>JAJEKV010000045.1:1635473-1943165 GCA_021234155.1 Isoetes taiwanensis | reverse complement strand
ATTCTATGGGTATTCCATCAAGAATACCCATATCAATCTTTCGATTTTATAACATTGTCATTATGGCACGTCAATTCCATCATCCTATTGATTGGCCAAATTTTGTTCTCGGACTTCTCCATGAAATTGATCGCATCCGTTGCAGCACCTTCTTTTCGGCTTTGACAACTCTGGTGCTCACCTCCGACCATCATCCGATTATATACCTATCACCCTGGCCCCGGTCCCCTTCCACTTCCTTCCTCTCACATCCTTCCATTCCCTTCCAAACAAAAATAAAGCTGAGACTTCACGCCCTCATCCTTCATCTGGTCATGATCACCAAAAAGCCAAGCCTATTTCTGTCTCTTCTTCCTCCACGGAATCCACACCCAGCACTTCTTAGCATAATTCTCGGATGTCACAGACAAATCACCAATAGGGGCCCTGTGACCTCCACCTTCTCGACAGGGCCCTATATCAATACCGACAAGATGTCAAGCGGTTGTCCTTAAGCTTGACCCATAAGCAACCTTCATGAATGGCGTTCAAGCCTACATGGAGGCCACGGAAGTAGTTCACAGGGATCTCCAAGCTGCCACCACGCAAGTTCAATCCCTGGAAGAAAAACTTCAACAGAAGCACGAGGCTCCTTTAAAGGCCCGTGAAGATCTCAAGAATGCACAAGATCAGACAAGCTTGCTTCCTGATCAACAGGCTCAGTTACAATCCACCATTCAGGAATTGCTGGCGCAGATCAAAGACAAGGATAAACTCCTTGGCGACAATGATAAAGCCCTTGCTGATCTTAAAACCATGTATATGGAGCTCTCTCTCGACTACAACCAAAGGTCCGGGAACTGGCGTGAGCACAATGTCGCCTCTCTTTCTTTAGAAGATCAACCTCCATCACCGGGACCACCGCCTCTCCAGATCAACTTCTCAAGCTTCAGCGGAAGATCATTGATGACGCGGAAGGCAAACTCTTCTGCAAAAGCTCCACCCCGTGCAAACCATTTCACGAGGCACGCTCTCTCACGTGACGGTTCCGCGGATTAATCACGTCTCGCCGAAAAGGATAATCAGATCACACCTAAAAAATCAACTCCGGCAAAATTTGTTCAATCCAAGAAGCACAAAAATAAACAAGAGGGATATTACCGTATTCAGGATTTCGCACTCCTTCTGATTATCTAGATTATGTAGTTGTTCGACGCCACCTTTTTTTTCTTCAAGTGGTACGCGGCCGATGGGCAGTTAATGCACGTTCCCTCTACGCTAGCCGCTGATTTTCTCGTGATCCGACGGACCTTTTCGTTTTGGCAAAGGTTTATCAGTGCCTCTTAGTATTTGATCAAATCAATCGAGGATACTGATTTGGTCATCTTCCGAAGTTGTTGAAATTTATGGTTTACATTTTTCATGATTTCTACCCCGGCTGATACACCACCTACAAATTCGAGAGATGAGGCACATCGAGCTTTTTCAAGGCAACCATCATGCCCATTGGCTGTTGTTAGAAACCAATCCATATTTACAGAACCTCGCTTTCGGACCAACACTCTAGACCGAGTACATGCCGGAGCATGCTCGACATTTACCTCTATGGTGTCGAGACGCTGGAACAGTCAAGAAGAATTTAGCTCATCCCGAGGATCTCCTTTGCTCAAATTTATATCAGCACCTCGGTGGTTACAATTCCCCGAGTGCTCTTAAGAAGAAGACCATACCTACCGGTTGGGTTAATCCTCCGATCTATACTTTCGTCAGATTGGGACCCGGTGGTGCGTGCTCTTGATCAAGACCTTGTTAGGGAATTGGGGGCAGGCTTAGCAGCCGCCCACGGGCATGGCTCACTCTCCATATGCTTCATTAGGTGTACACCACGCCCAAGGTTTACGACATCAGTTGGCGTCTTCCCTTTTGGACCAAGGTCACCGAAGGCCACCGGGTGGACTCCTCCTCCGGATCTCGGCGGATCTCCATTTGGGAGAATGATGCCACCTTGGACCATGCAACCCAGCCTTGGATCTACATCCCCAATGGCGTGGTTGTGACGCCACTCATAAGCCCACGGTCTTGATACCTTTTGGCGAATCTTTGCCACCTCACCGGATCCCTCGGTTCATCGACATGCGGGGCTCTGTCATTAAATCTCATCGGCATCGCCCTATCTTTTATTGCAGCACGAATGCCGGGGCAGGGTGCCTTGGTCTTCGGACTTGCCTTCTCATGGGATGCCCGGTATAACCTGGTAAGCACACCGCCTTGAAGAAATGGTGCATTCGGGTTTTTCCTAATTGGCTCTTCACGCCATCCGCCTCAACACACCGGAAGCTCTCGAGCACGCCAAGATCTCATTGGGACCTACAATGAGCCGAAGTCCCTGCATTACCAGCGGGATGAATTTTTCGATAGCCGGTTCCCGCCATCGTAAACGTTCCCCCTTTTTCTTCACCCCAGTGTCGTTTGGTGGGGGAAGTGTTAGTCCCGTGACGGCCACAGTACGGGGACTATTCATGCACACCTGACCGGACCCGAGGTCAAGGCCAAGGATCTGCCAGACAGGCGCATGTCGATCGCCAAAGGCCCCAAGACAAGCCGGACCAACGGTGGGCGGCTCAGCGCCAAAGAAGAGGCAATGCATCGCAAAGTGACGCTGGCTGTCCACCGCGGCGTCATTCCACGCCTTTCAAGAGGTACCGCCAACATCCCTCAAATCGGGCCTCCTTCCGAGAGTTCGCCAGAGAATTGATGTAATGTCTATATTGTGAGTAGAGCTAGCCTTCACGGGCTAGATGAGTTTTGGTCTTATCTCACTTTTGCCTTCTCTCGATTAGAGCTCATGTATCATCATTGATATCAAAGAGTTTTGTTCTCATCATTTTGATCTTATTGTTTTCTTTTGTTCTCTCTCTTCTCCTTTTCCCTTGTTTCTTTTTACAAATCCCGCCACCACACACTACGGATTCTCTTGCTTGATCCACGGGTCCTCCACGGAGGTATTTGCCTTGCAGAGTTCGAAACCCGGACCCCAAACATTGGGCTTATAAAGGATTCCAAATGGAGGTTTTTGTTTTGACAATTGGATGAGCTACAAAGTTCAATGGAGGGTTATATATAAGGACTCCTTTACCGGGCATATATAAGGATCCCAAATGGAGGGTTATTAAGAGAGCTATTGAATATTCTTCCAATTCAATGTCCACTAAATAGAGCAAGTGCTACATGTGGAATTAAATTTGTTTTTACATATGCCATATGCTTATGAATGCATGCCATGGAAACAGGCTTGCATTGACACCAAACATGTTACCATATGCACTAGCATATGCATGAATATCTAGTATTGCAATATTGAGATTACTGGATAATGAATATAATGACTACATAAAATGTACTTAATAGTTGTTTGCAATGAAAATAATTTGTTTGTCTTGATATTGTGCTTTTTAGTAATTAATATTTAGGCCCATAAAGTTTACCTATGTTTGCTTTATCTAGGGCCCGAGGGCCCAAAAATTTTTTAATATAACAATCAACACACAACTACCATTAACATTATTAACACAAACCATTGCATTTTAACACATTTAAATTAAAATCCTTAAACCCCTTTGGTTTGGGTGCATATTCACAGGGGGTTACTCCGGCAATTTAGTCGGATGGGTATATTTGCCCTTTATTCCAAGATCTGGACCGTACATAGCGATCCTCGTTTGTGGGGTATGTCGTGTACAAGTTTTATATACTTTATATTAAGATTTGCAAAATACTATAAGGTTTGAGAAATGTACTTAATGGTGTTAATTTTGTGCATGTGCAATTGCAACCAAGTTAAGCATACTATGTACAATTACAAATTAAATTAAGTATACTATGTAAATTTCAAATTTTAGAATCGTATCATTGTTGAGTGCTTTATGTTGCAATCTTATGATTAGCTATACCTTCTCTCGCTCCCCCCCCCCAACAAACCAATTTTTTAATGTTTTGTAGTTTGATGATATGGTTCCAAATGCTAAGGTGTTGTTTTCATTGTTAGTGCTTTTATGTTTTTTTTTTTTGAATATATAGGAATATATTAAACCACTAGAATGCGATCAAAGTACAATGATAAGTGTGGTGCTAAAAATGAAGTGCCCATCATGATTCTGTCTGGGAATGTCGACCAAATTTCCCGGCAAGCGTGCCGGACAAGCTTGAGACTTGATGGTAAGCCACAACTTATGCCTCAAGATCGGAACCAACCGAAAAGGGCTAAGCACTGCATTACGAAAGACCTTCGCTCTCCGTCTTTTCCAAATCAACCCACGAAGCCAAGCTCTGCATAAATGGAATACTGCTTGCTTGCCCTTTGCCAGCTGCTAGGAAAGACTCCCCAAGAGAATCTTACATTGCCACGGTGAAAGAATCCAAAAAGCTCTCACCCGGGACCAAAAGCTGCCCCTACCTGCATGCATAGGACAAAGCGGTGCTCAATGGTCTCTAAAACTCCCACATAGAGGGCATGTTTCCGCTACGAGGCTTGAACACGTGTACTCGGACATTCACCACAGGGCTACGGTGCAAGATCTGCCATAAAAGTCACCGGATTTTAGGAGGAGGCAATGTATTCCCGCGCCCACTTCCACATGGCGGGCCCTTACTCCCCTGGAAGCGCTTAAGTGACCACTTGTCCCGGCGGCAATGTGTCACAAGCGCCGAAGCCCATAGCCGATGCTAATGGCGAGATGCATCAAGTCCACTGTCGACTTCCAAAGCGATTGACGAGAGACAACTAATGGATAGCATTCCCAAGTCCCAGAATGTCCCAGCCCGAAGGTAAATCGATCCTAAAAAACTCCCCGGCGGCGGATGACCTCTGGCCCAATACCGATCACGGATGGATGTTACCCTGGCAGGCAATCCATCGGTACCGGCTGATACCGGGTGTAGGGAAGAGGCCAGGGGGAGACGAGAATCCAAGGGTACCCAAAGAAAAGGGCTGATAAGGCTACCATACACCGCTAGGGTCCAATGAAAGAACCTTGACCAGGGTAAAAATACTTATTTGTGGTGTTCCAATTAGTCCCCCTGTCCCCCCAAAATGTGGCGTTGCATCCACCACTTTTGTGGTATGAAAAGCATAATTATGGCACCGCCACCACCCGGTATTTAAGAATAGAGTCCCAATTTGTGGGGAAATTCTAATTTCAAAAACTAAAATTCAAATTCAAATTCCTATTCTTTGGCCCTTCCTCATTCTTTGCTCAAATCCCTGTTCTTTGGCTCCCTCCCACTGCAAGCTCAATCCATTGTGGATATGGATGTCAATGAGGTAATCTGTACACAAACCTATGATTTCAGACGGGAGAAAGCGAAGAAGAACCAAGGAACAAGAAATGTTGAAGAAAAGACGCCTTGAGGAAAGAAGAAGAGAAGAAAAATTGGAGCTTACGAATTGGCGGAAGGGTCCGGTTCATCAAGAAGTGCAAGCAATGGCCGTATTGTCCTTAGTTTGCTAACGTCTTTCCATAAACAGACCAAAAGAATGGAGGATAGCACGAAGAAAGAAATTTTACTTGATTTTTGAGGGATAAAACATTGGAAAAATTCATAGGTGAAGAATTAAAGGATTTGGAAGCCAAGAGCATCGTTATAAGGAGCCTCCGGGACTCCATGCAGGCCAAACTCTCTACCAAAAATGACGCCCTAGCAACAAGAATAGTCTGCCTTGTAATGTGCAGCGACGCCCCAAAAGTGATCCCACGAAACAAGTGACAAAATCAGCCAGCCGAGATCTTGGAAAGGTATTAGGTGTTCACCCAAGAAACCCGCAAAAAGGCAAAGAAAAAGAGGGAAGAGATCGACATAATGGTGGGAAATGGGTTTCTTACAAGAGGGCTAAAAGATTCGATGCAATTTCAGATGAACATATAGAAAGATTCAAAAATTTTGGATTGAGAACACCCGAGTGTCTCCTAACACAAAGGATGTTAGAACTAGAAGATTGGAGAGAAATGTAAGAGAAGAACATGCGCCCACTATCCTGGAGGAATCACGAGGTTAGTTTATTTACATTAATCATGTTTTCTTAGTTATGGTGCTTAGTATGGTGGTGCATGTGGTGGTTATTGTGTTGTCTGATGATTGTGGCATGTGAATTGTGTGTAGTTGACTCTAGTCCTGAAATGCAATATTTAATGTTTGGAATATTATTAGAACATGATGAATTGAGTACTCCTTTCTTTGGGTGTGTGTACGGTCTAAAATATTTGAGCTATAACTAACCGATCCCGAGATACAAATTTTTGTTGAATAAAAAGACAATCGATTCAAGCAAACAGCTACTGTTGGAAAGTATGATATATTAAAAAGGATCTTACAAAATTTGGCTTTACAAAATTTGGCTTTCCATTGAAAGCTCTACCCAGAACTAAATTTATATGCATGATTTCCTAAGCAACAGAAATCTTTGTATGATGGCTCGAGAACCGGTGCATCCAAAATTATTGTTTTCTCGCACTAAAGCATCTAAGCTTTCTGCAAATATCCCAATTTAACAGGATGAGGTTTGCGCTTCCTTCTGCATCCCCCGGTGGTAAGTACACAATTCTGCCGGTAAAATCGGCTGCGGCGTCGGAGGCGGACAAGTGATGAGAACAAATATACCATACGCCCTTGCGTGAAAGATATAACATAAGCTCATGAACTCCTTGTCTAAGAGCTCTCTTCACCAATCGACTCCAAGCATAGCCATTGAAGGCCCAATCCGATCTGTTGTGTGCCTTTAGGTTGGATTCGAAATCAGCAAAGAAGGTGGATTTAGGCATATCCACCTTCAGAGATTTATCACGAGCCACGCTTTAACATGTGCGAATGCCCTCCTCGATCACCCTACAATAGTCGTAGTGATCTACGAACATGGATCCTACCATGTTGCGGAATGAACTTCTTGATTTGGGCGCGAATTGGGAATGAAACGCCAAAAATCGAACGTAGGAACAGGATTTAGGACCCAGATCCTTTTCTAATGATTAGAAGAGGAATGTAATTATTATCGGGGGTGTCACAATTTCAAGTGTTTATGAGAAGCGAGCTAAGCAGATTTTTTTATGTCGACGAAATAGGATAAAAGTGATGTGATGTGATGTGTGGGTGTGGTGTGGTGTGGGTTGCGTTATGTCCATGGTGTCATGTGGGTGTGTGCATGTTAATGTATGATCTGGAGAATCTACCCCCTCACCCCACCATACCCCATCTATCCCACCACCATAGACTACCACCACATCTTTGCACCACCACATTACCACCACATGCACATACATCCCACCACATCCCACGCCACACCCCTCCACCACCACCACCACACCCACCACCACCACATCACACCCACAATCCACAACACCACACCACACACCACCACCACACCCCCCCACCACACTCCACCACACACCACCACACACACCACCACACCCACACACCACCCACCACCACCACGCCCCACCACCACACCACACACCACCACCACCACCACACTCCACCACCACCCCCCCACCACCACCACACACCACTCCACCACCCCCCACCACCACCCCCCCCACCACCACCACACTCCACCACCACTCCACCTCCACCATTTGGTGTATGGTGTGTGGTGAATGGTATGGTGTGTGGTGGGGTGAGGTGTGGTGTGTGGTAATGTACACACTAAGGTGCTCGCTTAATGAATATGATGAGTGGGGGCATGGTATGGTGCATGGTTTGGTGTGGTATACACATCCTAACAGTTTAGTGTTCATTTCATGCGGATGCTATTGTTCAAGAGGTTTCGGACCAACATCCGTAAATTGAGATTCGCCTTCGAGCTTTTGAGAAGCTAATTGTTGTGAAATTGAAGGACTTCAATAGTTGCCGCTGCATTCAAAGACGGAGGAGGATGCAAATGCTAGTGGATGGACTCAATGGGATGAGAACCAAACATCCAGAAGAATTGCACTTGCACCCAAGATGTTTGTAGATCACATGAACTTGGTCAATGCGGGGCACACCAAACATAAAATTGCAAAGTACAGAAGCTTGTGGAGATCTATATTGTGTCCAAAGAGTGAATTAGATGAGTTTCACAAGAAGGCGTGCATCCTTGGAAAGTGTGAGGAGCGGCTGGGAATCAAGAAGTTTCGAGACCTGTCCCCATGGAAGGAAGTGGGCGGTAGGAAAGTGAAATGGGAGTACATTGACTATGAAAAAGACAACGCCTCGAAGTTCTGCGTAGGAGACCCGACTCATCAAGACAATGAGACAGAAACCCAAGGAGCTTCGGATAAACCGGAAAGAGCGCCTAAAAAATCTTTCCACCGTATAATTTCAGGTACCAATGGCGTGCAAAAGCGGTTTAAGGAGCTCGGGAGAATCTCCCACAGATGCATGTCTCTGTGAAGTGGATTTTGCGAGAGAACTATACATTAAAGGAACAAGAGGAGGTCAAATGATGCTTGTTGGGTCAATAACCGTGATTACCATTTTGGTTCAAATAACATATCGGTATGACTCAAAGGGCGGATGAGATTATCAAGGAAACACATTACTATGTATCAGATGATAGGGAACACGATACTTTGTTCGTGCAACACTGCTTCATGAAGCACCACAAATATCTGGAGCAGAAAGGAAGGGTTCCAAAGAGACATTATGTGTTTTCAGATGGTGCAGCATCTCAATTCAAGGTTTCTAGACCATTGGCAAAGCTGCTGAGTTGAAGAGATGGTTAAGACAACTGCAATTAAAATACAGCAAGATAAAATTGGGTAATGCTCATGAAGTGGTAGAAGTTGCCAAGAGATGTTTACTTGTGGAACATCCGAGTGGATGAACACATCTGAAACCAGTAAGAGGAAGAATATAAAAAGGTTCTTTTGGGAAGTCAAGGTGGAGGATATAGATAGAAAGAAAGCATGGGGTGCAGAAAGGATTTTGGACACTAGGCAGATCCATTGTGTACATGCATTCAATCCTGAATCTCCATTGCGCTTGCAATACGAGGGAACTTTCATGCTTCCGGCAGCCTAATTGCTTGGATGGCATGTGGGACACGGTTAGTGAACAAGCACTACGTTGATGATTGGAAACTTCAAGTTATTGTACCATCCTCCAATGTGCATGCTCATTGAGGACCGTAAATCTAGCAGGTCCTTGTTCTCCTCCAATCCCGATGTTAGCGTAGGCACTTAGAGTTGGTGATAATTTTGTTGTTGTTGTTCCGAAGGAATGATGAGGGTTCCAATTTTGGATTCGATGTGCACAAAACCAAAATGGATAGTGGAGAAAGACTTCCAACTCAATGGAACATGGTACCTCGCTGGTGATAGTGTCATAGAAGGTATGTATTACAAGAAGGGCTAAGATCAACCATCGCCTATGATCTTTGCAATAAAGACGCCTTTAGGCATAGTATTCTACAACACGTCGATCCTGCAATCGGACTTCACATGCCACCAAACTAAACGTCAAAACAGGATCAGATATAGGCCGGATCCTTTAGATGAGGAGAAAATTTTCAGAATTTACCCGGTTCTTTCTGATGATGATGAAATGTAAAACCATTCTCAGAGTTTTCTAACTCATGTGAAGTTTTGTGCTTCAGCTGTGAAAATGAGTTTGTCTTGATTTCTTTTGAAGATTTGAATTCTTCTGAAACACTTGATTCCTTTGTTTGTGAGATGAATTGAATATGAATTTTCATTGAAATGAATCGAGGTTACAATAACAATTATGTACATAAGAAAGATATACAGTGATTTAAGTACGAGGTGACTCATGCACCTACATACTTCCCAATACATATGTTCCTCTTAGTTCTAGCTTTTGTTGCTTCTAATCTTAAAACTTCAAGCACGAACACTCTAACATCAACTAGATCCTGGTCTGAAATGTCCACAACCTGCAGTTAACCACACTTTGTCAATAACAGAGTTTGGTTTGTCTGCTGCATTTAAGTTGACTTACTAGATCAGGCAACAATATATTCACTCCTTTCAAGTACCCCCTCACAAATTTGTGCATAAACGAACATACGGCAGGGCCACATGAATGACCATCGGTTTGAAGAGGCGTTCTGGAAATTTTCACAACATCTGAGGTTGTAAAGCCCAAAGAACAATAGGTAACTTGTCTTGCCAATCTGTGCGAGAGGCGTCACAGATTTTCTTGAGAATAGTGATGAGAGTCTTGTTTGTGCTTTCAGCCAAACCATTCCCTTGAGGATAGTAAGGTGTGCTTTTGCGATGATGGATCAGCAGATAATCCGTCAGCTCTTTGATGGTGTGATTGACAAAATGAACACCTCGATCACTGACCAGTTCCGTGGGACAGCCAAAACGCGTGATGATTTGCGTATAGAGGACCTTGGCTGTGCTTGCTGCAGTGTTGTCTGGAAGTGCGCAAGCCTCAACCCATTTGGTAGCGTAATCAGTGATGACCAGAATGTAGCGGGCACAAGTGTGCCGCGCAGGAGGATCAATGGGCCCCACAAAGTCCATTCCCCATTTGCTGAAGGGAAGTGGCGTGGCACCCGCCAACAGGGAGAGGCCACGGGTCAGGTCCGCCCCACACCGGCCGTACATCGACGCGTGCGGGTGTGAGCATGAGCATCCTTGAAGAGCGTGGGCCAAAAATAACCGGTGAGAAGTATTTGGCGTGCCGTGGTGTCACCATGAAAATGACCACCACCAAGCCCTTCATGGGCTTGTCGAACGATATTGGGCACTTCATGAGGAAGTACACAGCGTCGAAGGACCATATCCTTGCCGCGTTTGTAAAGATGGCCCGCAACCATGGTGTAGTCACGGACCTCACGGAGAAATTGACGGTGGCGTGATCGAAGTTTTTCTGGAGAGAGCGTGGGATCTTCAGAGGGAAGAGCACCTGTGAGGAGATACTGCTGAAAGTGATGAAACCAATGGGGCATGGCCGTGACCAAAAACAGCTGAGCATCAGGAAAGGCATCTGAAACACCCGTGGAGGGATCATCTTTCACAAGGCCCCCAAAAATGAACAACCATCAAAAAACAATATTAGATCCTTTGAAAACCATCATAGATGTGGTTTTTTATACAACAATTCCTTCGAGAGAAGAAAACCACATGCTATAGCGGTTTATCGAAACTAATAGTGGCTTACAACATGGTTATTAATGCTAGTTAATAATCATATAGTGGTTAAATCCCCCTTCAAACCCCCTTTGGTTTGGGTGCATATTCACACGGGGGGTGACTCCGGGCAACGAGAGCTGTTGGATAGGCATATTCACCCCTTATTCCTTAATCTACACCGTACGCAAAGTTCCTCGTTTGTGGGGTATGGAAGTATGGAATTTGCTATACTGTGTAACAAGATTTGCAAAATACTATAAGATTTGAGGTAATATACTATATGGTATTAATTTTGTACGTGCAAAACATAATTATAGGGGCTCTCGCTGCCCTACGTCACCCCCTGTGTGAATATGCACCCAAACCAAAGGGGGTTTGAAGGGGGATTTAATTTAAAGGTAATGTAATGGTTTAATGTAATGGTTTAGTTTAATTTAATATAATGGTTTTTGTTATAGGTTAAAAAAAATTTTTGCCCCTTCGGGGCTAAGAACAAACAACGTGACTTCACACTTGGATGAGTTGATGTTATATTTTGTAAATGATAATATGTCGGATGTCTAATAAGTAGATAGCCTAAGAAACTATAATATTATAGCATAATGTTTGTAGCATTTGATTCTTGCGTAGACATGTCCATAATGGTAGACATTCAAAGGAAGGATGAGATTTTTAAGTTTTAACCTTATAGAATGGGCAGTAGATATAAAGGAGGTGCATTTCTGAAGACATAGGTCGTTAGCATAGCAACAGGCTTAACGAACCTATTTCATAGTTAATTTTCTGCAAAAGTACAACTGGACAACTGTATATCTAGCATAAGTGCATGAAGCAGACATCAAACATGCCAAAGGATAATGCTGCATCAAACATTCTGCAAGACAGGTATGGCTACATTATGGAGCAAGAGCGGCTGCATTCTGGCTGTAAAGTAAAAGCATTTCAGCTTCAAGCATGAAATTTCTTTACATTGCAACAACACCTTTGATAAAGCAAGAAAATAATTATATATGGCACCGTACCATAGATTCACAGCAAAGCATCATGGCAGATGGAATGGTATCACATGTTGGATTAAATAAAATCGTGCTTGTTCTTGAACACTACATTCAAACACAAATCTGTCCAAGCAGCTCCCTGCTCCCATCTATCTCTGAAGCCAAATTTGCTGGCTCCACTGCCTGAGCGATAAGGTACCGTAGCATGATGATTTACATTCATTCTGCTTTTCTGTTTCCCGTGCTAGAATACGTGATATCTGCAATCCTCTGCTAAATGCTTGGTTAAAGAGCAGCCTCTAGAAGCTAAGAAACTGTGCAGCTCTTTTGCATCCAGTACCACGTATCCTTCTTTTTTACCTAAGACAAACATCATAAGATCAAAGCATTCTAGTTTGGTAATATCGTGCATGGATAAAGTATTCGTAAACATATCTGAAAATATTAAATAAGATAACATTAAAGAGCATACCCAAGCCACCAAGGAAATCGTACGAACTAAGGCGGACATATGGAAAGGTCTTCAGAAGTTTGTAATAAATAAGATTTACTGCCAATCCACAAGCGATGCAAAAGAATGGCAATCCATCCACAACAAAGAGCAGCAGATGGATTGCAAACTCAGCCTGAATAAGAATCATGTTAGAAAACCCATGAACATTAAAAGAAAACAAATATACGGGCAATTGTTAAGTTCTACCAGTACCTTAATTGCAATACGTATCAGTTTCCCTGTGGAAACACAGTGCTCTTCCACAAGTTCTGCTAGGTAATATAACCCAGTTGCTGCAATAAAAATAACACCCGGCAAAGATTTAAAAATTCCTTGTATGTGTTGCAATGTGCATTTGTCTATCTTGCTTAAAATACACCATTTCTATGTTGACTGCACTATATCGAAAAATCCAGCACGTAACATTGTGTTGAGCCAAATCACGATGAATATGAAAAACCCAATATTGTAAAAAATGCACTGGAAAGAATTTCAATGCAATCAATCATGTTCAATAAAGACATATCTAGGTAGAAAGGAAGGTGGCAGATTCTTACCAAAGCATGTCACGGCAAAGAGAACCAGAAGGAAAACCCCAAGCAAGGCTGCAATTGCAGAGAACGGCTTGAAAGATTCGGATTCTCGGGCACCATAGCCAGGGTTCAATGACAGCTTTGAAAAACTAGCGGGTATTGAACAACAGGGGATATAAAGCAGGAAAGGCAATACACCTAAAAATTACCATTTCTGTGCTACCAAGTCGTCCTGATCCTGACAGCCCTCCTGCCGCCATAGCTCTTTGCTTCCATATCGGAATGGAGTTCTTCCATCCTTGCCTTAGCCGATTGGAGCCATTCCATCATTGTCTATTATGATAACCCTAGAAAAGAAGAGCTCGACATCTGCATGCCAAGTTTGAAAATTCGTCTAAAAATGGTGCATTGGAAAAGGGCTTCCATTGTAAACCCTTGGATTAAAAACTCCTAGGGTCAATCTTGGCCATTAAGATGGGTAAGGGGAGCAAAAACCATTAAGAATGTGGAACTAAAACATAAAAATACCGCGCGCACTCTAGATATACTGATCAGTACATCTCGTGGAATACGCTCTCAAAATCATATGAAAACCATATTAAAAAGTGTACAAAAATACAAAAGAAACCCCCTGTTATTATGCTACATATTCAATACAAGCCTTGTATACCATAGTGGTTTATTAAAACTAGCATTAGTTTATTAAAACTAGGAGTGGCTTATTAAAATCCCTAGATGTCTAAGCGCATGATTTGTAGGTTAGTTATGTTTGTTCAACAACCATGGATAATAAGAATATGTTTTTTATTGGTTGATATCTAATTGTTCATGTGTGAGCATTTGTTTATGCCATGGTGGTATAGACGAGATGACAAACATTGCCACTTTGTCAAAACTATACGGTAAGCAAACATTGATCCTTGCTTTCATATCCCTTTGACACATTTGATGGGCATTACCCTTCTATGGGTTTCTCCTTCTTCTTCTCGAACATCACACAATCTATTGTACATGCCCGTCATATACGTGGAATGGGTAAATCTGGCAAGCATGAAGGATTCTGCAAGCAAATGCACTATTAGAATGATTAGCCTTTATCAGTTGAGGATCACAAATATAGTCTGAATCCTTGCTTTATCATATATATGCTTTGCTACAAAACTTCCATATATTTCCAAAAGACAAGGCAATATGCACAATGGCATCCCGGAAAGCAAATGATTTTCATAAAATTATCCAACTCAACAATACATCACGACCTTAAAATTAGCCTAGTACAAAATCAAGAAATGGTGCTCAAATTAATCCAATGATATTCCTCTAAAATCAAAATAAATACCCTTTGAACCTATCATAGAGCAGGGTAAGGCAAGGTGAAGCACAGCTAAGTTAAACTAAGCTAATATTTAAGTCTTTATACAAATGTAATTGTTTTCTCTTACACGCTTACATGCCTTGGAACACCTAATTTAAGGCCATGGCAGCACTACAATACTACAAATACCTTATAGACCTTATAGTGCAGTCTAAATCTGGAGCATGCATAAAATATGCTAATCTCGGACAACTAGACCTATGCACTATACATTTAGGTTGCAACCACTAAACATGTATGGGGGCATGGTCATTGGGACCACATTCTGATGTGGACCGGTGGGGCCCCGCGACCGGCGAAGCTGGGAGCAGGTCACCAGCCACACCAGAATGTGGGACCAATGATCATCCCCCCACAACATGGAAATTGGGAGATTTTTTTTCTACGGTTCCTTTTTCCTTCCTGGCGGAGCTGCGGCGATGTTTCTCGACCGCTATGGTGCGGCTATAGCACTCAAAAATGGTGCTTGGCAGCCCCTTTTGGAACCATTTTTGCCTATGGCGGTGAGAATCGGCGGAGCAAGGTCAGCTATGGCGTGCTTTTTTCATCTTTTGGTTTTGTTTCTTGCAGGGTTGAAATCTGCAGAGATGATGGAGCAGATGAGCAGAAAAAAGCCCATCTGAGTCCTTTTGTCCATCTTCTTCCGGCATACTCTAGCACTGGCCTTTCATTTTACTCCTGATAGTCCGGCACTGCCCTTCTTCCTTCTATTCCAGTATACATGCTTCAGAACTGTCTTTCTTTGTGTGCTCCTACTATGTTTTTTCTTCTTGCTTCTTATCTATGCAAAGCAATGCAAAAGAAATAGGGCAGAGGTATGGAGCATAAGAGCCGCCTAGGTATATTACTCTGCTCCCACGAGGTTTTTGTTTATAACAGTTTTTTTTTTGGGGCCTTGTGTTTGTGGATGCGTGAGAGATAATCTGGTACAATACGAGATTTGCCAGCCTTATGAACGATTTCAAAAGGAGCAAATTCTTGCAGCAGAAGGACCCATTGAGCAATCCTGCCCGTGGGCGTGGACTTGTTGATCAAATAAAGAAGTGCCTGATGGTCAACAAAGAACTTGATTTGACTGCCCAAGAGATAATGACGGAAACGTTGGACACAAAAAATTAAGCCCAAGGCCTCCCTCTCAGTGGCAGAATAGTTGCGCTCAGCAGGATTGAGTTTTCTGCTGGCATAACGGTTCGGTTTATCTGTGTGTGCGTCATATGCTTGAGAAAGAACAGCACCAATAGCAAACGCTGAGACATCAACATGAACATGAAAAGGCTTGTTCCATTGAGGAGGAACAAGCACAGGGGCCTGAGTAAGCAAAAGCTTCAACTGTTGGAAAGCAGCATCCGCCTGGGAATTCCAAGCCCAAGTGGATTCATCACCCGTGAGTTTATGAATAGGATCAGCAATTGCTGCAAGTCCAGGAATGAAGGTGGAATAATAGTTTACCTTGCCTAGGAAAGAACGTGTCTCCTTGATATTTGATGGCGCTTGAGCTTTAACGCAACTGATTTTAGCAGGATCAGTGGTGATACCTTCTTTACTGACCACATGACCTAACAGAACACCAGAGGTGAAGCAGAAGGTGCATTTCTCAGGATTGAGACTAATGCCAGACTCATCACATTTCAGAAAGACAAGTTCTAGCTTATCTAGGTGGTCATCCATGGAACTGTAGGCGGAAAAGTCATCTTGAAAGATCTGGAGGAAGGGTTGCTCCTTCATGTAGTCATGAAAAACTGAGAGCAAATATTGATGGAGAGTTTGATAGCCCAAAAGGAACCACCTTGTAGGCAAAAGTGCCCCACAGGGTGGTAAAGGTAGTCTTGAGTTGATCTGCCGCTTTGATTGAAATTTGATTGTAGCCTGAAAAACCATCCATGAAGGAGTACATTTCATGACTAGCAACCTCTTCCAGAACCTAGTCTGTGAAGGGAAGCGGGAAGTGATTACGCTCCGTGGCCTGATTGAGTTTGCGATAGTCCACACAGACGCGGATACCGTTGTGTTTGAGAGCAATGACGATGGGGCTCACCCATTCAGAATATTGTTTGACCTCGTAGATCAAACCTGCAGCTAGAAGTTTGTCAATTTCAGCCTTAACTCGGTCACGGTAATTTGGGTTGAGCCGGTACTGTCGTTGCTAGACAGGACGTGCATCTGATTTGGTAGGAATGGTGAGTTCCCCCAAGTTTTTGTTGATCCCCCGAAGATCTTTATAGCTCCAGGCAAAAATGTGTTTGAATTTTTTGAAAAGCGTGATGGCGTGTGTGCGATAGGTGGTCGGGAGATTGGCAGCAAGACGGACAGGTTGATTGTTGCCAACATCCACTATCTCCACTTCAGGAGTCTGAATGTGTGGAACGATTTTCGTGTCTTGAACAACATGAGCAGGAGGTTGGAACATGACGGGATGAGCTGCATTCGTGGTGAAAAAAAAGTGGTTCTTGAGCATCATCAAGCACGGGTTGCTTCATGGCGGCATGTACATCCACCATGTTGGGAGGAAGTTCTCAGATTCGAAAATGATCGATGCATTGGATGCGATTGCAAGGAGGGTAGGGGTCGAAAAGCGACCACGGCCGGTCTCGATTGAGAGTCATCTCTCCCCGGGTAGGATGACGAGGCGCACTCCGCCGGGGAGCCCGCATGATAGATGTTTTGTGCTTGCGTCGACCTGATTAATCGAGAGAGAGGGTTCACATGTTCGACCGAGATGATCTTGCCGGTTTCCAAATCCATGGTGGCATTGAGATGACCATCTCAGAATGACGAGCTGGTCCGGGTGGCCCAAGAATGGATTTTTGCCCGGACAGGAGGGGGTGCTAGAGGTTGAAATATTAATCTAACTCACTATTCAGACCTGCAGACCTGCCACCTATGCAGACCTGCCTATCTAAGCTTAAGCCCCACCACAGAGTACCAAGCATAACCACCTGGTACCACCGCCATTCTGTTCAAAGGCCAACACAGGAAATGAAAACAGCAATATGCATCATACATATAGGCGTGAGGGAACCTATGCACTATTATTTAACCTAAGCTATTCAAACCACCAGTCAACAAGTCAACATGTATCTGAATCATAACGTACACATAAGTTTAGATTCAAGAAGCAACTTCCAAACCTGGTTTTTGTCGCCTCCAATATCAGGATTATAAAGTAGTCAAGAAATAGTATCAAGATTATCAAGAAATAGTACGTCTTATAGAGTTGGAAATCTCATTCTGCAGCCTAAGCGCATCTTCTGACGCCAACCAACATTTCATAATCACCTGGATCTTCCTCAGCTTTCCAAACACCAAATTCCAAGGGGAATCTGAGGTCGCCTATATTGATGTGAAGAAGAGGCGTGACGCCTTGAGGGCGCGTGATATGGCCATTAGCCAATTTGATGTCATATGGGGCACGGTAAAGTTGTTGGATGCCCATTTGCTTGCGGAGCTTATCAGTGAACATGGTTATCAGTGAACAGCTTATCAGTGAACAGCAGTACCCCCGTCAGTTTGAACATGGTTGACTTATTGATTGCCCACCGTGGCATGTACCGTGGGTGTGGAGGTAGCGATAGCCCCAACCAGAACCGTAGGAAGGGGCAACTGGTCCTTGAGAGCAGGACACAGTTTCAAAATGGTTGCTAAAGTCAAGGGAATCTTGATTTTTGCTAGCTCTTCCTGGAGTTCCAAGGGAACATGAGAAAATAGATCAGCTGGATCCAAGGGAGGCGAGAGGGTGGTAATGAAGCGGCAACTTCTTTTGAGAAACTCCACCTCGGCAACAATGTTAGGATATGGCTGAGCCGCGTGGAGTGTGAGAGGACCGGAGATGCATCCCACGCCGCTGGCGAGCTTTGGTGGTGGCATGTACATTAGCTCGTGTTCGTCCTTCAGCAGCCTGCATGAGGTTGAGGATACTTTGTCGGACTTTTGGCATGACATGAGGCATGGGTTTATCCAAATCTGGGGCAAAGTGAACCTTTTTGTCCTCTGCATGAGGGATCGTGGTCAACCGCAAAAAGCGTGTTCGCGATCATGAGGAAGGATGGTCAAGGGGCGTGAGGCCCTAATCTGGCGTGAAACCAAACCAACCCAATTTGACGGTTGAACTGGAGGATTGAGATCCTGATAAATTTCTTCCTGGGCTTGTTGATCCATCGGAGGAGCTGCAGCAGGGGCTGGTTGATACCTTGATTGTTGAGGCACGCGTGGTGGCTTTCTGAGAACAGGACGAGGGCCGTGAGGCGTACTGACGTGGTTTGATTCGTGCCTGGAAGTTGGACTTGAACTGGAGGAAGTTGAGGGCACGTCGTGGTGGTATGACCCCATTCCAGACAATGAAAGCACTGGGCTTTAGAAGGATCAAAAGGAGCACGGTTGCCTTGGCCTCTTGGCTGCTGAGATTGCTGAGACTGTGGATACTATTGAAGTTGTTGAGCTGGAAAGTGCTGAGGTTGGTATGATGTTTGTTGCTGAGGCGTGGTCTGGACTTGATAAACTATTTTTTGTCGGAAGGGTGTAGGATGAGTACGAGTGCATTCTTCCGTAGCATGATTGCACATGTTGCAGCGTTTACAATGAGGAGGACCATTGGAGGAGTTGCACTCATTGGCCAAATGGCCTTGATCTTTGCAGAGGTGGCACCAAATTTGACTGCGTTGAGGATTTGAGTGTTGAGGCTGAACATCAGTCTGAGGAACCATGACAGGACGAATGAAAGGTAGCTCCTGGAGGGCCACACCTCGAGAGGAAACATTAACGGAATGATTGACAAGTTCGATGGCCTGCTCCAAAGTCTTGGGGCACAGGTATTCAGTCATGAGACGAATAGCCGGAGGAAGTCCCTGGAGAAACCAGACAAGGATCTGGCTTTGCGTAGGGTACTCTTGAAGTTTGCTGAGGAGGATGTGAAGACGATCCGCAAAATCCCGGGCTGATTCCATGGGCTCTTGCTGAAGATCATTGAGTTGCTTGAGAAGAAGTTGATCATCATCTGTGGTGCCATAATGAGAAAGGAAAGCAGTC
Source organism: Isoetes taiwanensis (assembly GCA_021234155.1). NCBI lineage: Eukaryota > Viridiplantae > Streptophyta > Lycopodiopsida > Isoetales > Isoetaceae > Isoetes > Isoetes taiwanensis. The sequence continues at coordinate 1,923,633 of JAJEKV010000045.1, read as the reverse complement.
TTCATTTCTGTCCAGTTTTATTTCCAATGGCTTTTGTTTGCCATGAGCCATTGATGAGGGGATCCACGCAGCGTGGTGGAAAAAATATGGAACTTCAATTGAGGTTGAGCGTGACCATTTAGGACAGCCAGAGCCTCAAATTCTTCCATGTGGGCTTGAGCACTTTGATCCAATGGTTTGCCTTTAGTATTGCCAAAAGTGGGATAGGTCAGTTTGAGAGTCTGAAAAGAAGATTGTGACGGACCTTGCGCATAGAGCGGCTGAGTAGGAGGAGGTACATAATGGGGTGGTACAGCCATAGTCTCGGTATGATGTGTCAAAGGAGCAGAAAAACCTTGAGAGTCTGGAAAAGGAGCATCCTGTGGGGATGGTCCTTGAGAGTGTTGTTCGTGAGGTTTGAGATCGAGAGAGTATAAACTGAAGAGTATGGTGAAAAGAAGGGGATTGGGGATATGTCCGAACCTGGGGGGGCGAAAAGATACATGGGATAACCCATTCCTCCGTGGGGAGATGATGGTTGTGAAGGCAGGAGGATGGGCGGAGGAGATATGAATGTAGGCACTCTCTCGGAGTGTGGAAATAAGCCGGAGGGGGTGAACAGTGTATGATGTGGTGACTGAGGTTGTGAACAATGTTTACACACCGGAGGAGAGCCGACCGAGAGTGAACACGGGAGTAGGTGGCACCGATTGAGCTCGTGAGCGAATGTGGCCTCCCTCAATATCATAACCAGTGTCATACATATCTCAAGCAACTTCGCGACGTTGATGGCGCTCCAAGCGAGACGCCCCACTACTAAGCAAGGGGAAAAGGAGAAGAGAGAGAACAAAAGAAAACAATAAGATCAAAATGATGAGAACAAAACTCTTTGATATCAATGATGATACATGAGCTCTAATCGAGAAAGGCGTATGAGATAAGACCAAAAACTCATCTAGCCTGTGAAGGCTAGCTCTACTCATATATATAGTACAATGGCCTTTGGCCCAATATAGACATTCTGTCAATTCTCGGTGCCGACTCCTGGAAGGAGGCCTGATTTGCAGGGATGTTGGCGGTGCCTCTTGAAAGGCCTGGAATGACGCTGACGGTGACAGCGCGTCACTTGTCTGTGTGTTGCCTCTTCTTTGGCGCGGAAGTGGCCTTCTGCGTGGTCTGCGGCTTGGTCTTCTGCGGGGCCTTTGACGACTGACATGTGCCTGTCTGTAGATCCTTGGCCTTGATCTGGTCCTTTGTGTGCATGAATAGTTCTGTACCAGGACGTACAGGACTAACACCCAATAAGAAGTCTGGCTATGTGAATTGCCAATATGAAGATGAACTCAATCATAATTCTGTGTATTGCACCAATAAAAATGAACTTAATTCACAATGACAATGAAAGGATGCTTTGCTGGATATAGCATAGGCCAGTATTTTGTCCATGTTGAAAATTGAAGAAGTTTTGAAAAAATCAAATGAAAACAAGATTTAAATTATAATATTCAAAAGTGGACTCACCTCAAATTTTGAGAATGACATAGATTTGCATGAACGAATAGCGACATTGCCATAAAACTAGAGGCCCAATGCCTCAAGATTGGAGCTGGATTCAGATACAAATGCAAATGAAGAAGAGAAATTATCAAAAATGCAAAATGGAATTGAGACGATGACAATCCATGAAAAGATGGTAATAATACCTAGCATAATAACAGGGAGCTTTGGATTACGTTGTAGAATTTGTAGAATGACTAAATTGCATCTTCTAAAAACCATAACATAATTCAGCCTTACAACAAGGAGTTCGTTTTATACGGGGTTTGAACCCATACCTATCCGTTCACAACAACCTGAGCTGAGTAGTAAATATCTAGCAAGTAATATGCAGTGCAGCCAAGGCATGAGACTTCTTGGATGAACCTAGTTTTGAAGCTCTACAATTCCAAAACAGCTAGATCTTTCGTTGCACATGACAGAAAAAGAAACAAAACAAATAGGCAGTCGGAGCTTGTAAACGCAAAAATGGCAAAATACCGAGCCCCTAGATCCTCAGCTGAGTTGTGCTCTCTAGCAAATAATATTATATGTAATTCGCTATGCAAGGTAGCCAAGGCATGAGACTTCTTGGATAAACCTAGTTTTAAAGCTCTCTACGGCCATATTGTCATCTGTTATCTGGTTATCTGGCCATCTGTTACTTTTCAAAAGACCATTCCAAAATAGCTGGATCTTTGGATACACACAACAGAAAATCCAGAAACAAACAAATAGGGCAGAGCTTGCATACCTATAAGAGCTTGTAAACCTATAAGATCGGCAAGCTGCAAAGATGGCAGAATACTGAGCCCCTGGATCCGCTGACAAATTTCTTGCTTTGAAATTCCACCAGCTTACTATTCATGTGGATGCATTTCAAGCTGCTGAAACTCCCAAACCTGGATAAATCAATGTGTATTATTGGTTTGCACGTCCTCGGAAATTGATTTCTCTTTTCTTAGAAATTATCAAAAACTTTTAGTTACCACGCATAAGAGGGACATACCAGAAAATAAGCTTAGGAGATGACCACGCACTGGTGTCTGCAATACTACCTCCAATTAAGAGTAGAAAACAGCTGTAAGATCTTTTAGTGAACTTCAGGTGGACCTTGCTAAAGTTCTTCAGATGGAAATTGTTTTGCAAATTTTCTTCTCTCAGATTCTGAATTGTGCTCAACGCACTACAGCCAACACCACAAAAGCAGACCAACTAGATAAGGGCGGCATAGAGTTTTTATAAAATCCCTAGTATCCTCACAAATTGGGGCCAGGAAATAGAAACTAAAGTGCCACAACACTACTCGCAACTCAATGCAAAGGGAAGGAAAACTAGAGGCATCAAGTTGTCAAAGAACAGTAGGAAAGGCCAGAAGAGATATATGCATTGGATAAATCTTCATGGGCCAAGATGCCGGTTGCCTGGTTGCCCCATACTGAATCCAGAGATTGGAGATGCAATGTCAGACTCAGACCAAATCCGATAACCCTGTATCAAACCGATTAACCCTGTATCAGACCAAATCTGGAACCCTAATCCTTGAAAAACGTTTCTTTCGAAAACCACAAACCTAATATTATCCTATCCTAATATTTAAAACCTAAATTAAAAAAAACATGCAAACAATAAAATCCCCACAACCACACAATTTTCCCTCTTCTTTAAAATCAATGGCAGTGCACTCTAGAAATATCGTTTAGTACGTCCACGTGAATACGCCCGTGAAATCATATGAAAACCATGCCAAAAACCGTATAAAATCACAAAAAAACCCCCTGTTATAATGCTACATATTATAATTAACTTGGTTTGCAATTTTGTCATCATTGGGATGCACAGACTACCAATTACATTATGCACTCTATTCCATATACACACTCCATTAAATTTATTCCGGGACAATCTATCTGTATCTATATACAAGTGTTTGTAATATGATGGACTGCATGATGCCGATCCTTCAAAACACACCCAGCATGAAAGATTCCCCTAGATTTCTGAACATTAGCCCAACCGGTCTCTTTAGATTCTGCAATATTCTATGTAGATTCTCCTAGATTCTCGTAGATTCTATGAAGATTTCCCTATATTCTCCAAGATTCTATCAAGATTCCTATAGATCCTCAAAGATTTTCTATGTTTTCTAAGATTCTCTTGAGATTCCCCTAGGTTTTCAAAGATTATCCCAAGATTCCTCTAGATTTTTCAAGATTCCATGTAGATTCTCTTAGATTTCCCAAAATTCTATAAAGATTCCCTAGAATCCCTAAGATTCTCTTGAGATTCCTCTAGATTCTCTAAGATCCTAGGAAGATTCCCCTAGATTCCTCTAGGTTCTTAAAGATTTTATCAAGATTCCATTAGATTCCTTTACATTCTCAAAGATTCTCACTTGAACCATGTAGATTCTCCTAGGTTTTCCAAGATTCTATAAAGATTCCCCTAGAGTACCTAAGATTCTCTTGAGATTCCTCTAGATTCTCAGAGATCGTATGAAGATTCCCCTAGATTTTCCAAAATTGCACCAAGATTCCCGTAGATACCCTAGATTCTTAAGATTCTATGGAGATTCCCCTAGGTTTTATTAAGATTCCCTTAGATTCTCCAAGATTTTATCTATATTCCCATATATTCTTAAAGATTTTATGACAATTTCCTTAGGTTATCCTACATTTCCATAGATTCTCTTAAGATTCCCTAAGATTCACCTAGATTCCCAAAGATTATCCCATGATTTCTCTAGGTTCCCAAAGATTCTATGAAGATTCTCCTAGATTCTTCAAGATTCTATGAAGATTCTCTTAGATTCTCTAAGATTCCATCAAGATTCCCTTAGATTCTCAAAAATTTTAGGAAGATTCCCAAAGATTCTCTTGAGATTCTCTTAGATTCTCCTAGATTCCCAAAGATTCTCTTAGATTCTTAATGTTCTACAAAGATTCCCCTAGATTCTTAAGATTCTACATAGATTCCCCAAGATTTTATTCCAAGATTCTTCAAAATTCCATCTAGATTCCCATAGATCCTTAAAGATTTTATTAAGACTCCTTCAGATTCTCCTAGATTCCCAAAGATTGATTTTAGACTCCCTAAGATTCTCTAAAGATTCTCATAGATTCCAAAAGAATACCCCAAGATTCCTCTAGATTCTATCAAGATTCCCTAGATTCTTCTAGATTCTCTAAGATTCCATTAAGATTCCTCTAGCTTCTTAAAGATTTTATCAAGATTCCTCTAGATTACCAAGGAAGCGCTTGAGATTCCTATAGATTCTCTTGAGATTCCTCTATTTCCCATACATTCTATGAAGATTCCCCTAGAATTCTCAAGATTCCATCAAGATTCCTCTAGGTTCTTAAAGATTTTATCAAGATCCCCTTAGGTTCCTTTACATTCTCAGAGATGCTCTCTTGGGATTCCCATATATTCTCTAAGATTCTTACGATATTCCTCTGGATTTCCAAAGATCCTATAAAGATTCTTCTAGATTCCCTCAACTTATTATAGATTCCTAAAATCTCGAAGATTCCAAAAAGATTCTTAGTGTTTGATCACATTGGCTGCAGCTGCGACAAAATAGTGGCAAAGCACCACTCATTCGAAAGCTCTCGACGAAAGAAGTCCAATGCATGGGTCCCATCTTCATCCGCGCCCTCTACTGCAAGCTACGTAGAAAGCGATTAAACAGAAGGAAGCTTCCCAGAAAGTCCATTTGTAAATGTTTTGCCACCTCATTACCTTTTTATTCATGAAAGTGCCACCTCACCTCCTTCAAAAAAAAAATCAATTTAATATTAAAAAGTTAATGGCTAGGATTTATGCTCACCTTTTGATCTAACGGTTAAGATACGCTATACCAAATCACCTTTAAAAACCTTCCTTGCACATTGGGCTATGAATTCGCCTTCCCCTTTGATCCAACAGTTCACAGATGGGTTGTATGCCCCCATGCATGACTCATGCATGCCCCCATCAAAATTCAAGGGCTTAAGCTACGCCACCTCACCAACTTTTTTATTAAGATCAAAGATTTGTATATAATGTGCTATTTTTGTAACCACCCCCATGAGTTTCTATAACCACCCCCATGAGTTTCTATCCCTTATCCCTTATCTCTTATATATATACAATTATTTGATGGGTCCTATGGGGGGTTGAATGTGGGTAGAGATTAATCCTATCCGTCTAATTTTTGAGGTGGCACTTAAATGGCCCTTGGATTTGATGGGGGGCATGCATGGGCCATGCATGGGCCATGCACCCCATCCATGAACCGTTGATCGGGCACGTGTGAAATCTTGGCCCTTGATTTTTTAAAGGGAAGATGCAAGGAAGGTCCCTTAAAAGGTGCTTTTGGTGCGAATCAATCTTAACCGTTGGATCAAAAGGGGGAGGAAAAATCCTAACCATTAAATTTTTTTATTAAATTGCAATTCTTTATTAAAAGAGGTGAGGTGGCACCCTTATTTAATAAAAAAAGGTAATGAGGTGGCATCAACATTAATAGGTGGACTTTCTAGGAAGCTTCTTTTATAATAATCAAAGGCCGATAACTTGCAAGAGAGGGGTCGGGATGAAGGTGAGACCCACACCATTGGATTCCTCTCGTCGAGAACTTTCCAATGAGTGGTGCTTTAAGATCGCTTCCTCGAGTTGGAGCTAATGTGATCGAATACTAAGTTTCTTTTGGAAACTTAGAATTTTACTGAATCTATCTAATTTAAAAGAATCTAGGGGAATCTCCATAGGATTTTAGAGAATTTAAAGGAAGCTCAAGAGAATCTTTGGGAATCTATGAGAATCGCAAGGGAATCTTTGAGATTCTATATGAATCTTTATGAAACCTTTGAGAATGTAGAAGAATCTTCATAGAATCTAAGGGAATCTAGGAGAATCTACATAGAAATATGAGAAATCTAGAGGAATCTTGAGATGATCTTTAGGAGGCTAGGGGAACCCCAACAAAATTAGGGAATTTATGGGAATCTCAAGAGAATCATAGAGAATCTAGTAGGATCAAGTGCATCTTCATAAAATCTTTGAGAATCCTTGAAAATCAGAGAATCTAAGGGAATCTACATAGAATCTAAGGGAATCTATATAGAATCTAACAAAATTTAGGAGAATCCACATAGAATTTTGGAGACTCTAGAGGTTTCTTGTGATAAGTTCGAAAATCTAGAGGGATCTTTATAGAATCTTAAGAATCTAGGGGAAGCTTTGTGGAATCTTAAGGAATCTTTCATTAATAAGTGTGTTTAGTAGGGGAATCTCGATAGAATCTAAGAGAATCTATATAGAATCTTGGAAAATCTGGGATAATCTTTGAGAATCTAGTTGAATCTTAAGAGAATCTTAAGTAATTTATGGGATTAAGAGTATTTAAGAGAATCTTCCTTAAATCTTTGAGAATCTAGGATATTTTTTCCCTAATCTTCAAGAATCTAAGTGAACCTTTATAGAATCTTCATTGAATTGCTCGTAATCTAGCAGAATCTAAAAGCATCTTCATAAAAAATTTTGAGAATCTAGGGAATCTTGATGGAATTTTCAAGATTCTAGGGGGAATCTCTATAGAATCTAACAAAAATCTAGGAGAATCTACATAGAATTCTAAAAGAATTTAGAGGATCCTTGTGATAACGTTTGAAATCTCGAGGAATCTTTTGTAGAATCCTAAGAATCTAAGGGAATCTTAGGGAATCTTTTACACTAAGTGTGTTTTTCTAGGGGAATCTTGATAGAACCTAAAGGAATCTAAGAGAATTTATATAGAATCTTAAGAAATGTAGAGAAAAATTTGGGATAATCTTTGAGAATCTAGGGGAATCTTAAGAGAATCTTAAGTTTGGATGGCTCAAAATTTGTGTACTCCCTTATAGTACACTCACTTGTATATATATACAATTATATAAGTGTACCAAATGTATCTAGAGATTTTGGTGTCGCCACTGGACCGTCCGGATCTCGATCGATGGCCCCAGTGGAGCCACCTCAATCCACCCCAAGTGTACCAAATGTACATAAAGATTTTGTGCCCGACCCAAGGTTAATCTAGGCCCTTGAAATTGGGGCATTTCATCTAGACCGTCCCATCTCGGATCACGGGCGGCCCACGACAAAAGCCCCAATTCGATCCCCCGAGCGATTTGTCTTCTTCAAGCCCTACAATCGGGGCTCTTCGGAAGAATCGTTCTTCCCGGCCAGCTTGTGTTCGGGCGAGCAATGGGCCGAAAGGCAGAAGAACCGGCGCTGATAAATGCGGATCCGCCATTTTTCATGGATCCGCATGGCTCTCAAGCATCTTTGGCGTGATTTGGGTGCATCCGCCTTCTATCCTCGTGGCAATGTGCGGGCGGAAGGATGCAAGGATGATATTAGCATGCCTATACACTACCACCGGAGACATAAGGTCTGCGGAATGCATTCAAATCTTCCATCGTAGTTGCCAACGGCCTTACCCGCAGATTTTATCAGAATGTAGCGGTATTTATCACCCATTCTTTCTCTTTTTTAGCCGATCCGATGTAATCTCAACACAAGGGGATTATGTTGCGGGCAATGATTATTATTGCCCGGCATGGAGATGGTTCACCAACCGCAGTTTTAATTGAGATGTTTTTAAGAAAGTGCTCGATATTTTGATCACGCTTCTTTGGTCTTCGATTTCGCAGCAAGCTATAGAAAGAATAGCTTTGTTGTTGGCCGAAGTTATAACCAAAGGGCCTCTTTTGTGCTTTGTTTTTAGGGGCGCTGGATATTGTAATGAGTGTGCAAGCATACCACAGTCTTAGATTATCGATTTCTATGGCTTTTATAAAGCTAGTTGCTTGATTATTTGGATTCAATGATTTTGCGGTGGATGAAGGCATTTTCCAAAGTCTGCGATAGCGAGGGGAGCTCATATGTGAATCTTTTAGACCATAATCCATATATTTGAGGTGGCCGTGAATAGCTCCACCGGGTTGAGAGCAGCTGGATCGTCGGTAAACAATTTAGCCCATTACCTGCATGTATCTTTCTAGCTGGTTCTTTCTTTCCTTTTTAAATAACGAAATACTTAGCTGTTTTTCTCTTTACACCAATGCACAATGCAAACAACTTATCCATGTGCTTTGCCGTGGTTGTGAAAGCAAAATCGGTACTCTTCTTCTTTTTAGGTTTTCGGCAATGTGATCAAATTTTTATTCTTACCAACATCGTTTGCAAATATTGTCACAATTTCTGTTGGACTTAATAAACATATTTTTTATTTAGTCATGAAATTCTAATTTCATAGAATGGATCTCAAGTATTGTTATAGCCGTTCTGTTTGAACCAATTGTTGCATTAGTTAAAATTTGGAGTTCATGGTCTTGGTATACTTGCAACACTAGTGATTGTATACTTGATATTCAAGATGGTAAACTTGTGCTTCCATTTTGCGGTGGTCAAATTCCCATTATAATGGCGTGAAGGCATGATGCGGTAGGGTGCGTTTGGCGCCTGCGCCTGCATAAAGAGCATCTCTAGGTCGAAAGGTAAGTGAAGCGACTTTTAACATGACTAAACATGTTGTATTTAAATTATTGAAGCTAGTTTTTCTACTTGAGGATGCGAGAATCTGCGCATGCTTGACCGATGAACGTTTGGTATGGCTGTTGTTTAAATTGCTAGACTCGACTCTTCTTGTGCCGTTCAAGTAAGTGTGATTTTACATGTTCGTTGTTATTTTCTTTTACCGGTCTAGGGAGGTTTTCTTCGACATGTCTTCTCGTTATACTTGCAGTCAGCAGCTTTAAGTGCTATTAGCATAAGTGGTGCTAGACTTCACACCACATAAAAGTCAGTATTTTTCCAAAGGTGGTGGAGTGAGTCAACTTATACAACTTGCTTTCGGTCAATGGATCCCATGCTTAGGTTAAATGTTTGTGTGGGCTCTAAGAAATCTCCTTTACCCGGGCGGACATGTCCGTAAAGGAAAAAGTGATGAAGGAAGTTGGCATAGCAAAGATTGATTGACTTGGTTTGTGGTAATTATTGTTTTTCTTTCCACGTTTCCTGCCCGGTCATGTGTAAGGAGGAGATGCTAGTTATTCAAGAGGCACCCCCATCGACAGGCTCTTCGTAAAGCTCTAATGGCATGGAGTGCAGGTTAGATTTCTTTGTGCTTCGCTTTGTTCCCACAGTAAATAATCATTTGCATATGCTATTTTCTACATCACTAAAGATTGGAACATTTGTTGTAGGATGTGAAGATCCGTAGAACTAAAGATTATTTTGTTTTTGTAGCGGGCACACCATTGGCAAAAATATAATATCTTCGCTTGTGCAAACTTGTGAAGACGTTTGCTCGAAGCGCATCTAAAGGAAGTCTTTGATTGGTTGCATTCCTACTTGCATTGATCAGGCAAGAATCAGCTTTCTTGAGTAAATTCATGTAGATTCGTTCCTTGCTTTAATCGCATTGACATCCGTATAACGGAACGCTAGACTAGGCCGCCATGGCAAAGCTTTCAGTGTTGCAGATTTCCATCCATAGATTGCCATTTAGGCATTATTGGAAACCTGATTCTTTTATGCTTCTTTCTATTTTGCAATGATTCCTTCGGGAAGAGCTTGAGAAACTTGAGGTGAAAGTACTTTTGCGGACATCATAAACAAAAAGGTTAGCATTGCTTATGTTTGTTGTGTCATGTCAGTTCACATTCCTCCATTTGCCAACTTATTCGGTTTATTTCATCTCTATGTCACAATGCATGATTCTCCGAGCTCTTCACGCGTCTGCGTTGCTTCATTCTAACCATCGTTCCTTTGGTTTCTTTTTGAAGTTGCAGCACGCCTTAGAAGTAGAAGGTGATAGTAATACATTCTAAACCTTAAATGTGTGGCTTCCGCATGAAGATTATGCCTGAGTTGGCAGCCTTAGGTAAGAGTAAAGAGGGAGATAGAAAGATGCAAGCACTTGACAGTCTATTTGTACCAGTATGCAGCTACCACAATGATCAGTGCCAACTATACAATCAAGGAGGTTTTTGTCCAACTCTATCTTTCCTGTTTGAGTTATTTTTCTGAAATTTCGGCCTGCAGCCACCTCTTTCATGAAGTAAAACTAGCACGATTGATTACCTCAGCCATGTCATATGACAGAGAAAATGAGAATGCTATAGTAATTCTGATAATTGCTCCCAACCTTTTTTATTATAGCCTCAATTAAGATGTCTTTAATGGCCCTATGAACCGACTTATTCCGTAGTAAATTCAAGTCATTATACACTATTACTCCCAAATGGGCAAGAAGATATAGTGCAAGCGGTATATCGAAACATGTGAAGTACGTGGTTGATGTTTCTGTGATATTTATAGGGACCTCTTATATCTTGGGTTGTCCATGTTCTGCAAACTGTATGCTCTTGGATGTATGCTCTTAGATGGAGTTTTTAATTTCTGATTACGGCATTTCCTGGAAACTGACAAGTAAGATTAGTGAAGGCAAGGGATTTTAAAAGGGTTGTCTTCATTGTAGAGCATATGATGTTGTTCTAGTCTTAAATTCATTTCCATTATACATTCAGATAGAAATTAGTCTTGAAATTTTTGCATTTCTTAGAGATGGTAGGATTTGGTATTTACATGTTGAATAAATCTGAATGTTTATTTGTTAAAAGCTTTTGGTGTGAGTTTTGCAGCTAATTATCTTTTGTGTGCAATGGTAAAGCATAGACGTGCTAGGCATTGCCAACATAGATGCGCTAAAAGTAACTGGCCAATATGCTAGCTTCAATCTTTTACTATCTCTGCACATAATTTGAGGCGCACATTGTGTTTTGGACGATGAAACAACGGTCCCTTCTTGGCCATTCAGAAACTTTTGAGAATGGTGGATCTTCAGTGCTGCATTTTCAAGCCTTATGAAGCTATTCTAGTTATAAGGTAGGAAACAATGTAAAAAAGATGTGTGTATCTTTTATGAATCGACGGTTGAAGACATTGTTTGATGGAATACTAGTGCAAGGGTATGAGCAGCACAATCAAGGCTTATGTTCTATTGATGATATCCAAGACTTAGGCATCTGTAAGTTACGTTCCTGAGTATCTTGAAGGCATCTGGTTGTATTGAGATGCCAAAGCCAGGTCAAAATCAATGCAGCATATTTCAGCAACTTTGGTACACAAATGGTACTGTCAATCTTTTTTGGCACTTTCATTACGGATGAGGATCACTGCAAAGTTGCAAAATATTTGCCAATTTGTTCATTTATTTATTGCTTGGTTATATCTAATGTGAGAATTCGTTATCTCGATGTTTATTTCTATGCCACTCTAATGCATGCGGATGTACTACTTTGTGTTTATTATTTGAATGACGGTTGAAAGTCTTTGCGACATTTTCCTTGTCGAACTTGCCATGTGTTTATCACTGGTGGGGCAGATTGTGAAGTCATCATATGGAATCATTCAATGGCCATGTTCTAAGAACACTTTATATCGATGAAAAGTAACTTGTCCTTTCCTCAAATCTAGTGTTGGATAAGTGCATGCCACACAACCCAAGGATGGATTTTAATATAGCAAAGATACAATGTCCGTTTTTCCAAAGGCACTCTTGCACGTCAGACCACCCAATGCAATGGATTGGTTTCACTTTTACGAGATGGGTTACAAATTACCTCAGGAACAAGGTTGACAATGGATAAATGTTGCCTTGAATGGCATTTTCAAATGCACTCTTAGGCACAATAACTTTTATGTATTTAGAGTCAATGATACAATCTCTATCAATTAAATTCATTTTTCTATGCGTCAATCTGGACTTACAATTCTATGTTTGAACTTATGAGTTGACGAACAAACTTGATGTTCTATATCTTGGATACATCACAATTTCCTTATCTTAAATACATCACAATTGAGATTTAAAATTTGCCACAAAAATGCAACTAAATCTAAATAAACTCTATGGGGATAGCTACTAATTCACGTTCACGAATGCATTTATGGTGTCGATTGTAGGAATCACTAAATTTGACTGATCTAAAGAACTTCATGGGAAGATGGTTGGCAGAAAACTCTGGCATGTTTAACTTGGCTTATAAGTTTTGCTAGACAAGTTTTTGTGTACGTCGACCACACGGATTTTCTCATAGGTAGCTAGTGTGTGTAGATAAATTTTTGCAAAGCGGGAAGGACGTGCACAACAATCAAATAGTAAATCAACTTTATGATCTTGCTTATCATTTTCTCCAAATCTTCAAAGCATCTAAGGTTGTTTGCAATGCAGAACTTGCAATTTTAATAGTCTACGGAGGACATGGTAAAAGAAGTTATTTGCCACAATGCTCGTCAAGTCGTGATGAATTCCATTATCTGATCTTTTTATCTGCAATCAGTAAAAGTTAAGGTAAAATTATAAGAGTTATTGCCTTTACAAAACCAAATTACCAATTTCAAAATGGAATATGTATCAAAGATGGTCCCACTCAACAGTGTCTCAAATGATGATGTGGAGTCCAAGAGATTTACCAATTGCAGCATTTGTGAAGTTTTCAAAAAGAGGCATTGAATAATTTTTATTCTTTGGATGAAGAAATTTTAATACACAGTAGTGAACTTCTAACTGTTGGAAGTCCTAGTAAACAATGGTGAGCTTCATTGAATAGCTATAAGGCAAGGGATTTATCTTAAAACTTCATGACTTTGGGCTAGATGCATACTACCATTTGTGTGATAGAACAATTGAGAAGGTAAAATCTCAAACAAGATGTGCATTAAACAAACAAAATTTTGGGATTGACCTATGACTATTTGTTAGGAGAAAGACTACAAAGTTATATGTAGGAAACATTGAATTGGACTTATCTGAATGGAACTCCATGAGAAAATGTTTGTGAAAAAAACAATTTCTAAATGAGTTTTTTTTACTATAGATTTGAGTTTGGGTTATTCATTTAACTCGACTTTTTTAATTTCATTCAAATCGAAAGCTTAAAATTTCATGACTTTGGACTACATGCATACTCCGATTTGTGTGACAAGATAATTGAGAAGGTAAAATCTCAAATAAGATGTGCATTAAACACACTATACCTCATCTTGTGATGACAATAATTTAGTGTATGATACTTGAATTCGATGGTAAAAATATTTGGCTATTAAACCTTGCAAGGCCATTAGCCCAAGTATAGTCTAATATTATGCCCGCCATTTACTGACCATATGTACAAACGTGTAAACATTTGTAACATCTTCACAATCCATTACATTTACAAACTTCGACAAAGCCAAAGTCTAATAAATAGATAAACGACCGTTGTCTTAATGCAATAATATTTTAAACTCTACACACTCTGTTCTATTTAGAGCTAGATTCCAGTTGAGGAGTTAAAAAGCTGCCATTTAACTACCATTATAAATGTTTCCAATTCATACAACTGTCCTCTCACATTATGAAACTTTCCTAATAAACTCTTGGTTAAAGGATGCTCTCCCGTCCTTTAGAACACGAATAATTGGTCTTATAGACCTTCTGTCGCACATTGGATCTTTGGAAGCGATGCATTATTATCAGTTCGTACTTGAATTTTAACTTCCTGCCCGATTTTTATTGCCGTAGTGTAACCTTGGGATGCTTGATATGAAAAAAGAAGGATGCAAGTTAAAGTTTCCTCGACAACAATCTTTTGCTCTAACAATTCAAACTATCTATGCATTGTATTCCATTTTGTGGGTACATACACGTTATGTATGCTATTTTAGTATCCTACTTTTTCTAAGGGCATTCAACAAACATCCTTGCGTAAAGAAGATTGTTCTCAGCAAGATTGACTTGGGAGTTTGATCCAAGTTGGCTATGGTTATTGACCAAGAATTTGACCATCTGCATGTTCCATATATGTTGATTGGTTGGAACTAAGTATCCATAGAGGTACATACCCACAGTTCTCAAGGTCTGTAAATACATGGGTTTTAGGTTAAAGTGTTTAAGATTTATGGTCAGAGTAACTATTGACTACCACGGGTTTAGGATTTTAGGGGTTCCTCTCAGGTTTAGTGTTTGGAGTTTATGCTACTTAGGTTTCACATGGTATAATCTCTCATTTAAAGAAATAGGAACATGTTGATAAAGTCTTTGCAACCTGTTGACTTTGCAAAATCCCTCTAGTACAACCTCTTATAGTGCAACCCCTCATAGTACAAAGACTTGTATATATATACAATTATATAAGCACCCCCCTTATATCTAGAGATTTTGGTGCCGCCGCCGCAGCCGTCCATTTTTTGAGATCAACGGTTGAGATGAAAACATGCCAAACCACCCCAAGCACCCCCCTTGGGTATAAAGATTGAGGTGTCACGACTTCAGCCATCGAAGGTGCAAGATCTACGGTTGAGATGGGGCCATCTCATGATCCCCCCCTATTTGGGGCTTTTAATATGGGCCATTGGATTTGCAGATTGTGAGATCCAACGGCCCGGACGAAGCCACGTCATTGTACCCCAAGCACCTTTGTTTATCTATTGCATTTAATGCTATGAGGTGAAGTGGCATTGGAGGTGTGTAAGTGGCAAAAAATCTAAGGTGGGAATTAAATGTAATCTTATTGCTTTGGGTTCAGTAGAGGTGTAGGTGTCTATCTAAACATATATAACTCTGCTTGGTTGGTGCCCTGGAATATTCGTGTCACCAGGGCACTGATCTGGGCCGTCCATTCTCCGCTGCCGTTCAATGGTTCCTCTAATCCAAATAATTGCTTCCTTTGCAAGCAACCGAATAACGTCTTCGGCTTTCTTCCTCTACAAGGAAGCCAGATCCACTCATCGCCCGATCTGAAGGCATTTACATGCAAAACAAACTGAATCTTCTTAAACGGTGGTGGGATGGAAAAGCTATGGCTATGGCAAGATTATGGGCAAATTTGTTTTGTTTTTTTTTCACTATAAACAAGGAGCCATTGGAAACCATGGTGGTTGCCGTTGAATAGGTTATAGATGGCATCGGTGGGCGGCTAAGGATAAGGGCTCTGTGATTACACCGCCCTCCTCCGGCAAACACTAGCGTTTGAAGCCCCTCGCTCTTGAATCCGCCCGCTTTTGTTCAGCCCCCGCTGAATCGGTAATCGTTTTTTGTTAGCTATGATTTCAAGCATCAATTTAAAAGTTTAATTGTTTCCTAGTGTATTTCGATTTGGGTAATGCAGGCACAGAAAAGTCGTTGGGAGCATAATCGAAAAGCTTGATTCGCACAAAAATACTGGGTTAGAGATCTTACTATGGAGAAATTGAGCTCTTACATTAAAAATTCTTAGGCATTCGTGAACCTCTTACCTATTGATTTACGCGGAAGTCACGAATGCCCGGCTCCTCTCGGGCTGCAAAGCGGCGCAGAGCTCAAATTGCAAGGAATCTGGTTTAAACTTGGAGTAAAGAATAGATCTGGCTATAGTGCCTTTAGAACCTGACACACGAACTCCTTTGCCGGAGGCTAATCAGATAGGTCTATTACTTAGATTGAAAGCAGATTGTGCAAAATTTGGACCTCAGAGATCGAGATTGACCTCTGCAATTCTGTGGTTTATAGACCCAAAGTTGTGTATAAACTCATCGATTATTGGGTTGAGTTCTTAAATCCGAAACACAAAAAAGGAAAAAGCCAAAAGAAGAACAACTGTTTGGTTTCACAAACAGGGCATATAGGCAGATCTGAGAATTAAAGCATGCACTTATTTTTTATGCATATAGGCAGATCTGAGAATGAAGACATGTACTTATTTTTTATGCCTTTGGAAATCGATGGATATGGTGGCAGGATGGCATAGTACCGCATCCTAGTTGGTGAAGGATTTTGAGAATCGAGGTAAGCATCGGCAAAATTTTTGAAAAATGTTAACACAGAGATTATGTTCAGCCATTCTTCTGCTAATAAGGTTATTTATAGTACAAATTATGAGGCTCCATTATGAGGTGGTCGTGGTACCACATTGCAAAGGAAGATGGAGATGCCGGACTTACAAAGGACTTTTAATATAATAGTGCAACTATCTCTGCTGTGGATAGCCAGCGATAGAGCAGAATGAGAACAAGATAAAAGGTTTTGCAATATCACGATTGAGCAAAGGCGGCAAAGTCACGAGGTATTTCAGTCTAAGAGCTTGTGAACTTTTTTTTTCTTCACAGGAGCATCATATGGGGGTCGTGAGGAGATTGTCGTCGCTTCTTAAGGTATGGAGCCATCCCATCTGCTTTAGATTCGATGAATGCCGCAGTATCAAGATATGTAGATTGCGAAGCGTAGGTAGAAGGGTCATTTATTCAAACATGATAATTTAGAATGTTGATAAAATGGTATAAGATATGTTGTATGTTCCTTTTTGAATATCAAATTGCGTAAGTTCACGGAATTGTTGCAGAGGCAAGGTCTGTAAATCATTTGATAGTTAAATGTTTAGGGCACATGTTTGCATCACAAGGAATGTTAGATTATTACTTGACACTTTTCATAAGATTCTAAAACAATTGTATAAGTCAACCAATTAATCTACATGCTCATCCATGTGCATGTTCCACAATCTTCTTTGATGTTTGACCATCTCTTAAATGCAGCCCAAAGTCGGAAGTCAATCAAGTATTCAAGTGGCATCCAAACTTAACCCCGATGGATGTCAAAAATCATATATTAAATGAAAATTTGAAGCACGTGACGAAAATTCCTAAAACTAAACTTGAACAATACTGTTGGATACTAGAAATCCCCAACAACTACTCTAACTAGACTAGACTACGAAAGACTTAAGCAATAACAATAGAATAGAATCTTATAGTAACAATAGAATGTGGAGATGACTTTGTGGAATAGAATAAACTAGCTAACAAAAAGGAAAAAAAGGCCCATATCAACCAAATTTTTTTGCCTTCTAAATGCATTTTCTGATGGAATGATTGACTTGAAAATTTTAGACCATGTTTCAAAGTAAAAGTGGACAAAAACCAGCACCATACTTACAAATTTTCTCCATATACCTCTAGTTAACTCCTAAATCGATGATAACATCTCTTTTAACAAAAAACTCAGCATTGAACCAAGGACCATTAATAAAATGAAAAATGCAAACGAGAAGAACAAAAAAAATGTATAGGTTTGTTTTTTTATCAACTACAATGTTTTTGTTTGAGGAGTCCATGCCCGAACAATTGAACATTTGTCAACTTTTAAAATTTAAGGTATTGAACAAAAATCCATGTCCCTTAATGTTTGCAAATGATGAGAATGTACACAAACTGTAACTAACTTTGAAATCTACATACTATTTGTCTCATCTCTACATATAGGCAGTTTGTAATATTCCATTATTTGTGGAACGTATTATCATTTCACGTGTTCTAAATTTTTTCGAGACCGTTAGATTGCAGTAGTTTATGGGGAATATTCTATGTTGGGCACTCTAGACCGAACAGGCATGTCTTGACTTGCCTCACAGTATGTGAACTGCAATCAACATACATCTCTATCGTCGCATCTGCATCTCAAGGATGTCCAGAATTGAGATCTATTCGACTTAGCACAAAACTTCTTTTGCAGCGGGTTGGAGAAGAGAAATGTCCGCGGCGGCCGAAAGGCCGCCGCGATAAATTTCTTGTAGAAATTAAATATTTGGTATACCGCACATTTATTGCTTCGAGTCTACAATGGCGCTTCACTCTACAATGGCGGTGCAACAAGGCCAATCCGGCAAAATGTTGAACCGGTCACGGGGTTAGTAAGATTTGGGATCTTGGATTTGTATGGGAACCCTAAGCGGATGACCCGGCTTTGCGGATTCGACCGGGAAATAGGTTTTGGGGTTTAGTATCCGGCAAAATGGATTTCGGCTTCAAACTTAGTGACGGTTTTACTGGTTTTAAAACTTAAGTCTTTCACATTAATGTTTATCTTTCCGAATGACCGAACTAGGCTTACGTTAAACCGTCTATTGACATTTTTTTCATTTTGTTCTTTGCTCTTGGTTCCATGGTACTTTGATATTCGAGTGTTCGGGAAATGATTGCGAACAATGCTTTTGTACAAATATCGGCAGATATTGGTTTAGGCGGGGAGGTCTCTAGTTTAGGCGCCAGGTTCTTGATGGTTGTGGTTTATATCAACTACATCTTTTGTCTTGCTAATGTATAGTAGCTGAACTTCCAATGCGCATTGACGTAAATGATCTGGACTCTCAGTTATCGGGGATGACAATTGCTACTTCAAGGGGTTATCAAATATATTCGGGATCAAACACACATTACGGTCATACAACCGGCATGAACCTCTAGACAATGGATGCAAATCCGGCGCTGACCTAGCGGTTCGTGCGGTCCTTACGAGACATTGTATCCTCTTCTTAAGGGCAAGCTTAACTTCTCGGTCTCAAGTGGCGGTTTGCGAAAATGGATATATGTCACGGCGATCCTTCTATATGTTGTCGGTTTTTAATTCTCGTCTTACTTCATCGTTGTGTGCTCTGTCAACTTGGCGTCCACCGTGTCTTGAGCAACATTCCGGTCGTATGCATCCATAGGTGTAGATAGTGTGTCTAGCTCAAGTTTTTGGAAAAGTTTAGAATTGTTGTTAATCCTATAACAAGACATGAAGTTTTGAGGAGGATTCTCATTGCAAATTCAAGCTGTTAATTTCGGTAGATCATGAACACATCCGAGTGTATTGAGTTCTTAGTTTGTTAGTTTGCTAGTTTGCATATTACTTCATTTTTGTTGTTATCTAGGCAGTAAATAGTGTTAACGCTTTTTGTTTTGTTGATGGACCATACGAGTTTGACGATTTGTCGGGGGGAAGCCCGGATCTTTATTAGGGCTTTGCCTTTGCTATTAGCTATGATCGTCGCCGAGCTCTGGCGGCGAGTTAGGCAAACATTAGGTAAAATGCTTGGCGCGACCGAAATAGAACATAATGTAGAGATGTTGTTTTTTTTGCTCGTGCATCTTTTTCATTGTGTTTGGGACGAGGGGTGGAGCAAAAGCGATTCTGCGTAGATTCCACTTTCTTCCTTCTAGTGGAAGAATAATTTCTTAGAGATTTGCAACAGGTCAGAGAATCCAATTGGAGTCTTCAAAATTGAAGGTTGGCTTGCATCATTGTCTTGCATTACATTTTATCTTCATGTACGTCGGGTTTATGGTTGTGTGAGTGATGTATTTTGTACTCTATGCTAATGTCGTCTGTTTGATAACAATTTGCGGTATTATCGAGAGATGGTCATTTTTTAAGGCGGTTTCTTGCAAAGCCAAGATGCCTGCAGACCTTCCACCACTCACGCTCTTCATGGTATGCAATATCTATCTATCTATCTTTACTTGGTTATATAACATATCTAAATGTTTCATGTTGAATCGTGTGCAAGACCGCATATTCAAACCTGGAGATCTGGTTGGATAATGTAAACTGCGACCTTTTATAGATGAGCAATGGAGCGATCACGAGAATGGTTTGGATAAAACGGTGTGTAGTTTGAAGTATTGCTTTCTACTTATTCCTTCATATTCCCCGATCCATTCTTTTCTTTTCACAACATCTAAATAATGCTTTGGTGAGAATTGTAGACAAAAATGGTCATGGTTTATGTGGTGCAAATATTAGGCTAGATCAAACTAGATTGGGATTTCCTTTTGGATCTGGAATTGCCTCACCAATACTAGACAAATATTTGCTACATGGTCAAATAAGTCATCACAGTGCAGCTATTACGATGGTATAGCGGCTCCTCGCAACAAAGTATTGATCTTCCTCTTATCTCCTGTTCGTTGCTTCATTTGCATATACATACGACTTTGTACCGGCGTGTCAAGCGTGCCTTGATTCTTGCAATTGAAAAAATAATATTTTGAAGCATCCACAATTTTTGGAACAGCGGACAAAATTTCTCCGGCTATGATTATCTTGGCAACTTTGTTCTTATATCCGATTGTTTTGTTTGCAATAAATATCTGAGACATTCCTCTTGCCCTTTTTTACGTAAGTCTAGGGCTGTGTTTAAGGAGTTCGAGTAATCGGACATTGGGGTAACTACCATATTTAGAGTTGTAAGAGTAGTTTTTTGAAGGGCACGCCGCTGCAAGGTAAACCTTTCCATTTAGCTTCTAGTTTAGGGGTAACATTGCAAGGTAAACCTTTCCATTTAGCTTCTAGTTTAGGGGTAACATTGAAGGATCGCTACAATTGGATGCGCATACATGGCGAGCTTTTTGCTACCGTATCTCTCCTTGAAATCAATGATCCATTATCTTTCCAAGGCCCTCTCAACTTCTTAAGGTCGGTATATTTACGTGACTTCATGCACTTATTGACATGACCACAATCACTTTTTGGACAACCAATGGAATTCTATTTTTTGACTCTAAAGATCGAGGTTAATGTCGTTTTAACCTTTGATGTTTCTAAACATAGTCCATTTCCCAAAGGCTTTGGGCATTCTATATTCTTGAAAGTAACTTTGAGGCATTCTATTCTATTGAGTAAATTTGGAGCGGGCACTAGGCATTTATGCCTTGAACCATCAAGGGCACACATTATCTTTGCTAGAGTTGTCAAGTAGTGTTCAACTCTAGTGTTTACTTTTTTGTTGTCTCTATTTGCCTTGATACTTTGACTTTTTGCGATTCTGTTTGCTTTATAAGCTTTTGTCTCTAAACCCATGATCGAGACTTCCTTTTCGCAGAAATGCTCGCATTTGTTTTTAAGGACTCTTCAACAAAAGATTGCCATGCTTCAATATGCTTCGAGATCATATCGTTGGTCCACAATCCTTTAAGATATTAAAATGTCTCAAATGATGCATGTGGAGAGCCGGTTTCAAACAGTCATTACAACTTGCCAATTTTGGCATCTTAGTTGTTGACCACCTTCTAGAAGAAGCGCTTTATTTATCTGTTCGAGAACTTTATTCCCGCATATCTTTGTGGGAGTTGCGATGATGGGTTGTTCCTTTCAAATCTTTATCCTCTGCTTTGTGGTATGACATGTAAGATGATATGCGATTGAAGCTCCAAATTGATTGGCTCTAACTTGACAACCAGTTGCATGCAACTCCAATGACGGATAATATTTAGTCCACGGGATAATGCCAAACAAGCGAGTTCGTCTTGAAATGCTCTATAGAGTTTTTCGACCGGATTATATGTACCCATATATTGAGAGCCACCCATATGTGCATAATATTACGCCTATTTATCTTGATATGTAACATCTTGAGGTCCGAGCATACCAAATATGCCTTAACTCATCAATATTCATGAGCCAATCATTTGGGGTATTCATGAAATTTGTTCCGTGCCAATGTGGGTCACTAACAAGCGACCGTCAAAATCTGTTGCGAGAACTTGCCTTGCAACCCTCTTATTTTGGTTATATATGAGGTTGTGCAAGTGCACTTATTGTTTATTTCATGGAGACGACTCATTTTCCAACTTTGACACCAAGTGCGGATATATCGGCATTGGATTGTTCATTTATTGAACAAAGCATAAAATGAGCCTTTTAGATACAACTTGCAATCTTTTGCTCCCGAGTTCCATTGTGATCTTTGCTTACGCTCATGAAGGGAACAACTTTCTTGGACTTGAGGACCAACTTTTGCCTCTCAAGCAAGCGATGAAGATCATCAAAGGCACAAATAATCTGGGGTCTACCAATTTGTAGGAAGGTTGCCACAACATTAAGAACCAAGATGCACAGGTGATAACCGGTAGCACGTTTTGAAGATACTACAAACTATTTCCAAGCAGTTGTGATTGCTTCAGAGCGAAAAGGCTAAAACTCTTGAAACAGTGAGCAAGCCTGTGCCCTCATCAAATGCATTACTTTCCCAAATATCGTTGTATAGACGAAGCGTGAAACAATTTTGTACACAATATTTATTAAATGCATCTGAAACATGCTTTTTGGCTCTTATGAATACATTGGGTGTTTTTTGGGTGTTTTGTTTCCCAAGAATTGCCCATTTAAGATTTAAGAAACTGAACAGACCATATATGGATCTGGGAAAATTATAGAATATGCATATGCAAAATGCATATTGAAGTTAGGCATGTTCCACTTGCTTTTCATGTATGCATTACTTGGAACAAGGCAATTAATGCAAAACACAACCATCATGTATGTAGGTGAACCATTGTTCCAAATTTTGCTAATTATAATTTGCTTGGTAAAGAGCAATGTAGGTATAACGTGTTGTTGATATAACATTTTGAATGTGCTGTGCGATGCAAATAATTGGCTATATATGTATTCACGTCAAATCCCGTGGCTCCAGCCACTAGTGCTTTGGTTATAGAGCCTGAACATTTGATGCAATATTCCCAATGGAACTTTCAAGGAATCTAAGGGAATTTGCAAGAAAATTATTCCGTAGGAGCCCGTTTATACCTCTCAAAGAGCAAGATTCATTTGGGTCATTTATATTTTCTTACAAGAGGTGAACTTTGAGTATATGTCGATAGTGCCACATGCCATGTTGCTCTCAATACCATGAACTTAATTCCATTTAAATGTGTGAAGCACATTGTCATGAACAATGAAGAACGTAGGTTGTAGCAATGTGTATAAGGGATCAACTACAATTGCTAATTCAAACTTAGGTTGACTTTTCAATTGACTTTGCCCACAAGGTTGTTTGTGACTTAAAATCTTTATGCTAGAATCTGCGTACAAAAATATTTTGAATATCTATATAACAAGTTGCATTTTGGCAGATACCAAATCGGGAAGACTCTTGAGTTCATATAAGAAGAGATTATTTTGCACCATCTTCTGCCTTGCTGAGATTTCTGAAAATAAGATTCGGAGGATGATAGTGCTTTGTTCTTTCTAGATTGTAATGAGTCCAATGTTATAGTTTAATCTCATATAGACGGTATAATCCCTATTTTTTTTTTTTATTAGCCAACGATCTTCCTCCTTCAATAATGCACAATCTAATGCAAGCTACGTTTTACATGAAATATAATATCCTTGTGAAGTTTGTCTTGCTTTGTTTTTCTTCTATATTTGAATATCTATATAACAAGTTGCATTTTGGCAGATACCAAATCGGGGAGACTCTTCAAGCAGAACATGCAAACTTCATAGAAGAAGAGATTATTCTTCTTTTACCTTCTTTGAGATTTACGAAAATAAGATTCAGAGGATGATAGTGCTTTGTTCTTTCTAGATTGTAATGAGTCCAATGTTATAGTTTAATCTCATATAGGCGGTATAATCCCTATTTTTATTTTTTATTTGCCAACGATCTTCCTCCTTCAATAATGCACAATCTAATGGAACCCCAGGGCTAATCTTTGGAAATCTAGGGGAATCTTTCACGCTATTTTGGAGGGTCGGCTTCATGCGATTAAACTTATATCACAAATGTTGAAAATCACAAAGAATTCTCAAGGACTTATGGCAAACAACATATTCACGTAATTTCACATAATTTTTAGAAATGATAAGGAAAATGATGCGTTAAAGGCACGAGGGGTTGAGAGAGAACCTAAGAAATTGAAAAAAAAAAATCTAAGGGTAGTTTGAGAGAGTTTGTGTTTCTTGCATTGGGCTGTTTTTTGAAGCATACTCAGAGGAAAATAAATAGTTGTTGAAAATCTCATAATTAGTGTTGCCCACCATGGTGATCATGACTTCTCAATGCAAACTTTGACTTCTTGAATTCTAGCAAATTTAGATCTTATAATGTGATTGGAGAAGGCACCTTCCGAAACACGATTGAGCTATGCCTCCGGGCATATAGAGTCCAAGATTAGCTATCTAGTGATTTTTAGAATAATGTTGTATAAGAAGTTCTTTTTTACGCTAATGTTATTCCTTTACCTTTGTACCATTATTATGTTAGTTTTAGGGTGAGAATATCGAAGCGGAGACTAGAAATGGAGCCGCCTAGAATCCTTTTCGAAATCTTTCTTGCTTGAACTCAAGGGGTAATCTGTTATGTGGTTGTGTCCCATTGCCGACCAACCTATAGGTGAATGACTATGTTTGTTACGTCTGTTAACAACTATCAAAGATAGCATATAGATAGCATTGACAGTGGTATGAATACTATGAGGTCATAGTGCAACTCAGTTGAATTCAATTTGACTTCTTCTAACGTAGTTCTCGACACTCGACTTTAGACCTTTATATGTTTAAGCTTCGATTTTGTTCCCATATGTTCATGAACCATAGTTCGTAGATCCGTCGATAGTACAAGGACTTGTATATATATATTATGACAAGTGTTTGTAATATGAGGGACTGCATGAAGTTGACCCTTCAAAATACACCCAGCGTGAAAGATTCCCCTAGATTTTTGAAGAGTAGCCCAATGTTCCCTTAGATTCTGCAACATTCTATGTAGATTCTCCTAGAATATTGTAGATTCTATAAAGATTCTCCTGAATTCTCCAAGATTCTATCAAGATTCCTCTAGATTCTCAAAGATTTCCCTAGATTTTCTAAGATTCTCTTGAGATTCCCATAGGTTTTCAAAGATTATCCCAAAATTCTGCTAGATTTTCCAAGATTCTATGTAGATTCTCTTACATTTCCCAAGATTCTATAAAGATTCTCCTAGAATCCCTAAGATTCTCTTAAGATTCCTCTAGATTCTCTAAGATCCTATAAAGATTCCCCTAGATTCCTCTAGGTTCTTAAAGGTTTTATCAGGATTCCCTCAAGATTCTATGGAGATTCCCTTAGATTTTATTAAGATTCCCTTAGATTCTCCAAGATTCTATCTAAATTCCCATATATTCTTAAAGACTTTATGACAAATTCCTTAGATTCTCCTAGATTTCCATATATTATCTTAAGATTCCCTAAGATTCACCTAGATTCCCAAAGATTATCCTCTCGAAGATTCTATAAAGATTCTCCTAGATTCTTCAAGATTCTATGAAAATTCTCTTAGATTCTCTAAGTTCCATCAAGATTCCCTTAGATTCTCAAAAAATTTAGGAAGATTCCCCTAGATTCCCAAAGATTCTCTTGAGATTCTCTTAGATTATCCTAGATTCCTAAAGATTCTCTTAGATTCTTAATGTTCTACAAAGATTCCCCTAGATTCTTAAGATTCTATGGAGATTCCCCTAGATTTTATTAAGATTCCCAAGATTCTCCAAAATTCCATCTAGATTCCTATAGATAGATTCTTATAGATTTTATGAAGATTTCTTTAAATTCTCTTAGATTCCCAAATATTCATTTAAGACTCCCTAAGATTCTCTAAAGATTCCTCTAGATTCCAAAAGAATACCCCAAGATTCCTCTAGATTCTCCAAGATTCTATCAAGATTCTCTTGGATTCTTCCAGATTCCCTAAGATTCCATTAAGATTCTCCAAGGTTCTTAAAGATTTTATCAATGTTTCCTTAGATTCCCAAAGAAGCGCTTGAGATTCCTCTAGTTCCCATAGATTCTATGAAGATTCCCTAGACTCCCCAAGATTCTATCAAGATTCCTCTAGGTTCTTAAAGATTTTATCAAGATTCCCTTAGATTCTCTTACATTCTCAAAGATGCTCTCTTGGGATTCCCATAGATTCTCTAAGATTCTCATGATATTCCTCTGGATTCCCTAAGATCCTATAAAGATTCTCCTAGATTCCCTCAACTTATTATAGATTCCTTGAATCTCGAAGATTCCAAAAAGATCCTTTTAAAAAAAATCAATTTAATATTAAAAAATTAATGGCTAGGATTTATGCTCACCTTTTGATCTAACGGTTAAGATCTGCTACACCAAATTCACTTTTTGGCACCTTCCTTGCACCTTCCTCACAAAAATCAAGGGTCAGGATTTATCCTCCCCTTTCGATCTAACGATCCGGGGATGTGGTGCATGCCCCCATCAAAATCCAAGGGATAAGGATTTGCCACCTCACTAACTTTTTATCCAAGGGCTAGGATCAAAAATTTATATATAATGTACCATTTTGTAACTACCCCCATGAGTTTCTTTAAGATAATATGATAGTTTGTGCGCGATCTTAGCTGTTTATTATTTTATTGTGTTTCACAACTTTTATTTTGGGCCGTTTAAAAGTTAGTTATTATTTTGCTTTTGGCTAGGCCAATACGTAGGAGAAACAACTATGAACAAAAAAAGGGATGCTAGAACGTGGCTCGGACCTTCCGACCCCAAACCCAAGGGGGACGGCGGATCCTCCATTCATCACTCACTTGTCCAGTTCCGGCGCTTCTTGGGTCCTTCATTCCGCGGCTTTTAGCCTTTTCTCGGGCCCATTCTCTTGGTTTCGGGCACTGACGTTCTACATCTATGGTGCATTGAGCTTCTTATTTGGGCATGCATGCTTAAGGGCGTTGAGTTTATAGAGCGCCCATACCCCGAAAGATGTCCAGGAGAAGTTTGCATTGTGTTTGGATTGGCTCAGTTTCTTGAAGCAAAGAGAGCTGAAGATTTTCAGATCGGATCAAGAATTTAACATTATTGAGGGTTATTAGGTTGCTGGACGGTGATGATTGGATTTGGTGATAAAATAATAATAATAATAATAAATTTATTTCACGCCCGCTTGGACCCTGAGGGCCATGGAGCGGCAATTTTTACATCAGTTTGATAAGCTTAATAATAAGCTTATGTGCGGCTCTATTTCTCGCATATAGCATCCTAAGATTTCTGGTTTTAACATCAATAACGAGTGGAAATGGGGTAGGATTAGGCGGTTTTATGCGCCGAACTTCTAGCGTGTCTGCAGGAGCATCCCACTTGTCACAGGTCCCAGTTCCACCGTAGCAGACACCTTCATCCTCTCCATCAGCAAAAATGGATTACGTGAAGTTCAGTCTTGAGATAGCTCTACATTTCCACCTCCACATAGGACACAATTACCTCCCAGGCTGCATTCTTCTCTCAACGCAGTAGCTCAAAAGCCAAGTTATTTATACAAAACTTGCCAAAGAAGATGTTGGCAAGCAGTAGCATTATTCATTACTCGTATCATTTTATTATATGTACTTTCTCTTGTGAAAGGATATGGCCGTTTTGGAAGGCCCAGCAAAGAGTATGCAATAGTGATTGATGCGGGGAGTACAGGATCTATCTTTAAACTTGTGCAACAAGGTGTCCCTTTGCAATACAGTCATGTAACATTTACTTAATATCAATAAAATTCTTTATCCATAAAAAAAGCACCATGTTTCTTGTAATTAAAATCAATACAAGAAGTCTACAAATATTGCTTTCATCTATTCTCCTTTCATTTAGAATGTTAACTATAGAAAGTAAAAAACCAAACTTCTAAGAAGATATGACAGTATCACCTTTATTCGAAAAAAGAAAGTCCATACTATTGTTGACTATGTGAAAAACCCCTCAATATAGGAGACTAAACAAATTATGTGCAGATTTTGTGTAGTATTAGGTTCTAGAAGTCACATGGTTTCCTTTAAAAAGAAAGTCATTCACTTATTGAAGTAACACCATTCACAATGTCATCATAATTTGTTTTCATACTTTAAACAACCAAATTATATTTTTGATATACTTTTTGCTGGGGTAGACTAAAGGTCTAGAAATAAATACTAACCACTACTTTTTATTTACATTATCCTTTGAGTTATGCTCGAAGAAAAACCCAGTAACGCTGGGCACCTTTTATAGTAAGACAATAAGTTGTCTTATTGTTAATAATTAGCTGCATAATTGTACATGATGTTGTTTTATGAATTATAGAAACTACAATATCCTGAACGTAGTATGTCGTACTAGTGGCACCACAAACTAAATTAGAGAAAACGACACCTTATCATTTGGGACAATATCATCAAACTACAAAGCACATAGTATACTTGGTTTGCAATTTTGTCATTATTGGAATGCACTGACTACCAATTCGATTATGCACTCTATTCCATCTATACGCCCTATCAAATTTATTCCAGGACAACCGTGTCGAATACCTTTTACCTCCTAGCATTTCATTTACCTTTATGGCATTGCCCCTGTGAAATCTAATCCTAACCTCCTCATACATCCACGGCTAATGCTTGACATACACGTGAACGTCTTATGATGGAGCCACATAGCATCTCCTCTTGACATCGATATATGTTAATTTCAGTTGAGATCTTATAAGTGCATATCGTCAATCTTTAATTTCATCTGCTACAATAAATGAAATACCACGTGCCAATGTTATATTTATCCAAATTCCATTCCACCTACACATTCCATTATACTCCACACTATGCTTGCATCGAAAACACGCATCCCTACCTATGCTTGGCATCGTCAGGCACCGTATCTAGTCCTTTTAGTTTGCTAAGGCCTTGGTTGTATGCTACCAAGAAAATGCTCTTGCAAAGTGAGCTCGCACTTCATTATTAACCAGGTTGTTTATATACATCGTGTGGATCAGCTCTGCCCCAAATGCTGGTTTAATCATCTTGATCTTCATTTTCCCACATGCAAAATAAAACTTTCAAATTTACAGCCATTCTAATTCTGAAATATCTTCTGGCTTTAACTTTGTCGACTTCTTTCCAAAGGCAGACCACAAAAAGTGGCAAACCCATCCTCTGTTCTAGCAAACAGATGCTTTAAAAAATTAAAAAGGATGTTTGAATTCATGGTTTGGAATCTCTATGGAAACAAAATTCATACTTTTACTTTCTTTGGTATGTAATCCATCATGGGTGAAGCAGAAAGCCTACAAACTAAATAAGTGCACCTTCAAATAATTATCCGACCAAAAAGTACACACCTCAGCTATGAGAGTTCTGATATGATTAGGAAACTTAGGACGAGGATTTGCCGCGAATTTTGGAGCTTGTCGGAGTTCTCTATCAATAACTTGCAATGGACTTCCCTATCTCCATCCCCAGACTTCACTACGCTTGTGCGGCCCATCTAGCGCAAAAAAAATAGTGACTGAGATGCGGCTTAGGACATGCTAAGATTTTGCTTTTTGTACACTACAATTAAAAACAAAAAGACACTTAAAGGTTCAATTTTGTAACAAAATTTTTAATGCCCCATCGCCTCATTGAAGTGCTTGACATGTTAATTACTCAATCCAAAATTAAAGCTCTCTTCTCCTACCTGTAGCTTTAATTTATTACAACCTTCACAGATGAACCATCCCATGCACCCAATCTTAACTTGTTGCAGCTTCAAATGTTATAAGTATAGCTAGTTTGATCATGGTTGTTGTCTCTCTTTCATGTGGCCTTGACTAGCCAATAGGTACTTCTTGCTATCTACCCCTCCACTTAGAACAGGTTGCAGCAACATGCTTTTCATTTAGCGTCAGGTTAGTTGGTGTGGTCTATCTGGAAAAGGCGGCAGTGGTGTATCTTCAAGGGCTTAACATTTATTGCTGACCAAGTTCTTCATGAGGCACAAGATAGATTTGTAAAGGTGTATCTATGTTCGCAGCTTGCGGGAAGAAACACTTGATTTTTGAGGAAATTTTGGGTATATCATCTCTTGCATAGACGGGTTGCTCCACTCAGTGGATTATCTTTGTCTGCTGAGATTTTATTCCTGCCTCTGCAATTATACATGTACTTTCTTGGGATATTGAATACAGTTTGATCCTATCATGTGACAAAGTAAGCGTAACAAGTTCTATGCTTCACAACATTTGCTTTAGATTGTAACATATCGGTCAAACACTTCTATTATATATCCTAAGACTGCAGCCATAGCT
This sequence comes from Isoetes taiwanensis, assembly GCA_021234155.1. Taxonomy (NCBI): domain Eukaryota; kingdom Viridiplantae; phylum Streptophyta; class Lycopodiopsida; order Isoetales; family Isoetaceae; genus Isoetes; species Isoetes taiwanensis. Next base: position 1,893,445 of record JAJEKV010000045.1, on the reverse strand, counting down.
TATTATATCTAGAATCTTGAAGTTGAGACCAAAGAGCAGAGACGGAATAAATCATACTACATAATGTAGGAAAATGCTTCAGTGCTTCAATGAGAGGAGCTTTTTCTCGGAGATCATCTTTTCCAACTTTGGAGCTTTCTCTGCATCGGTTTTATCTACTGCAGATTTTATTGTTACATCAACCCTAGGGATCTTTTTAAGCCTGTCAAGGCTTGCTGTGGTCTGCATTATTCTGCGAAATAGGCTTCCGGATTGAACCTATTTCTAGGCCTTTTGTGTCATAAAGAAGTATGTGGTTCTTCGAGCTTTCTATCTTGTGCATTGGGCACAAATTTTGATGCCAAATTACATTATTCCAGATAAGCTCTCTGGTTGCCCTATTTCCTTTCTATTATAATAAGTTTTAGTAAGTTAACCTTCCACGTACGTTCTTAGTTCTTGCCTCTACCATATCTTTGCTTATTGCCTCTACTATGGGCTTCTGAAGACATTAATTTGGGATCTTTTTGTTGTTTATTTGGGGTCTTTTTAAACTGATATTGCTTATGGGCTCTACAGAATGCACATCCTACAAAAAAAAGAATAAAAAAAAAACTTGGGCGTTGAGCAAGAACTATTGGCTTTGACAGATCATTTCTTGAGGTGCAATCAGATACAACTAAGTCAGCTAAATCCAAGGAGCAAATTAAGGTAAATTCTTAGTATTTTTAGAAACTTCAATTACCTTGTTCATCCATTTTGTCTGAAAAAAGCATGGAAGATCCCATGCTGGATTGCAGCCTAAATAGACAACTAGGATCAAGCTCCTGCTTGTTCCATATCATCCCCTACAAAATATCCAGCTGTTCTGCAAGTCTCTAGACCAGAATACCATGTTGTCAATGATGACATGGGTTTTTCAGACTTGCCAGACAAGTCTTGTAGGAGCTCCAAGTCTTGCCCTGTGAGATTTCTCTAATGGACGTAATCGGTCTTTGGCAGAAAGTAATGAGATTCTCAACCTGCAATATTATCAAACTAATGCGTTTCTATAGAGTAATAGCAAGGCTTCAGGAAATCTATCAGATGCACTCAATCTACTGTCGAAATATGTTCCCGTGAGTATAAGAAAATAGAGCATGTTTTAGTTCAAATTCCCCCTTAAACCCCCTTTGGTTTGGGTGCATATTCACACGTGGGTTACTCGGGAGACGAGTCAGCCGGATGGGCATATTTGCCCTTTATTCCAACATCTACATAGCGATCCTCGTTTGTGGGGTATGCATGTACAAGTTTTTGTATACTGTATATTAGGGTTTGCAAAATACTATAAGATTTGAGATAATGTACTTAATGGTGTTAATTTTGTACATGTATTGTAAATTTTTTAGGGCTCTCGCTGCCCTACATAACCCCCCGTGTGAATATGCACCCAAACCAAAGGGGGTTTAAGGGGGAATTTAATTTAAAAGTGTTGAATGTAATGGTTTATGTTAATTAAAATTTTTTTGGCCCCTTCGGGGCCCTTTACAAAAACAAGAGAGTTGTATATCGCGATAACATGTAACATGATGACATAAATAGAATAAGACAACAATAAATACAGAGGTATGCATCACCATTATTTTAAGAAACACCATGACGATTTCAACAAATCATGTTAGACCTCTATTCTATGATTATATTTGCATTTTTAAGCATCGGTGTATCCATCTGTGGTTGCCTCGAGAAAGTGCATCCCCTCTCTGGAGACAATGCTCCCACAGGTTTGTCAAATTGATGAAATGGAGCAAAACTTGAATCCTCGAGTTAAGATAATGGCACAATATATTTGAAAGAAGAATGTACCTTCAATGGTCACAGAAGTTTAGAACACAAGCCCTGAGCCAATTCCTTAGATGCTTCCTTTAACTCTTAAAATAATCCAAGGGGAAAAAGTGGCTAGAAAATAAGTGCATTTCTCTATCTATATCAAACTATCATGGCATCCTGCGCCTGAATCTTGAATAGATCAAATGACAAATCAAATAACATCGTGCTGGACTGCCACAGCCTTCTTATTACTTCAACATAAAATTCAGACACAAATCATGCCATGAATAAACATATCCGATTATGCTGTTGGATCAGAGTTAGTACCGGCTGCAAGCTGGAAGAGGAAAAACAAACAAAATGCATGAGCAAATCTAAGAACAAAATGTAATATCTGGGTGCTAAAATGTCTGGCAAATTTGTTATGTAGAAGTTCAAAGAGTGGATATTTTCCTTATCATCAGCAAAATTTGATCTCAATCATATCACTGTACAAGTACGAAAAGAAAATTGTGTGCACAGAAACTTCTACAGTTTATAGAGCAAAAGAACCAACCTGAGAAAAATGGAGGGATGAATGACAGATCAACAAACACAACTTTGATAGCCCATTCCAACCCACTTGTGACCAACGACATTCCCATCATTGGCTTGGGCCTTGAAGATTGGAGCTTGAACATGTACATCTTAGCCACTAGTATACAATTCTTTACAAGACTGATCCTTACAAAGACTTAACTCAGAATTAGACAGCGGCCTGTGGAGCTCATGTAGGTCATAAATAGCTTAAAAAATACCTATGAAAGTTTTTTCTGCCATGGCTTCACACCATAGACACTTTTTTGCCAGTACCCAATTTACTTAATAATCAACACCCAAGATCGTCTTTAAGCTCTAAACCAAGGAAGCTGGTCTTCAACTGCTTGAAAGTGCGAAGAACCCTTGCTGCCAGAGACCTAAAACCCAAAAATTTCAAGCTCTGAAAGTACCGAAAAGCAAGCTCGCTGCATTTAATTACTTGCTAAACAACACATGAAATCAAAATCCCAAAAGCTCATGTTTCCTTCTGGACCCACAGATCAGACACCAGCTATCCGGTATCTTGCAGACAGGAACATAGCCAGAGGCGGGCTTCTACTCTGGTGCCAGTTAAACGTCTTGCATAATGGCCCCAATCCTTTCGGTCCACCTCCTAAACAAAAGAAGGCAACTGTAGCAAACCAAGTCCGGCCCTGCAAATTCGTGGACTTGTGTGCATGCCGTAATAAATTCAACCCTGCAAAATCCCTGGGGTTTATTCTGGAAGCCACCACACAAAAATCATGGAAGCCAATCGTAAACAGAGATCACAGAAGCGTCCTTAAAAAAATTTTTAAGGTCGAGAGAAAAGAGAGAAGGTTCAAAACCCTAATACAAAAATGCTCGAGCTTTGCATGCGTGAGGGAACGAAATAGGAAAATGAAGGGGGTAGACCATTACAACATGGATTTTTTTATAACAAAATACAATGCGCACTCTAGAAGTACTAATTAGTACAGCTCATTCAATACGATCGCCAAATCATATGAAAACCATGCTAAAAAGTGTATAAAAATACAAAAATAACCCCCTGTTATTTTGCTACATATTACAGAAACATGTACCTCAAGTGCTATAGATAGGTCTATCCCTTTCAAAAACTGCATTGGTGCAGTTGTATTTCCTTATACCGGTTAATTCGCCTAGAACAAATGTGTTACTGGAAAATTAAAATATCGAAGGTTGCTACCCAAGACTTCAATGTTCAGATGTCAGCAATGCATGTCTTGTACTCACTGCTTTTTATGTTACAGACCTTGCTCTTCTAGCTGCTTAAGAAATGAAGCCATAAACTATGGTTATAAATACATTTCATGCTCTTTTGGTTGCTTAAGAAATGAAAAGCCATATACTTATAGATATGTTTTTATGGTTATAAATTTAGATCGATTACATTCTGATCAACGTGACATTAATCCTATTTTTCAGCACACAGGTACATGGAGTGCAAGTACTAATTTCCTTGAACCAGCATTTTTCTCTGATGCACCACTTTATTTACTACAATCAAATTGTTCAAGCTTTACCGCTGGGAGTCTTGCCAATAGCAATTTGTATATTGAGGATGATCTTTTCTGTATCGACATTGTTGGCTTCACAACCACTTCTCAAATGGCATACAAAGGGGCCGATTTAATTAAGAATCTCTCTGATCTTGTGACCGCTCTATCTAGATTATGAATGCTTTCATTTCATGAAAGCACGTGATGTAGAAGAAATAATGGTCTGATGTGGTGGAAGTGGTTAGGCCGCTGTTAATATCCTATAACACGAAAGTGTTGGTGGAACGGTACTGCACTAATATACAGAATACAAAACAAAGGCATAGGCAACAAAGCATTAGGGGAGGTTGTAATTAAAAATGCTAACCTTGGGACATTTTCCGAACCTATAGGTTTGGAATTTGACACCAAATCTGGTTATGCCACGTAAGAATGGATATGGTACCTGTAGATAGCTTCAGTTCTATTTCAAAAAGTGGCAGTCTATTGCTACGACAAGATAGAGCCCCTGTCACAAACGCAATATATATTCATCATTCAGCATCGTGTATCAGGTAAATCCTTTGCAATGTCACTATTAATTTGTATTGTGCACAGATAAATCCTTTCCATCTAGTATCATACATGTGCATAGCCTCACTACATGTCTTAGTCCTGAAAATGCTTTTTATCTCATAAGAAGTGTATATACCTGATAGTTGAGCTAGGTTGATGCTTGTCATCCTCTGGTGCTTCAAAAATGATAGATCTTGTCATGTTTTCTATGTATTCAATTTATAAGGTTTAAACAAAGTTGTAAAATTGACATAGTCCCAATAACATATTCCAAATTCAATGAAGTTTGATCTTGAATTTCATAATGGCGCACCTAGTCATCTGATATTCCTAGTGTTACCTAATGCCTACTGTTAGCAAAAGTTATCAGAAGCTTGCAAAAGTTATCTAATGCCTGAAAAGTTATCTGTTATAGATTCCTCAATCAAGGGACGTAGAGATAGATCCCTGCATTGTATAATAGCAAGGCAAGAAATAGAGAATGTTTCTATGTGAGCTTAATTAAATGGGTCTTGTAACATACCTTTGTATGGAACCAACTCAATTGTAGAATTTTCACAGTTTTTTGGCCAGGCAGGATTCTGTAGCCAATGTATACAAAGAAAAGGCTGACAGGAAGATAATGGCGATAACTCATTACCCTTTTTGGAATATCCACGTACAGAGAAAATCGCCTTGTTAGAAAACGAGAATTGTCTTGGTGTAGCCGTTTGATCAGATACCTACAAGGAGGAGCGTAGATAAAGTTTCATGGAAGAAGCGCTTTGTATGACAATGGCAGAAGTGCAAACATAGATAGATTTTTCTTGCATATCACAGCGGCTAATTCTTCAGTTGAAATTTGGCATTTGGTTCATAAACTTTCTCAGGTGGGCTTTTCCAATCAACATGTTTCTTCATATTTCTCACGTCAATAATAGGCCCATTGTGAACATAGAATCGCTGAGGAACTTTAAGCTTGTAAATTGCAGATGGGCTCATTTGTCTCTGTTAAGGGCAGCAAATTAGTAAGGACAAATGTTATCCCTGGTAAAGCCCATGTTGAATTTCTCAGCACAAATTCTATGGTGCCAACTCCAACATATTCAATGGATTTACCAGTGGCAACAGTAGCCTCTCTCACCTCTGCATTTGTCTGCCAAGGCTTGAAAATAAACAAGAAAGTCGTTGCATTTCTACATCTTCAGAAGTAAGCACTAACTACAAATTCCATGTGAGTTTACTGGAAGACTCCCATTATTTTCTTGCTTATCTTGATCACTTCTTGCACACTTAATCTTGTCAAACTGTGGCCATAACTGTAATATGCATCAAGTTCTTTGGCATGGATCAGAGAACAAAAACAACTACAAGTAACTTTCAGTTCAGTTGATTCAGAAGCCATCTCAGCCCAATGTGTACAATCTGGTTCTTATTGCTCAACGGTTGCAGTAGTAGAAGTGGCTAGATCAAATGTAAACAAGGGACTACGAATATCGAAGAAGTTAAGTCGGGTGGCTAAGCGATCCTTTCCTAGCGAATTCCTTTCTCCGCAATCCAGAGGGTCATTTGGTCATTTGGCAGGGACAGGTGCTCAAACAAGCATGCAATGCCCTATCAAGCACATGTTTTAATTTGAACAACTTGCATTCTTCGTCTTTCCCATTTCAAATATTCAAGCGCAGCTCCAACATCATAATGGGCCAATAACTTAACGATAAAAAATAACTCACAGAACCTCTATTTGAAACTCCAATCTACAAATAAGAACTTGAGAGACTCAAAGAACCAAATCTGTATGGGTTTGCAAAAAAGTTAGAAGCCACGATGGAAGCATAAGAAATTATAAAAATAAATCTAAAAATAAAACTTGAAAGACTCACGCTTAACTGAAAAAATTCACAAAACCGTCTTGTATTAGTTTGCGGTCGGGCCATGATGGAAGCACCAAAATGTGCGCCTTCTTCTATCTATGGGTCCAACGTGATGAGCATCTTGCAATTTTGTGCACTCTTCGTAAAGCATCCGATGTGCAAGGGGCTTGGAAATGCTATGCCTAGCTAATGCAAATTCCCAACCATACTAGAGTAAATGTAGATATGGAATCACGACTTTTTCCGGGAGTCCATGAAGCCGAGGTGGCAAAAAACAAGTGGAGAGTTGCTTGAAAAACTTATTGCGTAAATTTGGATCATAATGATGAATTTGTGTGGCAATTTAAGGAAGCCGGCCGCAACACAACTTGAGATCCGGCATGACCGCAAGAGCATAGATCGGCATAAAAATCATTTTCCTCCTGATAAATGTTCCAAACTTAGGTCGTAAAATCTAGTTGTAACAGGAGGGAAAGCTACGGTGAAATGCGTAAAAAAAGGGCACCTGAGCAAAGGAGCCGACCGGGCTGTTTCCTATCTCCGGTCCCAATTTTGAGCTTTTTTTTAATTTCTCTGACCGTCGATCCATGAAAAAAATTTTCCAACGGCAAAGAATACATCCAACTCAGTTTTGGCAGAGCTGGACATGCTACGTAGATAGCCTAGAATTTCAAGGAGGGTTGCACGCTTGGTTAGGCTGGCGTGCTAAAAAAAAATTTGTGGGGGGTTTTCAATGTTAGTCTTGATAGTAATGGAAGTATGATTTTAAGAAAAAATTTAAAAAAGCCCCTGGATTCTTTCGTATTTGTCAAAATGCACATGTATTTATGGTATTTGTCAAAATGCCTTATTTTCTTATACTTTTTCTTATTTTCTTATTTTCTTATACTATTCTATTCTATTCTATTCTATTCTATTCTATTCTATTCTATTCTATTCTATTCTATTCTATGTCATATGTCCTCATGGACGCTGCCAATGTGGCATGACGTATGTCCTCATGGACGCTGCCAATGTGGCATGACGTAAAAATACTATCTATCTATCTATCTATCTATCTATCTATCTATCTATCTATCTATCTATCTATCTATCTATCTATCTATCTATCTATCTATCTATCTATCTATCTATCTATCTATCTATCTATCCTTCCTTCCTTCAAGGCTTAATGGTGCTCAAACTAAAGGCCTGTAGAACACTTCTACTCATAGCTCATACCCATATGTTAGTGTGTGTGTGTCCAACCAATATTCCATCTTGATTGTTGCTTCATTGATCCAATCCAACGATCTGTTTTATTGGTCTGAAAATTGCAAAAGAAAAAAAAAAAGAAAAGAAAAACGCTGAAAATATCTTTCCTTCTTTTTACAAATTACAGATTAGGGTCCTTCTGCCTATTCAAAGACCATAGTCGCTCTACTTCATCTTGGCAAAAATGAAAGGGAGGGGGGGGAAAAAAATAGAAGGGCAAAAGGAAAGGGTGAAAGGAAAATGGAAGAGGGAAAGAGGGAAGAGAAAAAAAGAGGGAAATAGAAAAGGTAAAAAAAGGGATAGATAGTATTTTATGTGAAATATAAAGTAAAACGGGAAATGAAAAAGGAAGGGGAAAATAGAAGAAGGAAAGGAAAGGGAAAAGTGGGAGTGGAAAAATAGAAAATAGAAAATAGAAAATAGAAATGTGAAAGCAAAAGCGAGAAAAGGGAAAAAGAAAAAAAGAAAAAAAAGGGGAAGATTATGGAAGGGCAAAAGAGAAAGGGAATAATAAAAAGGGAAATGAGTCAAATGCACACAAATTCCTTATATCTAGCAACTTGGGCTTGGTTTGCTAGGAAAGGAAGTTGGATTCACACAAACCTCTCATAGCCCAACAATGTTGGGTTTGGTTTCTAGTCTCACATAAATTTTAGTTCTAGAATTTACTCCCTCTTACGAAAACCAGTTAACCTAATTCTTCTGACTTGTGTAGCTTTTGTGTAATTAACTCGCATGTAGATCACATCTTGGGGTACAAAATGCAAGCAAAAAAAAGGGATTTTGGATCAAGAATTGAGAGCCCAGAAATAGTATAGCGGTATAATTCTTTGGCTCGGGAAGGGAAAGAAATAGGATTAATGCTAGACTCTGATGCAAGCTTTGTAAATTTCAATCCAGGAAATAACATCATGGAGGATTTGGAAAATCTCTTATACTTGCTTCATCCGATGAAATTTAAAGAAAAAAGGGGCCATTCATGGTTTCTCATAGCTAACCTCTAGCAACCCAAACTTGCATGCAAATTAGAGGATTGAAGTTTGAGGACCAAATCTAGAAGCTCTCACATGCCGAGTTGGCCGATTGCCCTAAATCTTCCCCAATCACTACCCAAGACAAACGCCTTGCTTTATGAAAATGTTTAGATTATTTTTGAGAAATACAAGAGCAAATTTCCCAAAACCATAGCAAACGTCCCAATAAAATGACAAAATTATGGCCAACAAAAAGTGTTCGGAAGTGGCCCCGACACTTTTTTTTAGCTTTTAGGAAAATTTATGTATGAGATGCACGTGGACGGAAATATTACATGCAGATAGATTTGGGTAGAATACCCAATTTAGTTTTTTCTTTTAATTTTTCCTTTAGTTTTCGTTGCCTAACCTAAATGACCTAAACCTAAATGGGTTGAAACGAATTCATGAACGGGCGGCGGCCAAAGATGAATCTGGTCGCAAATGCAACAAGAGTTTGCTCCTTCCATTTTCTCGACTCCAAGGCTTCCTTCCCGATGCCTCATTAGCCATTGCTTTCCAATGCTCCCCTGCTTGCAAGAAGAAGAAAGAATGCATTATATGCATGCTTATTATGCAACAAAGATTAAATTTTCAAGGTTAGAGGACTCTGGAGCAATGGATGGAGCTATGGAGCTGCATTATTTGATGAGAGCATTGCCGCCATCACCATTCCTTCTACTTTATATTAGTGGTGCATATTGATGGTGGGCACTTTGCTATCATAAAATAGTGTTGCAAAAACGTAAAACAAGAAACGGGGGCAAGGATCGAGGTTCATGACATATGTAATGTATTTTCTTCCAAAAGGGTTTTGGAGCAATTTACTGATATGAAGCCAGCTAAAAATAAATCTTGAACTTCCTTTGCAGAGCATTTCCTGATCCAAGCTCCAAGCCTTCCTTTGCAGAGAAGGTTTTTTGCTCCATCAAGCAGGTATCGAGCATGTACGTTTTGCCTCTGTTTTGCCTCTGTTTTTTTATTGCTGCTTGTATGCATATGTTCACGGGGTTGAATGATTCTAAGATTTATAGCTGGTAGCTCATATGTAGTTCATGGTTTAGTTAGATGACCATCATCAAAGCCGATTGCATTTTCATAATTTTTTCTTGTTGCACTGAAGAATACCTTAGTTACATACTGATCAATTGCAAAACTTTTTGTTATTTCGTGCCTTAAACACTTTTGTTACCTTAATTGCATCAGGGGTATGCAAAACTTTTGTGGTCATGGGTATGTAAACGTAAAGGTATTTTTTTTCTTACAAAACATAATGCACTTTTTGTTGCATGAGGCTCAAATGTCTTATAAACTGTAGCTTTCTTGTTGTTTTTTAAATAGAATACATACTTTTCTAACATTCTTTGTTTATTCTTTTTTTTGCTAGTCTTATTATGGCTCTACGAAAGAGAGCACGTCGTGCAATTCAGATCGAGAAGAATCAAACAACTATATTTCAAATGGCTGGTTTTCAAAGAGAGGTAGAAGAAGAGGTAGAAGGGGAGTCAAACTCATTAGACGTGGAAAATATGGCATACCATGTTAATGCTTATTCTCAAGAGTTGAATGAAGAGCATCGGCGAATTTTCTTGGCTAGAAAAACATTCAGGGATTCTTGGTTAGACAATTATGATTGGCTAAACTTTGATCATGATAAAGGTAGAGCGTTTTGCAGTTATTGTAAGCAGGACTCAAAGTGTAGAACTGCATTTGGCAAAGAGGATGCTACTAATTTGAAGACTTCTGCTTTTAGAGACCACGCTGAATCAGATCAGCATAGGCATGCAGTCTGGTTGGTCAAGCAAGGGACAAATTCATTGCATAAGATGGCTGAAAAGAAGGCAGAATCTGTTGATCAGGCGCTACTCAATTTGTTCAGATCTGCATATTTGATTGGAAAGGAGGACTTGCCATATACAATGTTTGTGCCATTATTGCATCTTCTTAGAGTTTGTCTAGTGGATGTTCCACTATTGTACAACGATGATAAAGCTTACAGTGATATAATGAAGTGCTCTAAATCATTAGAGCGTAAAACCGGCGGCGTAGAAAAAAGCTCTTGGTTTTGGCATAACGTGGATGAGTCAACTCGATGTTAGTGTCACATAACAGTTCATTCTATATGCTAGTTATTTAGATGACTTTGAGCCCCAAAAATCCTTTTTAGGCATATTAAGCTTGCAGAAAGCAGATGCAGAAACCATTACAAATGCTCTTATCAATAGGCTCAAGGAAGATGGCAAGTTGGATTTGAACTAAATGTTTGGTTTTGGATCAGACGATGCTTCTGTAATGATTGGTTGTAAAACAGGAGTATCAACTAGATTGAAGGAGGTGAACCCCTTTATGACTTCCATCCATTGCGTGGCACATAGAACAAATTTATGTGTCAGTTCAATTAGCAACCATAATAGTTGTAAATCCATTTGTGACAAAATTGATAAGCTGATCAATGGGGCAACCACTTACTTTTCAAATAGCAGCCAGCTTCAAGAAGATCTTGCATACTCCACACTTCGGCTCGAAGGTATTTCTCATATTAGATGGCTAAGTAGGCATAATGCTGTTCAGAAATTATGTGAGTCATTTGAGCCTGTGATGTTATTGTTCAAAGAAAGTTATGCAAGTATGTATGGTGAACTAAGGGAGTTTAAAGTTGTGTTTATACTCCATTTTTTGGCTGATATTCTAAAGCTGTTGACCACTCTGAGTTTAGATTTTCAACGCGATTAGGTTGATGTAATTTCAGTTGGCAGTCTTATAAGCAATACGAAGAAGCAAATTAGACTTTACTTTTTAAATGAAGTTACTGCACTAGATTTGAAGGGATTTCTAACAGATAGCAAAGGGTATCCCATACTTCCTAAATATGGCTTTCCCGATGGATATCTTGATGCGCTTAGAGGGGCAGTGAAGGGAGATATGTTTAGAATTATCGAATTGATAAGGAGTATTGAAGATAATGATCTAATAGAGGCAATAGAATTTCGAGGGCTTTTTCAAATCGAGTATTGGAAGCTTTGGACGAGAGGTTCCGGGAGCATGAAATTTTATCGTGCTTCATTATTTTATCACATGCCCACGTGCCAAGAAGTGTAAAACAAATCAAAGATTTCGGTCAACAAGAGGTCGACAAACTGATGGAATTTTATGGGCAGCCTCAAGTTGTTGGAGGAGTTACATTCAATAGCATTGTCTCACAAGATAAGTTCAGATCTGAATTTCGAAAATTCAAGATACAAGCAAGTACAGAATGGAAGGGAAAAAACTTCTTATATACTTGGACAATTATCTTTTCTAAAAAAATGTTGAGGGAGAGTAAGTATGTTGAATTGGGAAAGTTAGTAGCTATTGCAATGATTCAATGTTCAAGTACATCAATATGTGAAAGAGGATTTAGTCAAATGAATCACATCAAAGATAAGTATAGAAACAGGCTGAAAACAGGAGCAACTGATGCTCTAATGCGAGTTTCTATTGAAGCTCCAAGCATGGAGATTCTTGAAGACTTTGGTTCTGAAGAGGCCATTGGAATATGGAAATCAAGCAAAAAATTTAGGCATATCTTCTCATCAACCAACAAAGTGCGTCTTCGAGCATGTGATAATGAAAGAAATGAGGATGCGAGTTTCTATTGAAGCTCCAAGCATGGAGATTCTTGAAGACTTTGGTTCTGAAGAGGTCATTGGAATATGGAAATCAAGCAAAAAATTTAGGCATATCTTCTCATCAACCAACAATTCGTCTTGAAAAGTGATAATGAAAGAAATGAGGATGATGATCCGGATAATTGATCTATACATAGAGCCTTTTGATCGTGGCTAATTATAATGCATGTTGCGCTTAAATATACTTGTTGCTGAAATTATCTTTTTTGTCATGCTAATTATATTGTATTTTGGCATAAAATAGTATCTGGATCAAATTTTGGATCGGATTTTAATATTGTTAAGCTATGAATTTATTTTTAATATACTTTTGAGGAAAAACTAATTTCTGAGTCAAATTTTAAATTGTAAGAGACTTGCTGGTTTACTTTGAAATTTGTAGGAATTTGTAGGCAAATTTTTAAAATTGCCTTGTGAGATTGTGTAGGAAAAAATCCTACAGTAGGGGAAAAATTTCCCGGGGCATATAACCTATTTTGGTCTCTGTGGATGGTAAAATTCAATTCTGAAAAACAACTAAAAGGGGGGCATGATTATTAGCTGTGATATTTAGAAATCGACAATTTTACGTGCAACGTTGCAATTTACCGCCAAGGTGACATGGACCGGGATCAAATAAGAAAAATTAGATATCATCAGAACCGTCCAATAAAAGGTAACGCCCATCAAGGCACGAGGAACAAATCAACAGCGCAAAGGACACGAGTCATTTTCACGGTTGTGGCTTGACACACGTTGCGTAGGAACGTATCGCAGCCGTTGGAAGCTGTCTCTCGGCTTATCTTTCATTTCTCCATAGCCAGGACCTTCAAGGTCCGGCGGTAGCAGGAAATAGTGGATGGGTTCGTTATGAAGTCCGGTGCTGTCTATTTTTATGTTTCTGCTCAAGCGAGATCTTCTATCGTCTTCTTGTTGCCCCTCTTTTGTTTTTTCGTCTGACGGTAAATTCCATCAGCTATTCTACATTGCTTCATTCTCTGTTGGAGCCAGGTCTTCTGCTTTATTTTTGACCGAAACATATACGCGATTCCTTAACCTTTCTGAGCATGGAGGCCTCCCTTTACTTCGAAAAATGAGGAACGGTGTGGAACTGTTTGATTAGTTTGATTAGGTTAAATTTGCCTTGCCTACACAATTAAATTTATGCAAATTTTATGCTTTAAGAGCTTGGCACTGGAGATGGGCTTATGCGCTTGGATGCTACCTATTTGAGCCTAGAACGAAGCTGCCTTTTAGACTTTGCCATTGGTACAGCCTTTGTGCCTGTGTTTTTTTATCAGGAAAAGAATGCTTTCTTTAGCAGTGCTGCTGGATCTATGTACAAAAGATGGTCATACTTGCAAGCAGGAATGGGAACAATTTTTGGGCAGTGCAGGTTGCGGGTGCAGAATCTTTATTAACTCAAGATGAAAATCATGCTGTTATCCGAAGGATAGATAAGATGGGAGACGCTAATGTGGGAACTGAGATCAGCTTTTTCAACTTGGATCTTGCTTCTAGTTCATAGAAAGCTGTATGAAATGGCAGGGATTATGACAGAAACATTGTTAACTTCACTTGCAATTGACAATCCATCTACATTGCTCTCTATTGACACTGGCATGCATGATGATTGTGTAGCATCAAGGCAGTTATCTGAAGTAGGGGGTCCTCCAGATATCAATTTGCCTTTGGCAGATGAGATCCAATCTGGACAGTGGTTACCACCTAAGGAACTAGAGGGCCTTGATGTTGGCCTTGCTCCCCAAGGAGAGGATCCTAGTAGTTCACCTCTTTCAAAGGGTAGACGTTGGCTAAGGCGCAGCGACACCATCTGGGGTGCATGGTTCTTCTTCCACCATTATTTTAGACCATCTGTCAAGGATAAATGCCAAGGTAAACTCAGTGGAGAGGGTTTGCTAGTAGGAGATCTTGACAAATCCGACCTCAGGCTGGATCTCTTTTTGGTGCAGCATGATATGGAGAACATGTACATGTGGGCCTTTAAGGAGAAGCCAGAAAATGCACTTGGTAAAATGCAGCTTCGGAGTTATATGAATGGACATTCTAGGTTTGGTGAACCACAATTCCCTTTTAGTGCCGAAAAAGGTTTCATTCGATCACATCGAATGCAGAGGAAGCATTATAAAGGGCTGTCTAACCCTCAATGTATTCATGGAATTGAGGTGGTGAGATCTCCAAATTTGACATTCGTTTAGCGAGGAAGATAGGAAAAGGTGGAAAGAATTAACGGGGCGGATTTGAACTTCTGCATTCCTCCAAATGCTGAGGCCTTTATTGAATGGCGCACTACAACTGGTCCAGAACACGAGTTAGAAAGATTGGGCTTGCCGTTGCAAAGCAAAGGTTTGAATGGGTCTATGAAAAAGTTGCCTTCTAGGTCACCCGCAAAGCTGAATGGAGCATCTTTAAACCTTGCACAACCACCAAACCAGGGAGGAGATGCTTCCTTAAATCTTTCAACACGTCCTCCTAGCCAAGGAGGCGACAACAGTTTACATGGGTTTTCATCTGCAAATAAGAAAAAGAGGAAGCCTTTTTCTGCACTTTGCAATGATAATGACTCTCATGTTCAACTGATAAACTTTTCTGGAGATTCAAGTAACATGGATGACTTTGAGGAAGATCCTTGGTGGCTTTCAAGCTTCTCTGGAGTGATGCTTCAGGCCTCCGGGTCCTGTGTGGAGCAAAAGTATATATGAGGATGACAAAGGCTATCTGATTATGGTTAGTCTTCCACTGACAGATAAACATAGGTTGAGGGTCTCTTGGCGAAATACTGCAACACATGGTATAGTCAAGGTACACTGTATCAGTACAGGCAGGCAAGCCTTTGTAAAGAGGGAAGGAAGGACTTTCAAGCTCACGGACCCAAATTCTGAGCATTGTCCACCTGGTGAATTCGTGAGAGAGATTGATCTTGCTACGAGGATACCAGACAATGCAGAATTGAAAGCTGTTTACAGAGATGAACTTGCTGGCCTTGAAATTTTTGTGCCTAAGCACCATAGCTTTTCCGAGGAGAGAGAAGTACGGGTGTTCCTAGCCCCCCAATCAAGTCATGGTGAAGCTCTACCCTGGATGGAATTAGTAATCAATTTGTTAATAGAAGGCTTGCTTTTGAATTGCAGTTAGTTTAGTGGCTGCATTGCAACTATTGTTTTATTATGATCTCCTTGTGGCTTATTTGTTAGTTTTTGTGCTTTTTATGTACTTTTTGTGTTTGGTAGTTTATTGTACAAAGGGAGTCTGATTTTTTATTTCTTGCAGAGCAAGCATGTACACGTCAAAGTCCAGATTATCATGATGATTGGGTACATAGCCAGAGTTTCTGGCCAACTTGAGATCCCTTGTGGAACTGTAAGCCAAATAGAGCCATGTATGTTATTTAAGGAAACAATTCAAAGGGTTGCTAGTAAATATTTTGATGTTTCACCTGAACTATTGCCATTTATGAATATACTGATATTGGAAAGGTGTTCATCAGCACTGTTCGAGAAGATGTTGACCAAAGACAGCTGCTAAATGCATAACTAACGAACATTATTTTATGCAGTATGTTGTCATTTTTACCCACTTATTTTGTAGACGATGCTTATTTTGTTTCTTTTTTCTTGATGACGCAGATTACATTGTTTCAACTGATTACTTGGATAAAGTGTTAGTACAGATGCAGATTACAGAGTTTCAACTGAGTACTTGGAAAATGTGTTACTAATGCATAACCCTAATAATTGTGTACGTTATTCATTAAGAGTGATTTTCCACTACGGTTGTGTCTTACATCATGGCCATTTTACTCGGGACACATAAGCAAATAAAATAAATGGTTTTATGCATGTTAAAATAAAACATGTCTCAATTTGGTTTAAGGTTTGGAAATAAAACATGTCGCAATTCGGTTTGAGGTTTGGTCAGATTCTTACTTTCAAGGGGAATGGAGTCTTATTTTATAATGACAATTTTTTCCCATAGGAAATAAGACGACATTAAGTTTGCCCAATTTGTTTCTTATTGCGGAAGGGTTTTCTCACAGTGGTTGGGAATATGATTCTCGTATTGTATTGTATGTCAGATCGTACATTTTGCAGGGTTTGAGCAGCTTAGTTGCACTTAAAGTTCAAAGTTCACGTTGCTTTTTTGGGTTTTTGGATGGCATTCCTGGCAATGATTTCTAAAAGAAGAAAGATAGCTTGCCTTTTGTAGGGACTGGATAGACTCAAACAACTGCGTTTGCATGCCGAAACTCCAGGGCCCTGCTCCATCGCCAAAACTTTGCTTCTGGTGCAGATGCAATTAGCCTGATTGTGCCTGATTGTATGGTCTTTGGCAAAAATGGGTTGTGAAGCCGCTCTAGGCCTCTGCGTTATTGCATATGTGTGGCTTGCAGGCAGGGCATCCAGACGAGACTTCCAGGAAAAGCTAAAAGGCACGGATTCCTGAGGGTGTGCCTGCGCAGCCATCGGTGTGAAATGTTTGTTGTTGGTTGAAAGGCTTGTTTCATGATTTGGACTGGATAGTGTTAAATCCAAATCTGCCGCATTGTCCTGGTGTTTGCGGCTCTGGTGAGGCCACTGCGGCCTGGAGGTTCGAATCCTCTGGCCCAACGAGGAGGATTTATTTTGATACGATTCATGTATATTTGGGTTGTTGTAACAACACAATCATAGAACCCACAATAAAATAATAGAACATTGGACTAAAGAAACTTTATTCATGCACAATTGATATGGCAGCACCATTAACCACCCAACCGGATCCACTGGGTTACAATAAAACACAAGTGCTATGGCAAATAAAAAGCTCTGGCATCTGGATTATTGGCCCTCCAGGCTAATCTCACTACTCCAAGTAGCCACAGATCAGAAAGCAACTGCAAATCTGTAATGTCGTTGTAGCAGTAATTTGTGACCCCTTGTCACGTTTTCGGCCATTACTCCCTCGTACAGATGAACTACGAGAGTGTCACCCCAATTCAGAAACTAGACTCCGAGCCGGTTCCAATGAAGTAAAGTCGTCTCAATCGGAGCTTTGGTTGTAGAGATATCTCTAACTGAAATTTAGGTTCTATTTATAAATCTTTCCATGACTTTAGCCTTTCTTAGCAAACATTTGCCTTTTATATCAAAATAGCTCCTTACATTTAATTAGATTACATGACTTATCATATGAGATATTATCTATAGGCTGCTCCCTCAACTAATAATCATCCCAATGATAGTGCCTCGACCCCTTCCATAAATATCAATGGTTCTTATAACTGTGTTACGTTTCCCTTAATTTTGATGTTATTGCTCAGCCCCTTTATATTATTAGGTGACCTTAGGAATAACATTTACATAATATTTGCCATATTCCAATAACCCATTCGCCGTGGACCACTCCCCCGTGCTTGCTCCATATCATATTTCCTTTGTGTCTTTGTTTTCTTGCTTTCTTTCTTTCACAAAGGTCGGCTTGGAGGCAATGTGGATCTGGTGCAGAATTTCAAAGATAGCTGGAGATGTATCGACAGAGGATTCTTTCCGGCAGTCTATGGTGCTTGATGCCGAGCTTTTTATACCATTGGGTTCCACGTTTTTTTGCCCTCAAATTTTTTCAACGGTGCATATACCACTGTGCACTTTTGCACCATTAAAAGTTGCACAGGGAACTTCGGCGAAAAAAATCCAAGGTCGTTGATCTCGCACAATGGAGGGGTATATTTTCCAGATTAATGGTCCACAAAATAATATAAAAAACATCCCATAAAAAGGAGAGAAATTGCTCATGTAAAATATATGGTCAATGTGTTTACTTTGAGAGTGATGGCTGAAGGAGCAAAGGGCATTGGAAGAGCTCTCTTTTGTTGTTTCGTAGACTTTGCCAAAGCGTTCGACAGAGTGTCACGTAAAAAATTAGGAGACAAAATGACTAGATTGGAAATTCCAAAGGAGTTTCATAAGGGGGTTGCGCGACTCTATGAGAAGGTGTTTGTGCAATTGTCATTTCCAATGGAAGGCCCAGAAAAAGTCCCAAGCAATGTGGGTGTAAAACAAGAGTGTCCATTATCGCCTACTCTGTTTGGTCTTTTTATTGATGAGCTTGAAGCATCACTCGCAAAGGAAGATGTTGGTGTTCATGGCTCGCAAAGAAAGATGTTGGTGTTCAGTTAGGTAAATATGTTTTACAGCTTTTGCTTTATGCTGATGATGTGGTACTTGTTTCCCAAACACCAGAGGATTCAAGGACTTGAGAAATTTTGTGTCTATGTTGGTATGAATGTGAATAAAGGGAAAATGAAGGTGATGGTGGTGGGTCTCGCCAAAAAGTGGATATGGAATTTGATGGAGAGATTTTGGAACAGGTAAAATCATACAAGTATTTGGGCATAGAGTTCACAAATAATTATAAATGAAATGCCGGAGTTCGCAAGAGAATATGGGGGGGCTAAGCGCACTATATCATGTGCTCAGTTATTGCAGACATAACCATATCTGGAGTTGGCATCTCCGTAAATTAATGTTTCGGATGTTGATTCAAGTAGTGGTACTGTCTGGGTCCTGGTCTTGCACGCTCAAAGTGGAATGAAGTAGAAAAGGTTCAAAAGCGCTTCTTGCTTGAAGAATTGGAAGTTAAAACTCAGACCCCATATGAGATGCTGCTTGTAGAAACATATATGTATCTGCGTGAAGTGGAAGCCCTCTGCCAAACACTAGAGTATTTTGGTAGAATTCAAAAATTAGAAGAACACAGATTGCCGAGGCAAGCCTTGCAAGAATCTATGATCCAATCCCATGGGGGATGGTATAATAATCTAGAAGACTGGGCAGGTTATTGGGTTATTGGACTGGATGATCTACCTTCATCTACTATAGGGATTCGAGATTTAGGGACTGGCAAATATCTATTAAAATTGTGGCCAGTTGGAGATCTTGGGACGAAAAGAAACTTTTACAGGGAAGAAGTAAATGCAATGATAGTCTACGGTGAGTAGGATTATTTAAATAGTAAGCTTCGTAGAGGAAAGTAGAAACTTCTCTCTTACATGCGCCTAAGTTCACATAGAGCGGCAATTGAGGTGGGATGAGAGTAGGATGTGCCGTCGGAGGAATGGTGACTAGGTGCTGGGCACGACACGCCCGGGAATAGGGCCTGGGTGCTTTCGATGGATGAGGAGAGAGGCCACCTCTGCTATTCTCGAGCTTGATCCACAGCACTAATCTGTCACCTCAAGCCAATTTAATCATTAGAGTGTGGGTATACAGGCTAGGAAAGCGATGCAAAGCATGGTAGGATTCTTCAAATTTCGATCTTGTAGAAAACAAACATCTTGTGTGTGATTTCCTTCTCGAGAGGAGGGAAATGTCTCATTCGAGGGCTCAATTCCACAGAGGCTTTCTTGAAGCGGTGTGAGAAACCACGATTTCTTGGAGCACCTGCTTTGGTCTCAAGTTCTCAAGTTGTGTTGCAGTATTCTCGATCTTCAATCTCGTCAAGAACTCTGTATAGGCCCCCATTGAGATTCTTGTTCTCCAAAATGAGGCCTAAAAAGCGCATTCAAAGGGGAGTCCTCTGCGCCAAAAGCAGATGGGAGGATATGGATGATCACAAAACCTTGGACCAAGACAACAAAGATTGGAAGATTATTCTCACAATGGAGAAAGAAGGTGACCAATAAAAATGAAAGAACTCACGGTCTCTTTTGATATTATCGGGGATCGACAAAAGTCTGCCCTTGAATGCATTGGAATTAAGAAAGAAGGTCTTATTGCTGCTTGTCAAGAAGAAATCATAAGACTAGAGAACCAATATGCTGAAGGTAAAGCCAGTGATCGAGATCTTGTCTGAAACATGATCAAAAAACTTCAAGAACTTGATCTTCTCCTCTATCAAATGATCAGAATCAAATCAGGACACTCTAAGGAAGATTGCTGCAGCCTGAAAAACCAAGCTTTCAAGAAGGTATGTCAGGGTTCTTTGCAATCAACTAAATATTTAGCATAAGATCTTGAACTATTGGGCTGGAACTCTAAAGCCTCTTTTCGCTGGTTTCCATTATTTGGGAAGGACAAGCGATCATGAAATCATAAGGTTCAAGGAAAATTTAAAAGACCTCTCTCTCTTAGCTCTTCTTGAACTTAAGAACATTGAAGTGGAGCATGGTGCCGTTATGCATAAAATGACTCCTACAAAAAGATTGCACCATTTGTGATTCAATGGATATTTTAACCCTCGTGAAGGCTCAATGTGGATGTCAAAAGCGCTCAAAGATTGTCAATCTCAATTTGGACAAGCGATCAACAAAGATCTTAGACACCAAACTCAAGTCAAAATCCCTACCTTGGGCAAATATGACAAGATAAATGATGCGCTTCCCTCTTTTAAAATGTTCTTCTTAATTCTACTAATGGGGGTGCCCTCTTAATAATATGGATGGTAAGGATTTTGTAAAAGGCTACTTTGTGGATCTTTATGCAATCCGGGATAAAAAGAAGCTTATGTGAAATATTCATCTCATGGAATTTTGATCCATTTTCCCTAGAAGCTGTCCTCAAATATATGAAGTCAAAAGCGGATCAATAAAAATAACATTCCAATTCTTTCTATCTTAAAGATGGATTCGAACCTTTCAGATTATTTAGGATAGCAATCATATAAGTATATTCTCACGAGAAAGATCTCTTCCATTGCTAATTGTCTGTTTATATCATGAAATGGAATCCTCTCTATATATCGGTAACTTCTCAACCATTGCCACCACTACTTGGGTTTCACCTTGAATTTACCTCCTTTGTTTTGGACCAATAATCATCTTAAGGCAATTGGTGAGTGCTTGTGAGAAGTTATCCATATTTCTATTCCCCAAACTGATTTTCCTTCCATATGCATCATGAAGGAAATAAATTCCAAGCGGGGAGAAATATATTGGTTCAAAATTGATGAGGATTCCTTCTTGGATATTAAAATCAGCTATTCTAAAATCCCTATTCTTGAGCCTAAAAATGATAATCAAACTACTAAAGGAAAAGCTCCTATGTATCAAACTCAAGGGAGGAAAAGAATGGATTTCCAAAAGGATCACGAAAAAGGAGGAGACTTTTGAAAAGGTGAATCTGACAAAAGAAAATGATAAAATGGTGAAAATAATAGTACCAGCCCAATTATGCATTCCACTGGAATGATCAGGTGAGTAACAAGAAGATTAATAGTAATGTCATCATTGAAGAAATCATTGAAGACAAAAGACATCTCGAGGTTCAAGCAATCGAGTCAAGATCGAAATTCCATGAAGATAATTCTTATGACGGTGATCAGTCGGCTTATCTGAGAGCTTATTTGGAATATATCATTGATAAGGATTTGGAAAGGAAGGAGAAGCTAAATCCTTGGCGATTGTGTCCTATCCACGAGAAAAAAAAATATAGCAGAAAGCATACCCCTGAGCCATCTAGAAGAAGCTCAAGGATTTCTAAAAAAACCAACTTTTATGGATATCAACCTTAGATGTGTGTCTTGGAATCTCCAAGGCATTACTTCTAATGTGAAAAGGGATAGATTAAAGGTTTGTCTTTCTTCTATAAAGGCGACATGTTTTTCTTTCAGGAACACAAGCTTCATGATGATGACTTTGAAAAACTTATTTCTTATTCTTTGCCTTCTAATTTTAAATTATGGGCTATTTGAGCTAATAATTCTTCTGCAGAGATATCTGTAGCTTGGAGAGATAGCCTAAATATTTCTAACATTTAGATGATGAATGCTAGTTGTGGCAGATGGCAGATTCTTCATGGAGATATTAATTTTAAGAAATATGCCTTTGTTAACATTTCTGCCCAGCACCATCCTGGAGAAAGGAGTTCTTTGTGGAACTGTATTAGGAACAGTCTAGACAGAATTCCTTATGAGAATTGCATTATGGCTGGTGACTTTAATATGGTCACTCATGATTTCATGAGGAGTACCAACTTCAGACCTCTCACCAATCAAGAGGCCAATTCCTGGAGTCACCTTTTGTTCAGTCATGACCTCAAGCTTGCTAGAACTCAGCCTAATTCTTATAGCTGGTCCAATCATAGAATTGATGATCCTATTCTTTGTCTTCATAATAGATTCTATGTTAGTGAGAACTTTTGGCATAGTTGTGATAGAGTTTCCAATCTTAATGGCTTCACCATTTCTGATCATTTCCCCCAGCTCCTTCAAATTAATGGTAATTCTCAAGGCATTAAGAGAAACTCCTTCTTTAAGATGAATGTTTCCCTGCTCGACATGGCCGACTTTCTTAATGACTTTGAGCATATCTATAGCGAATCCTAAACCTAATAATCAATTTGGGCTGGATGAATTGGTGGGTTCGGACCTCCAAGAATATTAAGAATTGGCTAAAGATTTGGGAGTAGCGAGATCCACTCTCAAAGTAAACAATATTTGGATGACTTAAGAGTTGAGCTTCAATCCTCCCCCTCTGATCAGCAAGAGGAGATCAAAATTAAAATTGAGAAGGAGGAAATCAAGATAGCTAAGGGATGGCAGCTTAAGGCCAAAAATAAGGGAGCTTAAAAGAGGATGAAAGGTCCAACTCTAAATATTTTTTTATCAAGGCTAAAAAAGTAAAACCCGGAAGAAATCATATATATAGTATACAAGCGATGGTATGAATCTTTAAGGTACATAGATCTTAAGGAAGTTGCCTCCAATCATTTTATTAGGATTATGGGTGCTAACCATGACTCTAACCATGGAAGCCTTAAGTAGTGCTCTCAATAATTCTAAAAATGATGGCGAGAATTAAAGGCTTGAAGTTACCGGAACAAGCGGTATTTCTTAATGCTCATTTTGCAGATGACACCTTTCTTTTTATCAAGATAGAGGAGGCTTCAATCAACAACACTCATGAGCTGCTTCAAGGTTTTGGCAATACGTCTGGATGTAAGATTAACCCTACCAAGTCAAAATTGATAGTATACAATCATGTAACAGGGCAGAATTCTGCTCAAAATCTCGGCTGTGAGTATATCTCCCCTAATACTAAATCTAAAATTTTAGGCATTCCTTTTGCTTTGAGAAGTAATGCTAGTGAGTTGTGGGGGGGGGCATTATTGAAAAATTCAATAGGAAAGCTTATCTGATCAATAGCAAATTTCTTTCCAAGAATGGCAGAGCTATCCTGGCTAATTCAGTCATCTTTTCTTCTCATGTTTATCAATCTTCAATTCTTTTAGCCCCCAAGAAAGTCACCTCCAAACTCCAAAGCATTCTTGGTAGGTTTATTGCTAATGGGGGAACTAATAGAATTTGGATTCCTGTGGCTATGAAAGAATGCATGAAGAATAAGAAAAATGGTGGCTTGGGAATCATAGATATTGAGAAGCAGAGTATGGCCTTGGCAGCTAAATATATTTACAGGGCTGCTTTAATAAGATCAATCATCCTGTATTTTTCCTTAAGGTTTCAAACAATACTCCTGGCATCATCAAAAAGTGGATCAAGGCTTGGAAAGCGGTTTACAAGATGTATGATTGGAAAGAAGGGCTCTCCAAAGACCAATCTATTTTCTGGAACCCTTCTCGATTTTAAATAATCCCAACATGTGCTTAGCCATGAATTTTCCTTCTCAATGTAGAAAGTGGTTAGGACATGGGTATTACTTATATTTCTCACCTTTTAATGATTTTGGTTTCATTGAGTTTCATGATTCAGTTCTAGGCTGATTTGGATGAGGAGAATGAAAGATTATATAATGCTATCAAAGCGCTTAAGTCGAGGTTATTTGGCATAATGAAGATATCTAGTGGCATTACAAGGGAAAAATTTACTATAAAATTCAGCCTGATCTACATGTTTTACAAAGAAGTTATACCCTCTCTTTACATACTAAGTGGGATATTTTCAGTTGTGGATGTTACGCAAGTTTGAGATTCATGTGGAATTCCCCTATAAATCCTAAGATCAAATCTTTCATCACGCGGCTCGGCACAAGGCTCGGCTACTAATTCCAAGAGATTTAGATTAAATATGGCTTCTTCTAATTTGTGTGAGATGTTTTGCGAGAGCACGAAGATGAAGATCACCTTTTTAAAATTGCCTTTGGTCGGAATGGGTTTTAGAGTTGGCGACTATTGAATTCAATATCCACGATCTTTAACATCTTCTTGAAGCGCCTTGGTTGATATATTGTTTCCCCATAATCCCAGGGATTGGAGAATATATATCCTCCTCTGGAGAATGTGGAAAGCTAGAAACACTCTCATTTTCAATGAGGAGATTGTTTGGCCTAAGGAGACAGTCATTGACAGTCAAAATTTGATATCAAATGGATTAATGAGATATTTGATTAACTTATACATCTCTTCTTTGGTTTTCGGGTAACATCTTGGTGGGACAAAAGAAGCTGAAATGGGATCGAATTAATCTTATGATTAATTCTATGTGGCTAGACCAATTCGGGGCCAATTCGACGGCATACCATGGAGATCAATGCCGATGCGACTGCTCATGCATCCAAAATTTCGACTTCAGAAGAATTCTGATTTGTGAAGCTGTAGATCATACCGGGCGATTCAATCCAGCTAAATTCCAAACCTGCAATTGTCTCTATTGCTCTTTCTGCTCGATCTCTAGAGGGTTAGGGCGAAAATGATAACTTTATGGGATAATTATGAACTACAATCCCACATATATTTCGGTCTAAGAGAATGCATACTTATATTATTTGCATTCTCAAACTTTTTGTACTCATTTTCTCTATATAAATATACATATACATAGCCTTCAATAAAAAAGAGCGGGATGTGCCCGTGGATTGTGTTTTTGTCCTTCTTTGCCCTAGATCTTTGGGTAGAACCACGAGCGACATGCTCTTCTTCATTGCTTTCGGCTTCGACTACTTAAAACCTGACATGATATTAGTTGCAATTCTTTTCACGATCTTTTGAATTTACCGGTTATAAAACTTGGTATGTATCTTCAAGATTATGAGCGGGTCAAAGAAAGAGCTCTTGGATCTTTCTGACATGGCAAGTGACCTTGATGTGTAAAGGTCTAGTTTTGTTATTTTTCCTTTTCTAGTTTATCAAAAACATGCATGTAACTTTTTCTCATCTATGGACTGAAGGTCTAACAGGGCGTGATTTATCAATACAATATAATGCAATACAATAATATATATCTATGATGGGCTTTTCATTAGTATGTTGTTGATGATGCATTTTATGACACCTTATAGTAGAATCTTTGATGGTGGAAAATGCGTTTCAATACATCGAAGGTTTTAGGGAGGATTACTTGGTTTTGGTTCTTGGAATTGAAGGTTTTAGAGATTCTAGAGCCTAGTTGCACTCAACCAGCAGCGACCAAACAACATCTTTGAAAAAAGCTGAAAAAGCGAGGAAACTAAATGTCTAAGAAATTAAGATTACAATGTCACCCACTCAAGAATCACAAAGGAAAAAAGAAAAATCCATGACGATGGGGAGCAAGAGACCAAGGCACATCAAACTACCAAGAATACTAAAAAGAATATTACGATATCCTGCAAAGTTGCTAACATGAACTATCATAAGCTTAACGACTCAAAACTTTGTTGAAAGGAACCAATCGTAGAGCATCTCACAAAAATGAAATAAAAGTGCAAGGGAAGGAACGACAAACTAGAAAAGATCATGATCTGGGGGAAAAACTATAAAAGGAGAAGAGAGAGGTGAACAAACACAGCAAGGAAAATCAAGGAAGTAATACAAAACCTAATCAAGGGAGCTCATGGAAGAGCTAGAAGGATAACAGACAAGACAAGATTACAGCAACCAGAAAAGCACAACATATCTAGGCATAAGGGCCAATGATGCAAATCTAGATTCTCTAGGCATAAGGGCCAATGATGCAAATCTAGATTCTCTAAACTAAGGACATAAGCACCTAGAAAGGCAATTGTACATAGCTTCGGCACAAGATCAATGGTCAATTTGGGTGGCTATTCAAATCTTTAAACTAAATTTACCACTAGTCCCGCATTATCTTCTCTTATTCTTGGTCAACAAATATTTGGTTATTGTATTTGACCCTCTTTTAGATGATTTCCCACATAAGGCAATTGTTAAAAAATTCTTATCTTATCTTATCTTATCTTGTCGACCCATGATCTATAGCAAAACTTACAACTTCAACCACTAATGTTGCACCTATAATATATAGTAATCTTGGATTTTCAAAAATAAGCTCAACTAGATACATCCTACTCAATCAAATAGGAGCGAAACCCATACAACTACCACCAACTCAAAGGCAGCTTGTAAGAAGATACATTGTAAAACTTCCAAAAAATTCAAGCGTCTTGCCATTTAAACAACTATGAAACACGCACAAGGATGAAAGTGTGATGTACAATGTAGAATACTTGCGCCAAGTAGATCCTCGAGATGAGCTGTCGAGGAACTCCAAATGTCATGAACTCTTGAAAAACAAACTCCCATTTCAATAGAGGCGTAAAGTAACTACAAGACTATACATTCTTCGTTGCAAGGTTATAATTAACCACTAGATCGAACAACCAAATCAAACCCTACAAGAAACTGAGCAGACCATTGACAATTGGAAAGAAACTAGGAATAGAATGAAAAAAGCAACAGCTTCAATGGCATAACTAAATGATGTCAACTCAACTCACCGCATAAAATGGTGGGGACCCATGAAACAGAGGCAAGGACAAATCAAGACCGCATTACAACTCAGGGGGATCTACAGTACATACAACCTCAATGTTCAGGTTAGAGGATCTTTTACTAGAAAACAATCTAAAATAAAAACTTCGCTGGACTATAACTCAAATAAACATCGTGGTCATAAACCTCGAGCCATAACTTCATGGAAACCCTAACCAAGCCACTAGAATAGACATAATGCAACTAAGGGCACAAAGTTAGCAATTAGCAATCCACAACTTATACAGGTTCGCACCACAAACTAAACTTGAGAACCTCGACAACAAGTTGCATGTCCAATCATATGTCTCAAAACATTGCTAGAGGAAGCAACTACCCCAAACTAGCATGATAATATCAACTTCAACACTCAATACTTTCCAACCTAGCATTTACTAGAAAACAATTCCACAGGGCATTCAACTATCTGGAATGTCACCTATAACATCTCGTAGAAACCATAGAAGCGCATATCTCTGGCTATAACTCATAGAAAAGAATAGAATGGGAGGAACTACAAGCTAACCAAATATCATGAAAAAATTGAAATCCCAAACTAACGATACTAATGAAAAGATATTGAATGTGCACCAACATTCAAATATAAAAAAGATGGTAAAACTCTCACAAACTCTAAACTATAAAATCAGACTCATTTGCCTTTTAATACAAATGATTATAAAAGGATTAGGGTCTACTTATAGATCATTGTTGAAAGGCCTCCCAAAGGCGAGGGTTGTCATGGCCTTATATGACTAATAAGCTAGCAGCTCAAACATTGTAACAAACTCAAAAGAAACAAAAGACAAGTTATTAGGAAGAAAAATGCACTAAGCAAATAGCTAAATGGGTCCCTTTAGAAACCATCACAAAACAAAAATGAGCATGCACAAAATGCTAATGATGAGCTAATCTAGAAATACTTGATACATGCATTTCCATGGACACGCAAAGCTTGGCGAAGAGTAAAAGCCATAAACAAAGAACCAAGATCACGTTAGGCCAAAATTGAAGTAAAGGTTGACAAAAGGATAATCTACTAATGTAGACTTAAATGGGAACTAGAGCACAAGGTGGGAATCAAAAAAGCGCAAATAGCACCACGAAAATCAAGCAACCACAACCTTCTACACCACAACTTATTCAAATTTGCAACACAAACTACACTTATAAACCCAAAACATGCAACTTCGAGGACCTTGTACTCACGGCAACATGAAACTCCCCTAGCACTCTAAGCAATAACAAACTCCGCTACCCAACAACTCCGCTAAAAAAACAAAACCACCCTGGCCTAAGCAATCCATAAAAGCGGCGTTAGTGAGAAATAAATCTCTAAATAATTATGCTCATCTCAACTTCAAAACTTGAAAAACAATAGTCTCTGGAACACTAGAACACCTCCAACCTAGTTAATCTAAACTTGAGTTTCCAAACTAGCATTCTCAACAAAATCTTCAACTTAGCAAAATATTCAATAACATTGTAACTAGCTCTAGAAGATATACAATACATATGTCTGCCAAGCCTTGTTAATCAATCTCAAGTTCCAAACCCAATACCAAAAATCCAACAAAGGCCAACCCAAAACTACATAATTCAAAATGCGGAGAGGAGCAAACTCCACACTCCCGTGAAGAAACAAACTCCACAAACCCAAAACTACATAATTGAAAAGCAGGAAGAGCAAACTCCACACTCCCGCAAACTCCACACTCCCGCGGCTTAAAATGGGAAAAGGTTGAAAAAGAGCAAAGCTCAAGTTAGAAAAATACCTCAACTACAAATACCAATCAAAACCTAAAGCCACGAAGATGTATCACCTCAATTCGTACAATGACCATACAATGTAGAACAAGGCCAATTCCCGATTGTAGAAAGGGTCCACTATCGAAAAGCTTCTTTTGGGGACTAAACTAACTAAAATGTAGAACAAGGCCATTTATGATTATGAACCCGAACCTTTCTTTGCATAAAGCTTGTTGGCGAACAAGCCATACTCTTCCCTCGCTCCAACCTAGCCAATATACCATAAAAGTGATAAGCGAGGTTGAAATAATATTGTTGAAATAATATTGGAACCAAAACAAATACATATGCAAATAGCAAATGCCTAAAAAATGTAGTACAAGTAAAACATCCAACTAATGCAATTAGATGAGAACCAACTTCGAACGTTTTAACAAAATGCACCGAGTGGCCCATTCAAACTAAGGTTAAAAAGTATCAAATGCTTGAATGAGGCCTTAGAAAAGAGGCGATTCACATCAAGTGTATCAAATATATAATATGAACAACTCACGGAAATGCAACGAATGAATCGACCAGCCTAAAGGAATCTACTATGAAATTCAAC
The DNA here is from genome assembly GCA_021234155.1 of Isoetes taiwanensis. Classification (NCBI taxonomy): domain Eukaryota; kingdom Viridiplantae; phylum Streptophyta; class Lycopodiopsida; order Isoetales; family Isoetaceae; genus Isoetes; species Isoetes taiwanensis. The sequence goes on along the minus strand of JAJEKV010000045.1, from coordinate 1,864,196 downwards.
ATTAAAAGGGTCAACATAAGGACTCAAATATCAAATGTGGATAACCTTAAAAGAGACTTATCCACTTGTAGAGGTAGGAAGTCGCAAAACCAGTGGTGGGAAGTTAGGTCAAAAACCACAAACAAGTCTTCCATTTGCTCAAAAAATGCATCCTAAAGCAATTTGCAATGCGAATCTGGGCTCAACACCTACTCAAAAGGCTGACCCGACAAGCGGTCTGGATCATGCGAGGATATATAAAATAGGACTCTTTGCACCTACCTTCCCATGAACCAATAATCTTCTGGGAGAAGCAGATAGAATCTCAACTCAAAGGAGGCTGCAACTAGCAAAACTTTGGTGGATATATGTTCAACCCTACCTTCTAAACATGAATCTTCACCACTATAACAATGAAGCTAAGACAAAAATAAGTTCATGTGCGTAGTGGCTGTAGTCTTGAAGGAAGTAGAACTAAGAAGTTAAGGAATACAATCACGCCAAGAAAGTGCGCCATGAAGTCTTTCAAAAAGCTGCAACAAGCGGCTCGGACTCTTACATTATGAGCGGGTAGCTTGGTGGACCACAAGGAAGGTAGAACAAAAAAGAATACTAAAAAAAGCAGGTTTGAAGGGCAGGAAACAAAGTAAAGATCAAGCCAAGCTGTAAAAGAGGGTTGGGTAGGAAACTCACGAATGGACTTAGTTAGGCAAAGGCAGGGCCTAGAAACCAGCGACCTCTCGCATCCCTCTGCATCCATGTTTCCAATCAAAATGAATAAAAATAAAGTGAAGACTTACGACTTAATCTACAATCCGGCAAAAGCATCTCAGAATCAACATCAAAATAATGTCAGGTGAAATGACCGTCCGAGGAGATCTTAGAAGTTGAAGCCATCTCCGGTGCTGTGAGCTTCAAAATGAAATTACGAAGGGATCTGCGGCCCACGAACTTGCGAGCGCGAGAGAAAATCAACCAATATAGCACGCCATGCACCCTCTGCTTTGTAAATAAATTACACATTTGAAACATCCAATGCAAGTCCTTCTTTTGCGGGCACAATCAATGGGGTTACAATAAATACGAAGCGGAGTCATGGTGGAATCTACGGTGTAGTGAAACACAATTAGGAAAAATCAGCAAAAGTATAGGAAAAACATATCGAGGAAGCCTTGAACGCTATATCTAATACCCCCATCCAACAAGCATACGGTCACGGAAAAACATCAAATGGCTCTGAAGCTCTAAACTCTATGCCACAAGCACAACCGGAAAGATTGGAAACCATCCGAAGACATCAAAAGCGACATCGGAGAAACCCATCCAGCAACGAGCTCGGCCCGGTTAGACCTATCCAACAAGCGAACCCTTTGAATTCCGGACTTCTCACATGAAAAGGCATCGAGGGTTAACCTAGCAACAGAAACCGAGAAGAAACATGAAAAGAGTAAAACAAAATAAAAAATAACCAGCTGGCCCGGAAACTAGAACTGGAGATAAAATAAACGGCCTAACACTATTAAGCCCTACCGGAACTCTATAGCCGGAAGGCCCGCCATGGAGGGAAAGCATATGACACCAATAGACTAAATGGACTAATCAAAGACAAAAACTCGAAAAAGAACAAACAAGCAAAAAAAAGGCTTAGCAAGGAGGGTGGGGCAAGCCGACCACAAAGGGAATGAATGAGCCATGTGGGCCTCCCTTATTTCCAAATAGCAATTACAATAATTTTTCGCTTAATAATCCCTCATGCACACCGCCTTTTTGGGCATACAAAGGTGTCAAAGCACCACAAAGGATTCAAAACTCAAAATAAGTTCATAAGATTCATAGGCCTTCGTTGTAATGTCCAACACGACCCAACATGCAAAGATTCTCATAAAACTATAAAATGACATTTCCACATCCATCTGAGCAAATGCAAAAGGAACAAAGGAACTCTGGTACGAGGACCCCAATTCGGCACAAAGGCAGCCATCTTCGCACCCACGAGGGCCCACCACCATGGTGCAAGGGCCCTCAACATTTGCCCTCCACTTAAATCCCAACATTCAAGACATAAGAGTTGCCCCAACAACAATGCTTGCATGAGCACATCCGACCCATTGTACAAGATACCATTGCAAGATCAAATCGTCAAACAATGGCCAATCAACATGAAAAACTAAGGCGTTGACTACAAAAAAGAACTTCAATAACAAAAGGTTATAGCGTGGGGCTAAAACTAAAGGCGGGGAGGGTGGGGCAAGCTGACCACAAAGGGAAGGCTCAAAGGCGGTGATGAAAATGAGAGGAATGCAACAAGGCTATAAATGCTCAAAGGGACCCTCTCAACTAGCTCAAGAGCGGATTTATCGCTAATCTCAAACGCTAATAAATCGCGATGGTTTAGGAATGGAAACTTGGAAGTGGTCGAATATGCCTTTGTTCTCTCGTCGGTTCTTCAAAGGCAATCTGATTGCTATTTACGGCGATGTTTTAGTTGGCATAGAGCATTTCGATTGAAGGCATATTCTTCGAGGGGATAAAGCGGTATTTGCCTTTTTTGGGTTCTTAGCCGTCGGTTCTTTTTCAAATTTTTTTCATGGTTACGAAGCCATAATGAAGTTCTAAAGCCATAGATATACCATCGATTTTTCAGGGTTACGAAGCCATAGATATGCTTGTATCGTGGCGGTAGAGGTTTGATTCAACAGTTCGTTAAAATAAGAAGATCTGTGAATGACGAAAAATGATTTTGGCTTCTCGGTTGTTGTTGGACAAATCATCATTAAAAGCAAGAGCTTAGTTGAAAGGTTTTTCGGTTGCTTTCTTGTAGGTGATCTCATAGCTTGTTAGATTTGTGAAGATTTGTGAAGATTTGTGTCCGGTGAAGAATTTATCACGGGGTGATTGCTTGATTACTTTAGAATCTATCCTTGCATTTGTTAATGAGTCATTTTTTTTTGATGGATGGCAAACTTTATTAAAACTCAAAGCCAAAAGCGGGGATATACAAATGCACGACGGGAATAAAATCTCGTGGAGGATAATCATGATCCACTAAGTAGAACCACCAACATATGCATAAGACAACACACTCGGATGAAACTCAAATATCAATTGTGCTTGGCGGGAGCAAGCGAAAAGCAATGATAGGCCTTAGCAATTCTAGCAGCCCTGGAGGTCAACCTGAGGAAAAATCCAAACCCTAAAAAGACACACAATCTCTGCACTTCTAGATGGACTACAACAACCATCGATGCTAAATGAAATGCTTGCTCTGCAACTATTCCAAGTATCGGATAAATAGCAAAGCACTTGCCGACTTGTCAATGTCACATAAAAGAAAAGCATCCAAGACCAAACAAAGGCTGGAGATGATCACATAAAAAGAAATAATGCTCAATAGTCTCGTCCCTTTGCTTGCCGCGATTGGGGCGAGAATCTTGACACTCGAGGATCAAATCGTGGACAAAAGCGCGTTACAGGGGCATCTATGAAGAATCTGCCACCAAAGCACATCCCACCTTAGGATGAAGTAGTTTATCCCAAGCCCAAGTCCACATATGTCTCCAACTGGGGGGGTGGGGCTGAAGGGACCACTTGGTGGATGGAAGGATAACACCATTGGACAAGCCCCAGCCTATACATAGAGTTCACAATCCTATGCTCATGAACACTCTGGTGGGTGTGGCGTTCCGGCTGTAACATACGATCCAAATACATATATTATCACTGCCCATCGTCCACCGCATTACATGTCATCACGACAAGTACTTGAGAGTCGTAAAGGGTTGCACCTAGGGGCAACCTCGTAGGTTGCACATGTATATTTAACATATGCAATTAAAACCCCTTTGCCAAGTGGCACTACCCCATTTGGCCTTCTAACCTAACCTTTTTAAAGTTCATATATAAGGAACTAAAGGGAAAACCCTAAACCTTTCTCCTTTTTTGCATTTTGGGCTCCCACTAAGCCATTCCGAGCTAAAGCAGCTGCCATTCTCAGATTGCCGAGGCGTCTGAGCCACCTTTGCACATTAGATTCATCAGGGCAGCGCTGTCTTCATCAAGCACTCCAGAGCATGGGCCTTAATCGGGGGAGCTGGACAAGTCAAGGATCATGTAACTCACGCATTCTATTGTGCAAAGCCGCCTCTTAACCCAGCAATGAGTTAGAATAGTATGTTAGATCAGTCCTATCAGCCTTGTAGATCCTAAGATCACCAGTCAGAAAAAGAACCTAATCTTATAAGTTTAGGTAAGATAGATTAGATCTTATTCGGTATTTCGATTCTTTGATGTTGATGATGTTCCATTCTATGCTCTCCTCGGGTATGTGGGAAGGGGTAGAGACCACAAAACCTTCAAGTGAGATGATTCTAGATAACCTCATTAATTCCCACCAATTTGCCCGTGTACAAACCCCTAGTTTTTGTGGGTAGGGGGGCTGGGCAGGGTGGAATAAGGGGACTTGTCCCACTTCAGATTGATCCCTACGGTGTGTAAAGCCTACCCAGGGATCTAAGCTGGCTAGGCTTAATGGTTTGCCCGCCTGCGTGTGGGCAAGGCATGGCTTCGATCCCTCTTGAGTGCATCATCACCTTCAATGAGTTCAAGTTCCATCTGGCCCCCTCATAGCACTTCCAGTGATGGGCATGCATGCCTCTGGGGGAGGAGACTCTCCTCCTGCCTCATCGGGCCCAGGGAGATGCAACCCGGCCCTAGCCCTTTGGCTACACGCACCCGGGCTATGGTCAGATCCCAAGACTCTTCAACCTACTCTTGCAAAAGTGTGCAAGGGAGGGGCGGATGGAGTGGACTACCCAGCGACAATGTTCTATGCGGTAATCCATTCTTATGAATTAGGTGGCTGTGACTTACGAGGCCCGGCCGTGGAGTCCACACCTTGAGTCCTGAGCCCTTGGGTAGGATCCCCCCATGTGATGATGATGTTATTGATGTGTTGTTACATGTATGTTATGATGTAGTCACCCTTTGGGGTGACTTTGTTGATATATTGATGTCATAATATAATACCTTATGAATTATACCAATAAAACAACTAGATTACAAAGATTTCATTCTCTCTACATCCGAGAACATTATACATTATGGAGAAAGAGTGCTATACAAACCTTTACAAACCCATAAGAAACATCAGCTCAGACCAATGGGTTACAATACTTGCAACATCTCTATGATCTCGCTTGGGGTCCAAGTAGAAGTACCCCACGAATCAGCCAAGCACTAGAAATAACAGAGCTAGAGGTCTCTGGGACTTTGCAACATCTCTTGCCAATGGCAAGGCATAGACTTGAAGGCATGCATGTAGAGTCTGCTTAATGAGCAGGACCACCAATAGTGCCCATCTTGAACGACACTATTCAACAGGGCATTATAGGAAGGATTTTCCCAACAGTGGACCAATGGCAGGGTAGTTCCTATCTATAAGACATGCGACCCACAAAGTCCCACCAACTAGAGATTAATCATGAGCTAACTCTTTGCAAAATTGATGGCCGACATTCTTGAGCAACAATTGATGGCATATGAGGAGGCAGAGACAAGCAGGATTCCAAACCACGCACTCAACTATTGGATCATATTTTTATACAAGGGACCTAGCAACAACCCTCAAGGGCAGGACCTCTACTGTTGCTTTGTCGACTTCGCAAAGGCCTTTGATATTGTGCCTTAGAAAAGTTGTGCAAAAGATTGAGACAATTGGAAGCCCCCATAAACTTGCAAAATGTGATATACAGACTATACGAGACATGCTCAAGCCAACTGACACCATCAAGGCAACTTGCCAACAGTAGTATTAGGGTCCTCCCCTCTCTCCAACACTGTTTGATCTCTACCTCATCTGGTGGACTAGAGTATTAGGCAGCTCATATACGCTGATGATGTGGACCTCTTGACCTATACACCAGAGGGCATGCAACGCCATTTACATGCCCTGGAGACTTCCTGCCAAGCCACCAGAATATGGGTCGATCTGGCTAACACTAAGGTCCTGCTCATCTCCTCTTCATGCCAGCCAAGACTTCCATCGTTCACTATGTGGCAGTAGCACCCACCTACAAGTACTTGGGCATAGACTCTCTGGCTATCATATATTGGAACACTTCCATTCGGTTACGAGTGATAATGGGCTGGAAGACACTGTATTCAATGCAGAACAATCGTTACAAAGCAGATCTATATGACTGGGTCTATATGTCACACTTGTTCAAGGTTTTGGTGGAATCTGTTCTTTTATACACGGCCGAAAACCGGGGCGTCATATCCTGACCACTGGAAGGACCCAGGCAGTCTGCGTAGCCTTTCTTGCTCGGCACTTAGGGCAAAATCACAATCAGACGATTCCTCCTTGAGAAGACCCTAAGGAGGACCACTATCACTTATGCGGTACCATGATGCTTGCTGTCTCAACAAGCTTTAGGATGCTAGTGCCCTGGAGCAGGTTAAGAAGACACACTACCAACACAAGATCAATCCAATGGTTATACGGGGTCCATAACACTACCTTCGTGAATATTTACCCATGAAGAAATCCGGATTGATAGCCTCAATTCTCAATGATGCATATTGCCTTCAAATCGAGATAGGCAGATGGGCCCCGGAGGGACGTGGAGGACGAGGATTTGTCAATGTTGCCAATGGGTGCCATTGAGGATGAATGTCACTCTTCAAATTAGTGGCATTCACCCACATCCGGCCCCCGCTTTTGCCGAAGTTGATCCCACCTAACTAGCCACCCATGTGCCGCTAGACACCGATTTCGATGGATTTGTTGTGATCTTATGTCCAGGTGATCACTTTAAGAATGCACTCGCTATGTCCTCAAACACCCATTAAAATTGAAGTGTATCATAATATATCATTGTACGCTTAGTGTATCATAAAATTGATGGCGGAAGTGTATTAATTTTGACAATAATCTATTTGTTGTATTTTTTATTGGGATCCATAGGCTAATTGTCTTCGATGGATGATAAAATTCAATTCAATTCTCTCTTTTGCCTCATAATTCTCTTTTTACTACTTAAACAAACAAACCCCCTTTTTTGGGACAAAAAGTACTTTATTTACCAAAATTAGATTTATATAATGTGCTTATCTCATCTAGTTGTAAACTCAAAAGGTGCCCTCGAACATGGGCCCTGAAGCACATGTACTTACTCTACCATAGGGTAGTACCAATATGAATTAATTTGAAGATATTGAATTCAAATACAATCCCTCACATCTCGCTACTTCACGGAGGAACGCCTTACGAGCTATTAAAATTTTTAGATGGATAAATGCCATGGAAAATGTGGAGTTTACGATGCTCCTGCATTGATCGAGAGCCAACCGTAACATAAATGAAATGTCAGGCCCATGCATCTATGTAGGATGCCAAAAGATTGGCTATCCCAATGCAATCGCAAATAAATCTTGATATAGGACCATGCTAGTTGAACTTCCGACACGCGAAGAGGCAATGCTCAAACATCTCAATCGCCTAAAAGACACGCTTATATTGTAGATACAACGAAAATCACAGCGATGTTGTAAGGCACTAACACGCAAGTACCTATGTATAACTAGATAACAAAGTACAAAAACTTCAGGTGAAGCCACATAAACCCCAAAGCCAATGCCATGTATGAACCGAATCGAATCGGTGAAATCCGAATGGCCAACCATTTGGTAGTGGCCTTTGGAATGCATTTATATATAAAAGGGAATATTCCATCTCATTCAAGTAAGGTGGCAAATAACAGCCCTCGTATATGGATTTTTAAAGCCAAATTTGAACCTCTCCGTATGCAATATATACCCCAAATACATATGAAAACACTCCAAAAAAAACTCCCATTTTATCTTCCTCCTAACTTATAGAGGACAAAATTTGAACTCCCTTGGGCAAAGGGGAGAGACTGTGGAGCTAAAAGAGGACCGATATATGGAGTTGTGCTTGTCTTTGTTAATATCTTTGTTGCAAACCCCAAGCCACCCTTTCTATGATGCCAACCTCCATTATAAGAGACAAATGCACTGTACATCCCAATGGAAGAGTAGGAATTTTAAGAAAAGAGGGAACCACCTTCATACCATGCTTGAATAGAGAGCACACTTGCTAGGGGCCCAAACATCTCCGTGTAAGGATAAAATGATGCAACAACTAAAGATGCTAAGAGATTTGACGACACCGGCACCCACCACCATGGAATCTCCCTAGTAGAGAATGAATGGAAGGACACGACCAAAAAGATGGATGAGCCGCCATCCCATACCGGATATCCCGGTAGAAAAGGAGAAATATTCTGAAAAGGCTTAGAGGGTGAAATAGTGCCCAAGATAGAATTGGTTTGACTGCCTTTTTGCCTAGAGAGATACAATGACTAAGAGATTGTTTGAATATGCGTAGACCAGGAGAGTCACCTTCACTATTTTGAAGCCTCCAAATGATATGGGACCCTTTACAATAGTAAGAAATCCATCTATCTGTGCCACCTGCCCATTTGGAAAGGATGCAATTAGACCATGCCACCCTTTTTTTTTTTTTTTGGACTCTACAATCTATTATCAAGGAACATCAAGATACATACAAGGGACCCGGGACCACACGGACTCAAACCTAGAGGACGAGATAGTCCACTAAGCAAAACCACCCATACACAGTACATATCATACTCCTTGTGCCATCTTGAGGCATTTAATGGCCTCATCACAATCAACATGTTCTGCAACATCGAGATGATCATCAACAGATATCAAGTTATCATGCTACTGAATAGTACGAGGCAGGAATATGTAGCATAATAACAGGGGGTTTTCTTTGTGTTTTTGTACGCTTTTCACTAAGGTTTTCCTATGGTTTCATGATGTATTCAAATGGATGTACTAATGCGCATTATCTAGAGTGCACCATTTCGGCCATTGATTTTAGCCTTTTTTTTTCAATGGTCAACAACCAATGGCTCACAACAAAAGCCCTTTTTTTGCGCAGGATGCATAATGGTCAACAACCAATGGCTCACAACAAAAGCCCTCTTTTTGTGTGTGTGGTGTATAATGGGCACATGAAGGTCTTGAAGGGCGCATGTAGTGCAGTTTCCCCACCGGCAACACATTTCTTATCATAACTTTTGATCCAGAGCCCTGTTTGAAATGATTTTTATTGCATTGGAAAGCTCTCTCAGAATCTTTTTTTGATAGTGTATGATATGGATATGTTTGGTTAAGTTATCTATGCTAAAACAGCAATTTTTCGTTGGGTTTGGTAGGCTTTCACATCCTACCAACTGATTCTGCAATCGCGACTTCGCATGAAACCAACAAAGCGCCCGAGATAGATAGGCTTCTCATTCATCTCGGCCAGATTTCTACAATGGTGGAGGATAGTCGCACACATGCTAACTACCCACAAAAATAAAGGGAAATCCAATTATATCACTTGGACCCCAAAAAAAAATACAATGCTAATAGATGAGTGGCTGATGTACCCGCCGAAAGCTTATCAACGGATTAAAAACCCTTCGGTTTTCGAGGAAAACCCTAGTGATAAGCCGACCCTGAAGGGGCTTAGACAAACGTGAAGGCATAGAATCGCCCCAAAACCCCCGCATGGAGAAGTCAAAACGAATGGCGCCGCCAACCTGCACCGCACATCACCAACACAACAAACGAAACATACCGAGAATAGCATCACCCGGTGGGTGGAAAAAAAGCATCACCCACCGGGTGGGAAAACATGATAAACAGAACTTGTACAAAATATAAACAAAGAAGGGGGGAGGGTGGGTTCAAAGAGAATAAGGTACTGCTGAGAGAAGAGGAAGCGCCGATGAAACGTCGATGAAGAACTCCGCAATAAGTAGCAAACGCCCAACCCCCAAGAACGGCCTAAAGCGCATGTCGCGATGCATGCATGCGACGATGGTTGAGCATGCATGCTCGTTTTGAACAAGAATGCCGGGTCGCTACGCCGACCGACGCATATTCTTGCACCGCGACGCATGAAACCAACAAAGCGCCCGAATACCAAAGGACTTCCTTAACAAACTAGGATCGGGACCGAAGGTCACAGGATGAAGGCTAAAGGCGGGCAAAAGGACGACATGAAAGCAACGCCAAATTGGCCAAACCGGGCAGGAAGAAGCCCCTCCCCGCCCGGAAACAGCTCAAAGAGAATAAGGTACTGCTGAGAGAAGAGGAAGCGCCGATGAAACGTCGATGAAGAACTCCGCAATAAGTAGCAAACGCCCAACCTGAAGAACGGCCTAAAACGCATGCAATGCATGCATGCTCGTCTTGAGCAAGAATGCTGTCGCTCTTTGCTCGTCTTCGACGACATTAATACACGATTACGCTATTGATATTGTTTTATGGCTCATTCGAATGAAGCTTGCAAAAATTACCATGCATTTTAGATTTCGAGGCGCTTATTAAGCAAATTCCAAGGCTTCTAGATCCTTGTACTAACAAGCGTAGTAAAATTTCCCACTTTGGTTTCTCACCAAAAAGAATCCATGGAGGCCAAAGGTTGCCGTTAAATTCCAGTTGAAAAAATGTTTGTGTATGGGTGTTGCAAACTTTATGACTTTCTCGAGAATAATGGGTTCAATCAGCTCTATCTTTATGGTAACTTTTACTTATGTTCTATTTGTTTTATTGTGATGAAATTCAAAAAGCTACAAATGATGAAAGCCTCAAATGAATTCTAGTTTCTTTCTGGGTTTGAATTCTAAAAGTTTTGTCACACCGTGACGATCCTAAGGCCCCAAGGGGCCAAAATTTTTTTTTGCAACACAAACCATTAACATCCAACATATAAAAATTAAATCCCCAACACATAACAACCATTGACATTAACAACCAACACATAACTACCATTGACATTAATTAACACAAACATTGGGTCCAACACATTTGAATTAAAATCCCCTTTAAACCCCTTTGGTTTGGGTGCATATTCACACTGGGTGACGTAGGGGCAGCGAGAGCCCTCTATAATTGTATTTTGCACGCATTTAAATCAACACCATATAGTATTCCGCTTGAAATCTTATAGTATTTTTGCTAATCTTGTTATACAAGATAGCAAATTTTATACTTGCATACCCCACAAACGAGGAACTTTAATGCGACGGTGTAGATTAAGGAATAAGGGGTGAGATGACATAACAAACTTCTTCCTCGCTGCCTTCTTCCAATTGACTGCTGCCATGACTCTTTAGCGGATCAAAATTAGGACCATCACCATAACAACCTCGTAAGCATGAGAAGCGTAAGCAACAATGAGGAGAGTGGTAGGAACTATAGTCGATTCCGGTTAACTAAGGATGACACCATTGAATCAGTATGTAGAGCATCTTCCATAGCCAAGAATGCAAACAACCGACAAAAGGTTGATTATGAATAGATGAAGAAATAACAATAGGAGCTTGAACCTCGAGAAGAATGTTGAACCGATGTTCGAGACGCCTTGAGTACCTCGGCGAAAAGCTAGCAATAGCCTCCTTTATCGAAACAAACGGGTTAATTCTGGGCCATTCAGAAAGCTTAGATCTAACTTCTTATACCAAGGCCCGCTCTTCACAACTATACAATCTGGTTAAGGCGAAGTCCATAGGCATAGAAACACAAATGCTTGGACCATTCATGATGGAGTGTGAGATATGAACTCAAGTCCCGTTGCAATTGCAACTAGAAATTGATGAGCCATTAGATCGGAGGAAGATTAGGTAACGAAAACCGTGAAGGCATCTTTAAAGCAACGAACCAGACCGTGTAAAGCCGGGAGAGTAATATTGATACATTATATATTCCCCACCAAGTGGATCAATCCTCTTTGATACCAAAGAGTCCACTTTGATCACTACTTTAAACATAATGAGAACAAATTTTTGCCAACAATTTGATGGACTAAAAAGGAGGAAGTTGAAGGCATATTAGAAGCCGAGATAACCAAACATGGAACTGCGGAAAAATCTAAATAGTCACCAAGAAACTACCCAAGAACCACGGAGGAAGATAAGTTCTCAAAGACACTTAATATGAGCTTGATGGTCCACCTCAACCACGGAATACCGAAGCTTCAACTACATTCCTCGACAAATCATTGGTAAAATATGTCATCCGGAGGCAACCGTTGTTGAAGTTGAATCTGTCGGGCTTTTAATGTGTCCAAGATTGCCGACAACTCATCCTTATTTCCTTCGGACAATACACAAAAGAGCTGCTATCCTTGCCTTTCTAGATGCACTAGATATATCCTTACAAAGCCAATCACTAAATCTTTGATATGAAACTTTTGTAGCCTAATCGGATGATTTCCAAGCATTATTGTTTGCCTAAGGCCGAGGAACTATATTAGGACTGGACTCTCTACCCGTTGGATACAAATTCCCATTAACTTCGCTCCCTTACCGAGCCTTGCAAGGGAGGAAAATTCTTTTCTTCAAGAACCACCGGAGTAGCCAAAGACCAAGGCAAAGAACTTTCAATGAATTATTTACCTCTTTTTGCCCAAAGAATCGGGGGATCACGATCACCAAATTGGTGATAGACTCACGCGCCTTTTTGTCGCTGCCTTGGATGCTTTGAAACCATATCCGCTCTTCCCCATCCCTACTATAAGTGGCGAAATCAAACAAAAAATCCAACCCCCTAACCTAATAGCAAACCCTAACAAAATTGATGTTGATGGAGAGCTCTTGAAACAAGCTTTCCAAGAACTAAAGATCATCAAAAATAGAGTTTAGATGCTCAAGTTACAAGGAAAAATGCTGGCAGCCCTAAGCGCCATCGAGTTATCATGCCACTGAATAGTACGAGGCAGGATAGCCTCGTGAGATGACATAAAAGACTTCTTCCTCGCTGCCTTCTTCCAATTGACCTGTTGCCATGACTCTTTAGCGGACTAAAAATTAGGACCATCAGCCATAACAACCTCAGAAGCATGAGAAGCAGAAGCAACAACGAGGAGAGTGGTAGGAACTATAGCTGCATCTGACAGTGCTAAGGACGACACTATTGGAACTGTATGTAGAGCATCTTCCAAGCTGAAGAATGCAAAGCAACTGGCAAAGGTTGAATAGATGAAGAAATAACAATAGGAGCTTGAATTTGAGAAGAATGTTGAACAGATGCCTGAGACCACGAGTACCTCGACGAAAGCTAGCAAAAGCCTCTTTATCAGGAAACAAACGGATTAATTCTGGGCCATTCAAAAGCTTAGATCCAACTTCTTATACCAAGGCCCGCTCTTCACAACTATACAATCTGGTAAAGGCGAGTCCACAGGCATAGAAACACAAATCCTTGGACCATTCATGATGGAGTGTGAGATATGAACCTCAAGTCCCGTTGCAATTGCAACTAGAAATTGATGAGCCATTAGATCAGGAGGAAGATTAGGTAACGAAAACCAGCAAGGCATCTTTAAAGCATGAAATGTATCTGGTGTAAAGCCAGGAGAGTAATACTGGTACATTATATATTCCCCACCAAGTGGATCAATCCCTCTTGATACCAAAGAGTCCATTGCATCACTACTTTCAAACATAATGAGAACAAAATTTTTTGCCAACAACTTTATGGACTGAAAAGGAGGAAGTTGAAGGCGTATTAGAAGATGAGATAACCAAACATGGAACTGTGAAAAATCTAAATAGCCACCAGTAAAATACCCAAGAACTGCACAGGAAGATAAGTTCTCAGCACACTTAATATGAGCTTGATGGTCCACCTCAATCACGAATACCCGAAGCTTCAACTACATTCTCGATAGTGACCGGTAAAATATGTCATCACGAGGCAACTGTTGTTGAAGTTGAATCACCAAGCTTTTAATGTGTCCAAGATTGCCGATAACTCATCCTTACTCCTTGCCTTTCTAGATGCACTAGATATATCCTTACAAAGCCAACCACTAAATCTTTGATATGAAACTTTTGTAACCGAATCACATGATTTCCAAGCACTATTGTTTGCCCGAGGTGAGGAACTATATTAGACCGACTCTCTACCGTTGGATATAAATTCCCATTAACTTCCGCTCCCTTACTCTTAGCCTTGCAAGGGAGGAAAATTCCTTTTTTTCAAGAACCACTAGAGTAGCCCGGACCAAGGCAAAGAACTTTCAACCAATTATTTACCTCTTTTTTGCGAAAGAATCCGGGATCAGGTATCACCAAATTGGTGATAGAGTTACGCCGTTTTGTCGCTGCCTTGGATGCTGAAACCATATCTGTCTTCCCCATCCCTACTATAAGTGGCCGAAATTAAACAGCCCCAAATCCGGCCTCTAACCTGATAGCAAACCCTAACAAAATTGATGTTGATGGAGAGCTCTTGAAACAAGCTTTCAAGAACTAAAGATCATCGAAAACGGAGTTTAGATGCTCAAGTTACAAGGAAAAACGCCGGCAGCCCTAAGCGCCATCGTCACGAGCGCCCCGAGGCTCTGTTTAACCCTTATTTTGTCAGCCATCTCATCTTTGTGTTCAGACCATGCCACCTTAACCACCACCCTAGTCAATTGCATCCCATATGAAATTTTGGACTATTGCAATAAGTTCTTGTACTTTGACCTGTGGGGCTAGCAATAAGAAAGCTATATAGACATAGGTACTACTTAGAATTGACTTGGCCACAGTAATCCCACCAAAACAAGAGACAACTTTGCAATAGACCACTAAAATAGGTGGTTCTCCAAACCCTTGATCATTTCCTCCCATGCAACTCCAATACTAACATGAATGCCAACTGGAATACCGAAACACGCCGAGTCGATACACGTGAGGTGAGACATGTGGAAGGGAAGGATACGTGCCGAACTTTGCAATACCTAAAGAGAGCACATCTAGAGTTGAATTGAAATTTATCGTCCACTCAGACCAGAACGAATAGGGTTAGATCACCTTATCGAGTACCCCACTGATATGCTCTAGCTTACAAGTTAGATACTATCTAAAGAGGGATTTTATGTCTTAGGGCCTTTCCTAAAGACAAGAGAACTTATAATGCAAATCGGCTAAGGATCCACTTCCATCTGCCCCTCTCCTAAGCCCTATGAGATAGGATCAACCACAGGCATCGTGGGCAATTGGAGACCACATCGCACGTAGCAGAGCCTATAATGCTACCAGAAATAGTCCAGGGGCACGCTGCGATCCGTCTTAATGCCCCAACTGAGCATAGATTCTAGAAATTCTCTAGAACAACAAAATGATACCTAACTGAACCCCACGAAGACACGGTCCACCTAGGGACAAAGTCAAGCTATGCTCTATTCTCCTCATCAGCGGAACTCTAATTGTCACGCCCTTCTCGACATCCCCAACTAGCAAGAGCAGTATAGTCACAATCTCCCTTCGCCTATGCCAAATTGGGTTAGACCTTACTTGCATGCTACTCAGCATATGAAAATCCCCCAGTTGGGCCGTGAATTTCATAGGTGGACTTGACTTGGGAGCTGAATGGGTTTAAGGCCTCTAGGTATAGGAACATACTACACAAATGCATCCTATTCCTTTAGGCCATGGATTTACTTACTATAGAGAGTATATTTCTATGATATGCAATGAATAACAAGATAATACTAAAATATAGATCATACGTCCAGAACTTTAAAGCACTTTGCAACGTCCATAGAATGGTTGTTCAAGAGGAAGGCGCTAGAGCAAGAGAGGAGGAGCCAAAAAGGTGAGATGACAAATGAGCTATTTATAGGCAAGTGTCTAATGGATATAATGGGCCCCAATATCTCCCAACACCGGCTAATATCGCGCTTTTGATGTCTTGAGAACTGTCCCACATGGCATGGGGCACCTTTTGCAACGAGAAGTGAACGTATGCAGGTTCTAGGCCATCCCCTCTTAAAGAAGATGGATGGTGTCCTCCGGATTCTGCTTAATCTAAACATGATTAGCTAGAACATTCTAACTAAGCAAATGAGTACTTAATCATTAAACCTTTGATTCTAAATCACCAATATGAACTTTGGAACTCTTTTTTTTTTTGCACGCCTTCTTGAGTGAAATATACGTCCAACCATAATTATGACCCTTAACTTGCCCACTGCATCGACCATATCCAAATGCGCTGAAGGCAAAAGGAACAATTATAGAAGAGGCTCCCATGTAGCTTTGCAGAGAGGGACTATTTTTCCTCTGAATTTTAAACCTATACCTCAAATTATGTATTTATTTTCATGATTTAATGTTGAAAATATCTGTCGTTCTTTAAAAAAAAAAAAAAAAAAAAAAATGCTTGGGGTAAAGGTTTTGGTGTTTTAGAAGGGGAATGGATTGAAGGGGAAGAAAAATGGTGAAAAGAAATATAAGAAAATGAAGGGGGTAAAGGTTTTGGCATTTTAGAAGGGGGAGTGTATTGAAGGAGAAGAGAAATGGTCTAGGAATTCGGGAAGAGGGAAAGTCCCTCTTCAAATCCTATTCCTTTTCCTAAGTGACTACTTCTTGGCTCGAAATTTTCACTTGATCAAGTATACTTTGCTCCTAGCTGCCGTTTCCCTTGATTGAAGGACCTTCTTAGGTTCTAGAGGAAGTTCTCCATCTTTGAGTTCAAGAAGATGATGATTTTGCAAAAGATTTGCTCCATAAAGAACATAATGCTTAAACAAGATGAAAGACATTATGGACTCTTAAGTGTGGATGAAGCTCTAGGTCATAAGTCCCACTTTTATAACAATTTTGACATGCCAACTTCTTTGCCATGTCAAATCAAAATTTGCCTTCCTTAACTGCAATTTTGAGCCATACTTCATCATCTTGCTCAAAAATTTGATTTGTGTGATGCTTATTTGCATAGGACTTTTTGCCTTGCTTATGGCTTTAATATGCATTCTCATGATTTCTTGATGCTAGGTTTTCCATATCTTAGAGCAAATCTTGTGCCAATTGTGCTTTGGATATTAGATCATGTCATGCTGCTCAAGACAAGCATTGGTATCCATATATTAGTATAAAGGAAGTCGTACCCATATGGGAATGCTTAGCATTATTGTAAGCAAATGTAGTTATATAAAAATAGGCTTTCCACTAGTCTTGTTTATCTCATACATATGTACTCAACATATCTTCAAAGACTCTATTAAAATTTTCCATTCGGTCATCTACTGAGGATGAAATCTCGTGCCCATGTGGAGCTTAGTATCGAATGTGTCGGTCGGATGGCATGACATGTATCATGAAAATATTTTTAGCAAACAGTACAGCAGGTGTGAAGTGTGCCATCTTCGAGAGCAAACCCACGATGACAAAAATGCTAGTATTCCCTTCCCTTGTGGTTGGGAGCCCTATGATCCCACTTATGAATTGGCACGTCAAGTGGTTGGAGATGCCATCAGCTTTTGATTTTCTCATGTATGATGCTTTTCTGTGACTTTCGACGGTCCTCTGCTTTGGATAGAATTCTAAATACATGTGCCATCTCACTCATCCCCAAGGTCAAAGATCCTCAGACTGGCGACCTATCATCTTATTGTCTTTGCCAAGGCTTTTGCAGAGTGGGTGGACATCTTGGCAGAGTCCATCTCGACAACCCAATCAAGCTTTCTTCCAAAACGATGCATTCTGAACAATGTTGCTGCTGCTTATGGGGGAATCTATTGGGCACATAAGCAAGACCTTCCAGTTGTGTACATTAAGCTTGATTTTGCGAAGGCTTGCGACAGTGTTAGCTGGAAATTCATGCATCGATGTATGTGAAGACTGGGATTTGAAGAGCAATTCACATCTGACATTATGAAGCTGTGTGTCTCTGCTCGGGCGACTTTTATGTTCCATGATGAGCCGCCAGAGGCCTTCTCATTTGATCATGGTATTTGTCAGGGATGCCCTTTAGCACCACTGCTTTCAAAATTGTCGCAGGGGCTTTGTCGCAGTTATTCACCATAACAACCTCAGAGGGACTTCTCCATGGTCTCACAATGGAGGATGGCACACAAGAGGTTTGCAATCAATATGCAGATGACACGTTCGTCTTCTTGGTCACTAATTGTTAGAAATAGAGAATCTTATTCCAATCTATTTCAATATTGCTTGATGAATTCATGAATTACATCAAGACAATGATCATCATATAATAATTCCTAAGATAACGAACTTTCAAGAAACAATATTTCAATAAACCTTAGGATAACTGTAGCACAAAGTTACTGTAGAAATGGGATTGACTCAAGTTTGACCCGAAGAGAATACAATCAAACAACTCCGAAACAAGCAGTAATTCCTCCTTAGATTATCCTCCCCACTAGGTCCAATTTCTCTCTCAACCGGCCTCTTGAATCTTTTATAATGCAAGTCTCGGCGGTTATGGCATCGATCCGCCGCCTAGCCGAGCTCCTATTCATATGGAGTTTCCCTCCATTGCATCGGGCCCCAAGTGCTATACATATGGGATAATCCCAACCATTTAATATGTATAAGCTCAACCATTGCAATATGGTGTAAAGACCATTATCATGTGAACCACTATAAGTTCAATGGTATGCTATTTTCACTGGACTGCAAATTAGGTCTAGCTAATCTCTGTACAATCTCCTGTATAACTTATGTACACTGTATATACAACTTCAATGAATCATTTTTGTCAACAGAATATGTGATGACTCAAACCTAATTTCAACATTCCTCCTTCATCACACTATTACAGAACTCCGCATGTCAACCTTAAACCGCTTTAAACTTAACTTCGTGAAGAGCTTTTGTGAAGACATCCCAATCTGTTTCTTTGTGTTAATGTACACCATCTCAATATACTGTTTGCTGGCCAAATCTCGAATAAAGTGAATGTTTAATTCAATGTGCTTTATTCTATCATGGTGAACTGGATTTTTCACAATTGCAATGCAGCTCTGGCTGTCAGTAAAAATTTGAGTTGGACCTGTTTGTTTGCAATTTAATTCTTCTAGCAATCTTCTCAACCAGCAAATCTCTTTGGCAACTAATGATGAGGCTGTGTACTCAGCTTCTGCTGAAGACATGGCAATTGCATTCTTTTTTGCTTTTCCAATTAATGGCACCTCCACCTAAGAATACAACAAAACCGGATGTGGATTTCCCTGCTTGACAAGTCCCTCCCCAATCAAAGATCACTATATGCACATAGCTGTGGAGGTTATCTGAATTGAACATTATTCCATGTGTTTTTGTACCCTTAAGATACTTTAAAAACCCTTTTTACCGCAATCCAAAGGATCTTTGGTCGGATTATGACATCTCCCTCAAGATGTTTACAATATAAGAGATATCTGGTCTTGTGTTGTTTGCCGATATAGCAAACACCCTATTAAAGATCTATATGGGACATTCTCCATTTCTTTGATGTCCTTTTTTCGTGAGATCTTTTTTCTTCGTCAATCTATGTCCCGCATCTTTGGGCATTTTGTTTGAGATGTGCATCAACAAGGTTGAACCTTTTAAGCATGTTTTCTACATGTTTGGATTCTTTGCAGCTTCAATATCTTTTGGTCCCTGTTTCTGCATACTTCAATGCCCAAGAAGTGTCTTAGTTCCCCTAGATCTGACATTTCAAATCTTGAACTTAAGATCCCTTTACAATGATTTAAGATACTTGTGTGATTTGTTGCCATAATGCGGTCATCAACATACAAGGCTATGATGCAAAAGTTTTACGCTTGTTTGTACTGTAGAGGTTGCCATCATTCTTGAGCTTCTCAAACCCTTGTTCCTTAAGGAAATTATCCATGCATACATACCACTCCCTAGGGGGGCTTTTTCAGCCGCACCACGACTCTATTTAGTCTCCAAACTTTGTTAATTTGTTGCTCAAATCCTGGAGCCTGTTGCATAAAAACTTTTTCCTCCAGTTTAGCATTAAGAAAGGCTGTTTTTACATCCATGTGATGTAGCTCAAGGTCCTGTGCATTTGCTATTGCAAGCAATGTTCTAATCTTTGGTTAATTTTACAATAGGAGAGTATGTCTCATCAAAATCCAGGCCCTGCTTTTTGAGTGTATCCTTTGCCACAAGTCTTGCCTTGTATTTCCCGCTGCCATCCTAATTTTCCTTAATTTTAAACAACCATTTGCACCCTACAACATTTTCTCTCGGTAGGGTAGTCAACTAAGTCATAAGTTTGAGTTTTCTCAAAAGAATCTAACTTCGTCCTTCATGGCTTTAAGCCACTGCTCCTTATGCTCACTCTCAATTGCTTCCTCATAAGACCGTGGATTGGAATATTTTCAAGTATTGCCATAATTTGTTCATATTCAATATGTTGCTTTTCTAACCTCCTGCTTCTTCCCAATTCATTTCTACCATAATGATCAACATTTTCATGTACATTTTCCAACAATTTCTCCACACGAAGTTCTTCTTTTTGTCTTTGGTGGCACCTAATGGGATAGTGGTATTTTCAATGTTTGTTTGCCTCATTGTTTTCGGTTTTTGTGTCACCATTTGGTTCTCCTCGCTAACATATTCTCTTCTTCTTGATCCGAGTCTAAATCAAGGCTTGTCTTTGTGTCTTTGTCTCATCCTTGTCCCTTTTGTCACAAACTTTTTTCCTTTGATGTTTATCTTTGTAAAACACTGCTCATCAAATATTGTGTCTCGCTAATAATAATTGTTCTCGCTCTCCGGTATATAAACTCTATACCCTTTTGATTCCTCATCATATCCCACAAGATACCCAATGTTTGCTTTGTCATCTAATTTCTGCCTCAATTCCTTTGGAACATGTACATATGCTAAACAACCATATGCTTTGAAAAAATCATAGTCTATGCTAGCATTAGTACTTGACCATAACAAATCAGGTATGTTACCTTTAATGCTTGATGAAGGCAATTTGTTTTGGATCATGATTGCAGCCTTTAAAGCTTCCTCCCACAGAAAGTTTGGTAAGCCACTCCTCTTGATCATGGATCTTACAGCATCCATAATGGTTCTGTTTTTCCTCTCAGCTACTCCATTTTGTTGAGGGGTGTACCTGCAAGTTAGTTGCCTTCTAATACCATGAGTTATACAAAAAAGTCTGAATTTGGCTGATAAATATTCACCTCCCCTGTCAGACCTAATGCACTTTAACTTCTTTCCTGTCTCCCTTTCAACAAGCTGAAATGAGACAAGAGTTTCAGATTTGTTAGCAAGCTGATTTTTCTCAACAACATTAAAAGCAAGGCTTACCTCATCTTCATCATCAACATCAGATTTTTCCTTTTCTTCTTGCTCCCTAGTCACAAAAGTACCAGTTGGCTTTCTGCCACGACCCCTTCCTGAATTTATTTTTCCTCCTCTACTTGCAGATCCTTTATTTTTGTTTCTGCCATAATCTTTTGGAGTTGGACATTTGGCTGCCACATGTCCCTTTCCACCACATGTATAACAATTGAATTCTCTTTTGTTCTTTGGACACTCATTTTTAAAGTGACCAGGCTCATTGCAATTGTAACATGTTGGTTGCCCCTTTTTTCTAGCAAAGAGGATTTCAGAAGTTTCCTCTCCTTCTCTCATTATTTTCTTCTGTTCATACTCAGTTCTCAAGGTATTCTCAGCTTCTTCCCTTGTTTTACTCATGTTTCTTATGAACAAAGACAAGTTTTCATTGTCACTTACTGCCCTGGAAATTTGTATGACCTGACTTCTCTCAGAGATATTCACTCCTGCCCCTAAGTCGGAACAATATTATCAAATGTGTTGAAAACTCTGATACATCCCCCTCTTCCTTTAACTTAAGATTTCTTAACTCATTTTCAAGAAGATCAATCTGAGAGGATGTTTTTTCTTCAAAATGTTTCAAAAGATATGACCACATTTGTCTTGGATTCATATTTCTAAGTTTAAGCCTTATAGTAGGGCTTACCTTGCATGTAATTATTCCTTGAGCTTCTTTAAGCCTTGAGTATAAAGATCTCCCACCGACTTGATGCTCCCCTCGCTAAACCTTCGCATTTGGTGGCACAAAGACTCTGCACTTTGCCTTATGTTAACCGAACTTTCGAGATCTCGACCTTGTGAGGGTATTGAAGTCCACATTTGTTACACCATCTGGATCTACAAGATCCCAGAGGTCCTCCACTTCCAAAATATGCTTGATTGCATCTTTCCAAACTTGAAACCCCGGGCCTCCTTTATAAACTTCTACAGTGCTCAGTAAACTAGCTCCAAACCTGCTTGACATGATGAATAACTTTTCTTTGAATGCTTAGTACCTGGTAACTGCTCTGATACCAATGTTAGAAATAGAGAATCTTATTCCAATCTATTTCAATATTGCTTGATGAAATCATGAATTACATCAAGACAATGATCATCATATAATAATTTCTAAGATAACGAACTTTCAAGAAACAATATTTCAATAAACCTTAGGATAATCAGTAGCACAAAGTTCTTTGTAGAAATGGGATTGACTCAAATTTGACCCGAAGAGAATACAATCAAACAACTCCGAAACAAGCAGTAATTCCTCTTAGATTATCCTCCTGACCGGTCCCAATTTCTGAACCGGCCTCTTGAATCTTTTATAATGCAAGTCTCGGCGGTTATGGCATCGGATCCGCCCCCAGCCGAAGCTCCTATTCATATGGAGTTTCCCTCCATTGCATCGGGCCCCAAATGCTATACATATGGGATAATCCCAACCATTTAATATGTATAAGCTCAACCATTGCAATATGGTGTAAAGACCATTATCATGTGAACCACTATAAGTTCAATGGTATGCTATTTTCACTGGACTGCAAATTAGGTCTAGCCAATCTCTGTACAATCTCCTGTATAACTTATGTACACTGTATATACAACTTCAATGAATCATTTTTGTCAACAGAATATGTGATGACTCAAACCTAATTTCAACACTAATGCTGAAAATCTAGAAGCTGCCAAATTGCTCTTAGACACATATTCACTGGCTTCTGGTGTCCTTGTGTGTGGCAGAAGTGTACAGCTTTGTGGACGTTGGATACTCCAACATGTGTTCATGATTATCCATGGAAATTACTTGCTCATGGACAAGCCATCAAGTTGTTGGAGATTCCAGTTGGTATCTATGTTACTGTTGGAGCTGCATGGAAGGAGATCATTAAGGGTTTGGAGAAGCACTTATTCTGGTGGTCCACTGCAAAATTGTCTCTTGCGGGTCACATTACAGTGGCCAAGCCAGTCCTTAGTAGTACCCCTGTCTATATGGCATCCTTACTGTTAGCCCCATAGCTCAGAGTACGTGAGCTCATTGCAATAATTTGAAACTTTATATGGGCAGGTAACGAGGAAGGTGTTGTGATTAAGGCGGCGTGGTCGAAATGCATCTTTCCAAAATGGGCAGGTGGTCTGGGTATGATGGACTTCTTACTGCAGAGCAAAGTCCGTATTTCAAAGTTCATTTGGAGATTCCTAATTGGTGAAAATAACTCTCCTGGTTTATGCCTTCTTAGACAGGTCTTGGTCACTGTATCCCTCTAGGCAAACAGTCAAACCAGTCCTACCTTGGGTATTATTTCAGCCTCTGCAACCTTTTTCAAATGCTTCTCCAGTTTTGCGTGGACTGTTGACAGCATGGGATGCAGTCAAACACCTCTTTTGGCCATGCCCTTCCACCCACACCCTATTGAAGACTCCATGATGGTGGCTACCACTGCCTCCAAACCCCTCAGCACCTCTACTGGCTGCATCAGTTCATCCTCTTACACAGAGATGATGGGTTCTTGCAGATGTTGTCTCTATTCAAGCATGGTATGAAGCCGGTCGCCTATTGTCTTGGCTTGAATTTTAGGCAAAGTTTCTGCTCTCCCATTGGGATGTGTCTGTATAGAAGAAGGTCGCAAAGAATTTACCTCTTATGGTGCAGGTCAGTGTTACAGAAAGGATGCCTTGGGACTGTCATGAAAATATTCACAAAGGCAAGTACTTTGTCAAATCAGTATATCGCCTTCTCTTAGCACCACAACCCCTCCCATTGCCAGATGGGTAGCACCTATAGATTCCACAGCTCACTTTGCGCCGTACATGGTGATTTCTTTGAATAAGTTGCTCCATCCTAAAGTTTCTGTACTTTGGTGGCAGGTTATCCACAGGTGCCTGTGTGTTAATGCCTTCAGACATCGTTATGATCCTCGCATATCTACAATATGCTTGCTCTGCCTTTCAGTCGTTGAGACTCTTGAGCACTGCCTTTTCTATTGTCTAGAGGCTCAGCCGGCGTGGTCTTGGCTACAAGGTTTGTTTAACAATGCATTGGACTACCGATGCATCTTCTTGGCGTCCTATCCCAATGCATGGTCCCCCAGCTAAACAGAGGGCATTCCATCCTCCATCTTGGTTCTGGTTGGATCTTGTGGTCGATATGGAAGCGTCTCAGATGCCACATTTTTCAGGGCATTTATTCATCTGCACGTGGTGTTGTTATGGTGGCCTAGAAAAAAAGTACTGACGTCTTACGAGTGTTCCTCCCCTTGAGTAAAAAATGAGAAACATATTTGGATTCAGTATCTTCAAATTGATTCTTATCGTTAGTCTCCTATTATTCGGAGTAAGTACATCGTGCTCTACGCTTCGTGCTCTGTGGCATCTTTTTGTGCTTACACAGTTAGATGAGACATATAAATTTTATACTTCTTATTTTCGATTAATAAAGTTTTTTGGCTTTCGTCCTTAAAAAAAAAAAAAAGGAATTTTATTTTCTAATTTGGCTAATGAGTCATGCAAATGTGCAAACCCTTTGAAGTATTTTATAAAAGGAAATCTTATCTCCATTGGTTATTATAGTGCTACTAAAATATAAACAATTTCACATGCTGTATAAGTTTTGTGTGCACGTCAAATATTAAATTAATTTATTTGCATTCTTATATATAAGAGGATGAATGTGGAGTAGAAGTGAGTCAAGAATACATTTGAATTGGACGTGTGGAAGCTAATTGAAACTTGGCCAAGAACGTCAAGATCAACAAGCATATATAATGTCAAATCCTTATCTATCTTTTTGCTATTATATTCATATTAAGTGTACAACCATCTTTGCATCAAAATTCAGAGATCAAGTATATTCCTATGATTGAAGTTTTCTTTGGCAATACTTTTAGTCGAAAGGCAAGGTTTCTATCTACTATCTACTATCTAATCTTAGTAGTAATATTTTCACTATGCTATATACCATACGCGATACCTTTCTCATATTTATCTTGTGAAGCACGTGTAAATGGTGCAACATAATGGAGTAACTAATATGAAATAAGGGGGTAGCTAATAAGAAATTGAGTATTCTAGATCAGCTAAGAAAATAGAACTAATTATTAACATCCATGGAGACCAATAGACCATGAGAACTATACAATGGAATTACTACAACCATTACTGCTTAGGATTAATAAGCCAACCTACATTTAGCTATCATAAATATAAGCTTGAAAACATTTAAGGCTTAAATCACTTGCTTGAAGCAAAGTTTCCTAGCTTAGATGAGTACATGGCTATACAATTGATGACATTTATGGAAAATGAGGGGTTGTGGTGTAAGTAATTTGATCCGAAAAAAATAGCTATCTGTATAGACGATACATTTTGAATAGTCGAGATGTCTATGAAACCAACTCAGTCAACCACTTTATAGAGTAGTCAAACTTGTCTAGTAACATATGATCGAGATGTTGAGGCGACCACTTTATGGACTAGTCAAACTTGTTTAATAACATTGAGCTATGTTCACATGAACACGCGCAATGAAGGAACATTTGGACAATGGCATGCTCCCCATTTGTGGGTACTGTGCTTCAGATGAACATGAACATGCACAAGGAAGGAACATTTGGGCAATGGCATGCTCTCCATTTGTCTGTACTTGAAGTGAGAATTACTGTGGAGCTTATCAAACGAATCAAAGGAGTTGTCATGCACGTGTAGTGGGGACATCTTATTTTCTTGTTGAAGTGTTGCCCTTACACTTGGACCTTAGACTGAGCCTTTGTGGCACCGAAAACTCGTACTCAGTTGGTTCGAAAGCGGGGCATATGTCATAATCAAATTCTTTGGACATAAATCTCCATTGTGTGTCGGATGTACGATGACCATCCATTTGAAAGCCTTGACAATGCTAAAGAAAGATGACATAAACATCCTTTAGTTATTAGAAATGGACATGAGCAAGCCTAGATAAGTCAGATATGGCATAGCTTGGAGTAATTGGCATGCTCAAGGTCATTCTGAGGGCATAATTTCCTCCCAGGACTATTACATGACTAATACATTTGAGACATCAGAGTCAGGTAAAGTTAATTGGTCATTTTTGGGGTGTAATTCCCTCTTAGGACTACTAAATTTGGGGCATTAGAGTTGAGTAAAGGTATTTTGCCATTTTTAGCATGTAGTTTCTTCCCAGGACTGCTACATTTGGAGCATTCGGGGGTTAGAGTCAGGTAAAGCTCTGTCAAGTTAATTGGCCTGGTGAATGCCATTTCTATGATGTAATTTCCTAATGTTGAGGAGAGGGGAGTCCAAGTTCAAGTAAAAGTGGTCTAAAGGTTCTTCAAAAAGAAGCAAATAATGTTTATTTAGCATTCTCAATGGCATGTCCCATGATGTGATTTTCTTTGGACCACAATGGTCTAATGGTATAAAGGTGCTTCAAAGGTTCTTCAAAACAAACAAGATATAATTTGAATTGAATTGATTTTATTATAAGGTGGTTATAAAAAATGTGAAAGAAATAGGGCACTCGTGGGAGTGGCTGATATGGGGTCCGCCTATACACCGCCTCGTGCTTCGCGAAATGGAGCTTCCATAAATTACAGTTGCAGCTGCTGGCTATGGCGATGGGAGAAATAGGCGAGGAAGGTCAGGTCAGGAACATCCTTTTAAATATTTCAGACAGACAGGACAGCAAAGCGGTCTCATATTTTTTGTCCCTTTGTGCGCCCCTGTCCCAATCCAGATCCCGCCCTTTAATTCAGATCTCAAAATTGATTGAAAAGTGCATCGATTCAGAAGCCCGAAGACTAATAATCAAGACCGGATTTAACATCTCCACAGGTGGATAGCTCTAGCTATGGCTTGGCTATCCATGATGGCGCCCTTTTTTCTCGAAGGTTTTTTTAGTTTCATTTAAGCAAGTTTGGCAGTTCGGATTAATGTGGCGTAGATTAGAACGGTTTAAGCAGGGATTTAAAGAGCACAGATTTAATGACGGTTTTTTCTGCATTGCCGGATTTGGAGCTTTGGTGCCGGATTTGCACCCTATTCTTGGTTAGGGCTAAGTTTGAATAGGGTCAAAAATGGCGCTGAACAGTTCGCAGTGGCCCAGTAGTCAGATGTGGGGCAGCGTTTGGCCTTGGAATTTCTCCGTGTGGGCGATAGTGGATTACCCACCACAATTATTTTTTCAGAATGAACAGAATGATTGGCTGTGGCTATGGCTATGGCGGAGGTTAAGCTTGGTATTACAAAAGTAAGAGGAATTGTTAAGGATTTGCTTGAATTACATTAATGGTAAATTCGATGAAAGCAAATGGGGCCGTAGCCAAGCTTTTCGAAGCTCCCTTTTTATCTAGCCATGGCTGCCATGGTTAAAGCTGTCTATTGCGCTGTCTTTTCCGCACCGAATGAGCCTAACCTACCCAATTCATTCCGGCGATTATTCCACACTGCAGAGCAAAAGAAGGGCGAATTATGATCGGTCCTGGACTGGGTATATTTTTTAGCAGCAGAGGCAGGCCAGGCGGCAGGCCACGTTTTTGGGCATGAGCGATGATCTAGAGTGCCGAATTGAAGGTACTTACCTGGGATTGAAGGTACGCACTTCAAATTTGCAGCTATGGGCCTTGTTTCTGTTCAGACTTGCCCAATCTTATCAGTTTTTTCTTCAACTTTAGGTACATTTTGGGCGGGTTGCCCGGACCATTTTAGTGGCGAATGAACCAGGCATGATGAAATCGACCCAATACAGATTTCTTCGTTTTCTTCCGCCAAATCCTTAATGCTGCATTGTACTTGCCTCTTGAGCTAGAATTGCTGAGAAAATGGCTATAGCGGCCAATTTATGCTGGGTTGCTTTGTTTTTCTTGCTACCCGTTGTTCCAAATTTCTTTGCGAGGGCTTCCGATGAGGTGAAAGTCCTACTGACCTTCAAAAACGATCTGGTTGATGAATTGGGCATTTTGGGAAGCTGGCAAGAGGCAGATTCTTCACCTTGTCAGTGGACAGGGGTAACGTGCAACGACAAATCTTCAGTAACAGTGGTTGATTTATCAAGCAAAAATATATCTGGATCAATCACGTCTTCTATTTGTTCTCTTCCAAATCTGAACACTCTAATCCTGAGGGACAATTTCTTCAATCAGACGTTCCCTCTTGGACTCTAGCCTGTACAAATCTTACACTGCTAGATTTAAGTTGGAATTATTTCTGGGGTCCGTTGCCAAACAGCATTTCAATGTTTTCCAAGCTTGAATATCTGAGTTTAGAATACACCTACTTGGGCGGTCCTTTGCCTGCTGCTATTGGCAAACTTTCTGAGCTATGGTACCTTAGTGTTTGGGCAAGTCTCTTCACAGAAATACCTCCTGAGCTTGGGAATCTGATGAAGCTTACAAATCTATCCCTCTCATATAATCCTTATACCTCTGGCCTTCCCGCCAATCTACGCAAGCTTAAAAATCTTCAGGCTCTGAAATGTGGTGGTTGCAGATTAACTGGTCCGATTCCTACATGGCTTGGAGATTTGAAGCAGCTAGATTTCTTAGAACTAACTTACAATGAGCTCAATGGAACAATTCCTACAGAGCTTATGTATCTGCCTAAGCTTAGGCAGCTTGAACTGTATAGCAACTTGCTAACCGGACCTATTCCTGATGAGATTGAAAATTTGAAGTCCCTTGAAGATATTGATCTGAATAGTAATTATTTAACAGGGCATATTCCTCCTGGCCTTGCCAAGCTTCATAATCTGGGGTTGATTCATCTTTGGAACAATAGTTTAAGTGGAGAAATACCTCCAGGCCTTGCAAATCTGACTAGATTATATGATGTGACGTTATTTAGTAACAAGTTAAGTGGAAGCCTTCCTGGTCATCTGGGAGACAATTGTGTTCTTGAGATTTTTGATGTTTCTACTAATGAACTGAGTGGCCAAGTGCCTCCCAATCTCTGCAATGGTGGAGAGCTGAAAAAATTGATACTGTTTTCAAACAAATTCACAGGTGCAATTCCTGATTCGTACGGCAGCTGCAGCAGTCTGATCAGGGTTCGAATATCTGATAACAACTTCACGGGTTCTTTGCCAAAGGGCATTTGGGGGCTTCCCAACATGACTATTCTTGAGATTCATAACAATTTGTTTGATGGAAGTATTACTTCTGATATTGGCAATGCTCAGAGTTTGCAGTCCCTCAGAGTTTACAATAACAAGCTCTCTGGTATTCTTCCTGCTCAGATTGGCCAGGTTCAGAACTTGGGTTTGTTTCTGGCATCTCAAAATAGTTTTTCTGGTCGTATCCCCCCTGAACTTGGCAACTGCTCTTCTCTGGAAAAGCTGTATTTGAATAGCAACTCTTTGGGGGGTTCTATTCCTCCGCAACTTGGTCAGCTCAACAGAATGCTTGATCTTGATTTTGCTCATAATCAATTGTCTGGTCAGATTCCGCCATCGTTAGCAAACATGGCACAGCTCGTCTTCCTCGATCTTTCTGATAATCAGCTTAGTGGCAAAATTCCAGCTGAATTTGGCAGGTTTGATCTTCAATATTTCCTTGTTTTCAATCTGTCCTATAATGATCTTTCTGGAGGTCTTCCTTCTAGCTGGTCAAGTACTACTTTCAATTTTAGTGTTGTGGGAAATCCTAAGCTTTGTGCCTCTGATCAACTCCATTGTTCTGCTGAGACTTTGAATCATGCCAGAAGAAAGCCTGGTTTGATGGCTTGGATTACTGGAGCAGTTCTCTCAACAGCGGTGATTCTTTCTTTAGTTGGATCCTTTTGTTTTTTCAGAAGGTACAGGAAATTTGCCAAGGAGGAGGAGTACCCACAAGGCACCTGGATGCTCACTCCGTTCCAGAAAATAAACTTCCATGAGGATGATATTTTAGAGAGTTTGGATGAAGATAACGTGATTGGAAGTGGTGGAGCAGGCAAGGTGTATAAAGCTTCCGTTAAAGGTGGCCATTATGTAGCAGTCAAGAAACTCTGGTCTGTCACAAAAGGCGAAAGTAACCATGATTTTGGTTTCAGGGCAGAAATAGAAACTCTGGGCAGGATCAGGCATATGAACATAGTTAAGCTCCTCTGCTGCTGCTCAAACGGAGAGACCAACCTTTTGGTTTATGACTACATTCCAAATGGAAGCTTAGGTGATCTCTTGCATAATACTAAAGGTGGCACTCTGGATTGGGCAACAAGGCACAAGATTGCTCTTGGTGCAGCGCATGGATTATCTTACTTGCATCATGACTGTGTCCCTCAAATCCTGCATAGAGATATCAAGTCCAACAATATCTTGCTAAGTGATAACTATGATGCCCTCTTATCAGACTTTGGCCTTGCAAGGCTTTTAGAGGCTTCTTCCTCATCTTCGAGTATGCTATACTCCATATCCACACTTGCTGGCTCCCATGGTTACATTGCTCCAGGTACTTGATTCTCAACTTAAAAAAAGAAGAAGATAAATGCATTTTTTTGATGGCTTGTTTAAGCAATTTTTTGATGGCTTGTTTGTGATGTGATGCTTTTGTTTTGTTTCGTTGTGTACTTGAACAGAATATGCACACAGGATGAAAGTGAATGAGAAGAGTGATGTTTATAGTTTTGGGGTGGTGCTTTTGGAGCTTGTGACTGGAAAGAGGCCTGTGGAAACTGAATTCGGAGATGGGGTGGACATTGTGAAGTGGGTGTGTGCTCAGATACAGACCAAGGAGACTGTTTATAAAGTATTGGATTCAAGAATAGCAGGGTCCAAACAACAGGATATGCTGCTGGTGCTCAAAATTGCTTTGCAGTGCACAAGCATTTTGCCTCCTAGCCGGCCTTCCATGAGAGAAGTTGTCCACATGCTCCAGGAGGCCGATCCCAACCACACTGCTAAAGATGTCAAAGATACCAAACCTTTGCTTGATGCCTCTTCTGTTGTAAAATCTGTACTATAGACTCCCTTTTTAATCATTATTATACTACACACACCAAATGCTTTGCAGCTTGTACCTCAAAGCGGGGCAGGCTGTTGTATGGACACAAAATGTGGTCCAAAGGTACATATCCATATTCACCATATTCTCGATGCTTTATCGATTTTTTGTCCTCCTTGTAGCGTGGTTTACAGTAAGTAATACGTGAGCTGTGAATGAAGAAACAATTTGGCAAGTTCGTGGAGTATGTACAAATAAAAGCTGAAGCATATCTAGGTAGTATGTTTTCAAACTTGCTACACGATTCAAGCACAAGGGGGCAACTTAATTATTTGGCATCCACCGGCGTGTTTAAACCACAACATTACAAAAACGCGAATATACCATGGATATACCCTATAAAAAAAGAGCGCACACGGTATTTTTTGTGGAGCCAACGAATTTTCTGTTATTTAACACTGGTTTAAACAAAACAAATGACAAGGCATTCGAAGTATGAAAGTTAATTCGCAACGAATTAGAGACTTTGAATGTGAAATAATACATGTAACTCCTTTTGTCTGCACTGTCATTGGATTTGTACTATTTGTTAGGTGCGTTTTAGCACCTCGGTGAGAAACACACTAGGTATATTTTGTTTATCATAGATTTCCCTTGGATGAGTATGATTTACATGATGATTGATCTATACATTGATTGATTATTCCTTGAGAGAACATTCTCATATTTCTCTGCCTCTATTGAAAAAAACTTTGCATCCATCTAGAGTTCATTGGCTAAGTTTAAAGGTCGGTCCAAAGAAGTACTAACTCGCATTTGCAGAGGGGCAATAAAATAGGTAGATTGGCTCATGGGCCAAAAAGAATGCCAGGAGCTGTAGAATTTGAATGCCATACACATTTCTGCCCAACACTCACTATTATCATATCATAATGCTTTTATTTGCATTAACTCAATCCCAATATGCAAGACATCTAAGTTGTTTGCATTACCATCTTACATTCTGCAGGTGCTTGAACAAAGTACATAATTACAGTATTATAACAAGGGCAGATACATTGACATGTACATATTGTTCATTACAATCAAGGCTTTTCACTTACCTCATTTTACCCCCTTTTTTGTAAAAAAAAAAAAAATGGAATCTTTAAGGAATATTCCTTTTGCTCTCATTTCGATGATTTGCTCCCGTTTAATACGCAATCTTGTTTTTCGAGTAGATTTCTTTTATGGAAAGATTGCCCCAAGAATTGAGCAAAGCAACGATCGGAAGAAATGCGTATAGAGTAACTAAAATTATACACAATTATTGATGGATATTCAATCTATTGGAACCTCTTGATGAGCTTGATCACTTTGCTAAGCAGGATTTGTTATTAGGATAATCATTCACCATGTATAAGGCAAGTACCTCCACATCATCATAAGGAATAATCCAACCGAAAACAGAGAAGCATTCTAACAAGTCCAGCCAACTTATTAGATGACATCAACTCAAAGATGGCACTATTTTAAGAGGGTAATAACCAAGAACGGAAGAATTTTTAGAGTAGAGATTAGGTATAATTATTTATTCGCATAATCTTTTGTGACCAAAGGAAATGTCATGACAACAAAACCTTGTGGCCATAGAATTTATATAAATAAATCATTAACCCATAACTTTGCGCCGCCTAGATGGCAGACATCTTTAAGCATAAGACTCTTAACTCTAAGCCTCGGCTGGTAATTATGGCAAGGCAGAGCAATTTGCAATAAGCCTGAAATATCAATCATAGCACCGAATGGCAAGCACTTTTTACTCAAATGCAAGAAATCGTTTCGGTAATGCGGAGTATATCAGTTAAGAAACCATCGACCCCGACTGCAAGTAGAAAAAGAGTGTGAAATCACTCTTGCACCAGATGCAAAGCCAATTAGCAAAGCTCCTTATATCATGAGTATTACGGAGCTAGCAGAACTTAAGAAGCAATTGAAGGAGTTGTTAGAACGCAGATTCATTTGGCTAAGCGTATCATCTTTGTAACGACCAGTCTCTTCATGGAGAAAAAGGATGGAAGTCTAAGAATGTGCATCAGCTATCGTCATCTCAGCAAGAAGACGATAAAGAATAAGTATGTATTGCCAAGGGCAGACGACTTAATGAACCAGCTCCAGGGAGCAAAGTTCTTCTCTAAAATTGATCTAAAATATGGATATCATCAAATAAGAATCAAAGGGGAAGACATCCATAAGGATGCTTTTAGAATGCAATATGGGCACTACGAGATCTTTTGCAGGGTCACATATAGGATGTCCACTCTATTCTGGTTTTTGAAAATTAACAGTATGAAAATGACAGAGGAGCAATTCCTTTTTTACAATGAGTCATATTACTATTACATAGGCATTACGAAGATATATGGTACCTTAGTACACCTCAAGGCAACTTGCAAAATGCAAACAAGCTGTTGGAGCTTTTGAATTGGGACTGGACTCTTCCCACTATTTCACACATGAATTTATTGAGCATTTTACCTTTCTCGATACATATATATTTTGATCTTACCCTTTATAAATTTCCATACTTTTTGGCTCTTTGGTATCTGTAGGGAGTAAATTTTGATGCTTGAAAGCAAGATTTTGAAGCTTCTTCTTCAGCATTTTGATGATTACGGCCGATTTTGTAAAAGTCTAGAGTAGATCGACTTAGTCAACTGATGAACAGTATGAAAAGTGTTTTTGGACTGGAAATTTCAACGGTCGAGGATTTTCTTGTCCCATTGCTTTTCAAGATTTTATATAGTGCCACGGTTCTATCGCAATAGAACCAACATTCCTTGGATGGGGATGCCTTTCCTCACCTCTACCACTTATACTGCTTTATTTTTCTTTTCTAGTCATCGGCTTTCTCTTGAGCTCCTTTTCATTCTTTCTCTTTTGCCTCCACAAGTTTATCTTAGCAGTTTGGTTTCAATCATTTACCATTTGAATGTTTTTTCTTTCTTGCAGATTTCCTTGCCTTTTTTGCTGACTTTAATTCAGCCATTGCTATCATTTGGATCTTGCTATATAATCAACACGGTTTTCTCCTAGGTTTCTTATAGATGCAGCTCAGGTTTTGTATTTGAAGCAATGATTGATGCAGGCCAGGTTTTATTATTTGAATCAATGATTGTGGTCTCTATTCATGATTTCGATGAATTGTTAAGCATTTTTCTGGGTCTGTATTTTTTCGTTGGTGATAGTCAAGGTTCTGGTTCCTTTCACTTTCTCTGTAGGTGCAGGAATAGCATAGATTAATTTTTTGCTTTTTCTGTCTGTCGGTGCTTGAATAGCCGAGATAATCTTAAGGCCTTCTATCTTTATTCGCAGCTTTTGTGGTCGGCTTATTTTATTGTTAACTCTGTCGGTTGCACCATTCCATCAGAGTTGAGGTCTGTGTTGTTTATTCCGGTTTTTTCTAACCCCACTCAGGATGACTAGCGCAGGCTTGGATTGATTTACATTCTGACCTTGTCGTTTGGCGTCGGGGGCTCCAACGAGCAGCGATTTACTCACGAATATTTGGCTTGAATAGTTGCCACCGTGCTATGACTTCTTTCAATTCTATAACTTACTGACTCTGTTTTTAGTCTACAGAGAAGTATCTTAAGTCGTCCTACGCTTTGCTTACTCCTGGGTTTTAGGGCCAACGTCATAATGTGGTGGTACGTGGACTCTCGGAGGAGGCAGGAGAAGATCTCACCAAGCGCATCCAGGATCAGATCCTATCTCGCATGGCATTTCGCCGCAGCAGTGTCGCTTGGGGCTCAACGCATTTATCGCCGCAAGGTGGCGTGAGGCAATCCCGTCGTAGTATGCAATTGAAGGGGACTACTCAGATAACCCGATCTTACTCCGATGCAACAGAGTCTCGGCCGGCAAAATCCGCTCAAGTCGTGGACATCCGCCGCCGAGGGGTGCCGCAGTTCGGTCCGGTCGCAAGCCAGATTTTAGGCGGCGCCGAGGTCACCGATGCAATGCGCGCCGCCGCCGCCACCGCCGCACGCCACCAATACCTCTCGCCGCACCTCCCCCGCCCCCGCCGCCCAATCAAGCCCCAGAATCGCTGCTCAGCCGCATTACCGCTTCCTCCCCGCAAACCGAATGCATCATCGAAAGCATCTACATCAAATGCCAACAAATAGGAACTATGCCTCCTGATGGTATCTTGAATCAAGGGGCTGCCCTTGGCGTAAAGGGGAGAATCTCAACTCTATTGCACCAATATGGATCTCATTTTCCCTCATGGAAACATGGGAACATGCGAGGCACGTGACCGCCGGACTTCCGTGCTATGGCATTTCTCGGTATTCAATGAGTGCACATGCAAGCGAGGGCATGGCGAGGTTGCTCAGTCTCGCTGCACAAAATAGACAGGTACAATCGCTACTTGTGGGTGCGCGTGCGGCAAAGATGACAAGGGTAGCATTCTCTTCATAGCAAAGATGCTACTTTCCACATGTCGAGAGCAACTTTTATAACACTCATTCCGATGTGGATAGATTGGAGCCCTATGTCGACCTATATGATGACATACTGGCCGGACAAACAGGTTGGGAAAGATTATGTTGCTTGGCGAATTTTAATGCCCGCGACAGAGTCGAAAGGTGTCCCAAAATTTGAGCCCCTGGCAGAGGACGTCTTGCAGTTGAACCCCGCAGAGGTGGCTTTGTCACGGATATCAGACGACAACCATATTTCGCGCTATGGCAGGCAGTTGTTGTTGCTGGGTAGTATCTTTGATCTGGTTATTTGTAATGGGTTGGCACAATGGCCATCTTCCGGGCCGGCCGTGACTTGTAGACAGAGAACCAAGGGGCGGCTCCAAAGGTGGGTGGATTATCTCAATAAGAAGAACAGGATCTGCACTGGTTACCCATTTTTCCATTGGAACATACATTCAGGACGAGGAAGTGGACTCGGACCACCAGCCCCTGTTCGTGCATCTCCATTGGCAAGCTCCCCGCGCATCTATCGCCTTCAACACCCCGGTGCCCCAACCGCACTCGGACTCACGCACCGCAGGGACCTATGCCCACCGCTGAGCATGACCCGGCAGACTGCCAGAATTCCCCACACTTGAACAAAGAATCGCTTCAACCCACTCATCTCGCTTCGATAGGCTGGCGAGAGATGCTTTGGGAGAGGCCGCCATGGTGAATCTCGGGTGCTACCATCTTCCCCCGCAAACCATGGTTCGATGATGAGTGTCGAGCTCAAACGCACACTCCGCAAAGGTCACCGATCCCACCTCCCGCCCAATAGCCATCAAATAATACCGCCCTTCCTCAAGAAGAAGAAAGCTAGATACCTCGCAGAGCATCAAGAATGATGTTTGGTCTCCTAGATCGGCACTCCAAGACATTCGAGAAGGGTCTTGAGCAAGACCGCACGTGCCTACCCACGGGAACATCACCTCGGAGCAATGGGTACAAAGATTTGCAAATGCCTTTATGACCCGCCGGGGCGGACACCCCCCTCCACGGATAGGCATGGCTCGGTCATCACAGAGGGGATGTCATCATGGGCCTATAACGTCTAGCTAATGGGAAGGCGCTAGATTTAGATGGCATGCACTGAACTTCAAATGGGTCGGGCCTCCACCGGTGCCTCGCCCTCATGGCATTATTCAATAAAGCATTGCAAGAAGGCTTCCCTCCACAAAGGGACCACTAGTAGAGTTGTGCCCATATACAAGGCGGGGACCCTCACCGCCCTACCAACTATCGCATCTATTATGGTCAGCTCTTTCTTTGCAAAATCGCTGGATGGCATCCTTGAGAAGAGGGCGAGAATATGGGCGAGGAGGCGATGTGCAAAGCTCTCGACAGGAGTGTTTTTGGCCCAAGCATTCCACCATTGATCATATCTTCACTCAAGACATTGATTGAGGATAGCAGGAATCACTGATAAAACTTGTACTCTGTTGTTTCGTGGATTTCGCAAAAGCTTTTGATACAAAGCTGCCCTCGACAAAGTTATGGGACAAACCAAGGGCAAACCGGGACCCCTTGACTTGCGTAATGCGCAGTATAGGCTATAATGAGGCATGCTCAGTCAGACATCACATCGTCCGACAGCCGTAATC
The DNA here is from genome assembly GCA_021234155.1 of Isoetes taiwanensis. Classification (NCBI taxonomy): domain Eukaryota; kingdom Viridiplantae; phylum Streptophyta; class Lycopodiopsida; order Isoetales; family Isoetaceae; genus Isoetes; species Isoetes taiwanensis. The sequence goes on along the minus strand of JAJEKV010000045.1, from coordinate 1,827,024 downwards.
GCGAGTATTGAGTACGTCAAGGTTGCCCCCTCTCCCCCACACTCGTTGGCCTATACATTGACCAGCTGGAAGATTGGCTCTTTGAGCATGGAGGTGCGGGCGCCCATCTCATGCATCACACAATCCGACAACTCATATATGCTGACGATGTCAACCTCCTGGCCTATACTCCAGAGGACATGCAACGTCACTTGGATGCTCTTGACACTATTTGCCGATTCACTGGCATGCGAGTTAACTTGGCCAAAACTAGGGTGCTGCTAGTTTCATCATCCCGTCAGCCAAGGCTTCCCTCATTTACTTATCAGGGACAAGATGTAAAGGTGGCTCCGACCTACAAGTACTTGGGGATGGAGTTCTCTACTACCACCCATTGGGATGCTGCCATCAGGCTGCGGGTTGGAAAGCATTATATGCCATGCAGAACAACAGCCACAAGGCAGAGTTGTACGCCGGGGGCCATCAGTCACACTTGTTTCGGGCCTTGGTTGAGCCGGTCCTTTTGTATGGGGCAGAAGTGTGGGGTCCAGTGATATTCCTTAACACCTGGAATGACCTTGAGCAAAAGTGTAAAGCCTTCTTGGCACAAGCCCTTGGGGTAAAGTCCACGCTCCATACCAGATCCTACCCAGAGATGTGTTTTCTACCCCCTTCTACGGCCGCATTGGAACGCCATATCATTTACTTCCGTATGGTGGTTGCTATGGGTGATACACGCTGTCTAACCTTTGCTTTGGCCATGGCAATGGGTCTCCAATGCCCGAAAAGCCTCGGCGGAAGGACAAGCAAGCTCTCGCTGATTCTCACTGGGTGTATGTGCAAAACGTGATGCGGCATGTAAGGACAAAGAAAGATCACAAGGCACTTAAGCCGTATCTAGATGCTACTTTCCTTCGCAAGGCTCGATGCGATGCTCGACGATGTTGTCGGGCACACTATCAACAAAGAAGTCAATCCTAGGCTCACGAGAGGCCCACACTAGCACTTGTACACCCAGCTGCCCATGAAGAAGCGCAGACTTATAGCTTCCATTCGCGATGGGTGCACATCGCCCGCATTGAGACAGACGTTGGGCTCTGGAAGCACGAGAGCAAGGTTTTGCCGTTGTTGCCACCTGTGCCATTGAGGATAAATGTCATGCCCTCCAGACCGGCTTCAAATGGGGCTTGCCCATATCCGAGAGCCGGTATGTTCGACATTAGTGCCCCCGCCAACCATTGCATGAGTTATTGAATACGGCCGCAAGGTTTGTTGGGGTCATACCTCCGTGAGGTTATGGATGCACGGACTCAATTGTGTCCTCCTGACGGTATTGAACTGCCCTATACAATTGTACAAAGATGCCAAAGATACTTATTATCGCTAAGGTTTTTCCCTCTAAAACTCTTCAAGTAAGGTTTTTTAATCCCTGCCGAGAATACGCTTTGTCGCTTTTTGTTTGGGTCCCATAAGCCAGTTGGTCTCCGTGGATGCTAAAAAATCTATTCTATTCTATTCTATTCTATTCTATTCTATTCTATTCTATTCTATTCTATTCTATTCTATTCTATTCTATTCTATTCAACATACAGCTTGGAATTTTTGAGGCAGAAGGCCATGTGGGTGCGGCTATCGAATTCTAGCTGGCTTCCTAGACAGAGAGCTTGGCCAGGCCACCCCGCAGATAAGTATTGTGATGTGATAAGTATTGAGAGAGTTTGATCCTTGCAGATGTATGGAGGCTATGGCCAGGACCCAAAGGCGTCATGGTTTGGCTACACAAGAACCCAATCAGTCTGAATCCTGCCGCTTGCTTTTGTGGTTGGTTGCATAAGCGTGGAACTCTTTTACAGTTTCCTTCTTCTATTTGTTATCTATATTGATCGATTGGTTGCATGTGAACAGTGATTTGATCATCCCCCTTTGTGGTTATCCGATAACAGGGCACAGGTTTGATCATCCCCCTTTGTGGTTATCCGATGGCGGGGCTATGGTGTCTTCTGGATCTGCACCATCACTGTTTTTATCGTCATTTGAATCTGCAGCAGAGGAGGTCCAGCCCGGTGGTTCCAATGCCGCCCAGTTCAACATTACATTCTGGATAACCTTTATAAAAGTTTATCAGGCTAAAAATTTTTCAATAGTATTGCATGCCTGCTTTGTTAAGACTTTTTGCATTTCTAGTGGAGTCTGGAGTTCCAAATGTACAATTAAAATAGTCTATGCTTGTCTCACTCATCCCACAAAAGTTTATCTTATCCATTTCATAGCATATGTTTTTATCCATCCCAAATCATATAACATATGGTCTCTTTATTTGTCTTTATCGATTTTAGATTTTAGATTTTTCGGTTCATAGCGTCTATGCTTGTCGCACTCAACCTACAGAGGTTTATATTATCCATTTCATAGCGCATGTCATTGTCCATCTCATATCATATAGCATATGGTCTCTTTGTTTTATGTTCTCCGTTTCATAGCGTCTGCTTGCCTTAAAACCCACAAAGATTTATTTTTATCATAGCATATATTTTTATCCATTTCTTAGTTAGCATATAGCATAATGGTCTCCAAACCTACAAAGGAGGTTCCGTTTGATAAATCATATTTATCCATTTCATGGCGTATATATTCGCAACCTTCGTCATCTCCTACGTAGGGTTGAATCTCTAATAGACTTTATATTGTTATGACTCATCGTGATGATTTATAATCCTTGATTGTTCTAGGTTGTTTTTGTCGCTTGATTTTTTAGGATGTTTTGTCGTGTTTATCATATGCCATCAAAGTTTTTATTCATGTGCTATGAAATCTTTTGCCATTTTTTGAGAGTTGTTTCTTTGCATTTTCCACATTAGCTTAGGATGTTTCTTTGTATCCTTGCATTTTCTGCCTACGAATATGATATTTTTGCATTTTGTGCTTGTGATATAGATGGACCCCATTTGCTCTATGAATTTCATGAAGCCATTTGGTTCATGGTTTCATGAGTTTGTGCTTGTGATATAGTTGGATCTATTTGCTCTATGAAATTTTTTTATTTCATCGTCTCATTTGATTCACTCGCTTCATTTTTTTATTTTTTCTTCTGGTTCCATTTGCTCCATTGCTCCATATGTTCCCACTTGTTTTTGCGCGTGATTTACTATTACTTTAGAGCTTTATTATTTTAGTCACCTCAGTCGTATCTTTGCTCTAGCAGGATTGGGTTGCTTCTTTTAGTCCTATTGTTTTCATTGCTTTCTTTTGATCAGACAAGTTCCATTCTATCAGTTTCTTCATTATTCTTTTAAGCTCATTTGTCAGTTTAGATATGTCCCTTTTGCTTTACGTCGTTCCATTTAGTTCCTTGGTGTCAATATTACAACTGCTCAATATTTTTTCACATCACATTGGCTCTCTCTCGGATTTTCACAAATAGTTCGTGCATAATCTCATGCTGACTTTGCCATATTTTGTTGGTCCATTAATTTCTATTCTTGACAATCATGCTGGATAGGTCCCTTTGCACGTCTCGCATCCTCACGAACTTGTTATTAGGGTTCGCATGCGTCTTTGCCTCTTTTGCACCGAGTCTCTGTTTACCCATTTTCGTCCTGTTTGTCTTTTTAATCTCATTTGCCTTGCGAGTTCCAACTTTGTCATTTATTCTTTGCTATTCAAATTTTACACTGGTTCCTTTGAGTTTTTTATTTGTATCACATTTCTCTCTTTTGACCCATTTGTTTTCTCGGCTCTCCAACTATTCATTCTCTTACTGCCTTGTCATGGTCGTTGTGATTGAGGTTCTATTTGATAGCTTGACTTGTGTATTGCTTCATGAAGGTACGTTCTCACCTGTTTTACGTATTTATATTGCTCGACATCTACTATGGTCTAGCTTATGGTTATCTTTTCCCTTACGTGTTTGGCTTTCCTACGTGTTGGTTTTTGCTTTTGTAGTTTAGTTCTTCGCGCTTGATCACTTCTATATATCATCTTTGTTGAGGTCCTCCTTCCTTCGATGTCCCTCGTATATTGGTTGGTATGTTCTGTTTTCTCGATCTGCAGTTCTCATTTGACACATTGTCCATCTTCGTTACTCTTGTATATGAGAGCCACTTTTTCCCTCCTCTTTCTTTGTTTTCTTCTTTAGATTCATTGTTCCATGTGGCTTCTTTTGTCTCAATTGCACCCATGGTCCATCTATTTCATTCAATCCATTTTTCTCTTCCTGGTTCTTTTTGATCCATTGATTTTTTAATCCTTGCATTCTCTCCAGGTAAGTCCCTCTTTGCATTTGAGCATTTGTGCACTTATTTTTTGTAAGAGCGTCCATTTAAGCATATCGTAAATTCAGTTTGATGTCGGCTATAAGTGCCTCGAAGAAGTTAGGGGTTACCTCCTAGCAGCTAGGAGTCGATAAAAGAGCCTTGTCGACAAAAGAGCCTCATCAACAAGCATATATCATCAAATTCCACATAGGAGATAAGGTATAGCTAAAGATTAAAGTGAAGCAACCAAGCTAAGAATTGAAAAGTATAAGAAACTTGCTCCAAGATGGGTGGGCCTTTTTGAGATAGGGAACCAATCTTATTGATTAATTGCCCGACTGCCTTGAGATACACAAAAGTTTTCCATGTAAGTCTCCCAAAGAAGCACAGGTCAAACTCGTATGAGATATTATAATTTCCAACTTTGTTAGAGATGACGGAGGAGAAGATTGAAATCATGCCATAGATGCTTTTGGATAGGTCATTTAAGAAGATATGAGATCCCAATCTCCTCAATTCTTGGTTGGCATACTTACTAGTGGAGCATATGATATGGGTATTGGACTCTGATCTAAAGAAAGAATACCCTGAGTTTATGGAACAATGCAAGGGTCGGTTACGTAGTCGACAATGAGCCCAAAGATACGTGCAAGGCAACATGGCCCCCCTTCCAACAGGGTTGGAGGAAAGAAGTGCATGCATTTATTCTAGAGTGGGGATTATGAGTAGGATGCATGATAGGAAACCACTCGAAGTCTACGACCATTCTATGGCAAGGTCCTAGACACAAGATATATCAGCCACATTCGATTAGTGCTGCCTCGGAGGCTACATTGACACGCCGAGAAAGAATGATAAGTATACCTCGGAGGAGAAAAAATGAAGAATGCAAATAAAGAATATAGAAACAAACGGGAAAACAGACACGATCAAGTGTAGACAATTCACCAAGGGCGAGAGAAATTGGTGGAATAGAGAAGCAGGAGAAAACTGAAATAGATATTGCCCAGGAGGCTACAACACCCTGCTGAGAATAAAATCAGAGAAATGTATAAAAAATTGAAGACCACACCATAGAATGAACCATGTCAGGGTGGGAGGGATAAGGGAAGCTAGAAGGAACAGAATAGAGTAGAGAAACTAGCTCAAGAGAACGCCGATAGGGAAAAAACTGAAAAGGAAGAGTATATATAGAAGAAGGCAAATTCCGAATAGTATCGTCCCTTGCCAAGAATGGCGGTTCTATTGCGATATTTCTCGAATAGAACCGCGGACATTCTATGGCAAGGTCCTAGACACAAGATATATCAGCCGACAGAAGAGGAAGCTAACTCAAAACCACCACTGATACTAAAAATACACAAAATACAAAATACAAAAAATAGACATAGATGCTTAAGGGACTAAAGGACAAAACGGTAGTAAAACATGGATCAAACATGATCAAAGGAATTGGTAGAATATGAAGAGCAAAAAAGGTAGAAACGAAACAAATGGGGCCAATAAAGTAAACAAAGTTAGGATGGAAAGGTTAAAGCATTGGAGTATGGACTGAACTAATATGGCATGGATAATGCAATAGTGAACTCAAGTAAAACAAAGCATAAGGGCAGGAAAATGTAACAGTAGGGACAAAGTACCACATGGAGAACAAAGAAAATGAAGAAAGGTAAAAAGAACAAAACTGGCAACATGACAAAACCTGGAAAAGGATGCAACATGAATTGTGACCATGTAAATGAATGGCTTCAATGAAGTGCGAAAAAAGAGATCCAAGTATGTGTATTCGTCTTGATGAGGCAAAGTCGAAGGATTGCAACTCGCGAAACGTCCAAGGCAACACCGATGCCAAATTAAGATCAAGGGGGCAAAAGAGCGAGACTAAAGAGGACAAAAAGAGCAAATGAGGCTAATGGAATATAGGAACTGCTGAAAGAGTAGAACAACTGGAAAGGAATAGATAAAAACAAATTGGAAACATGGGATTAATGGAGCAAATGATAAAGACGAGGCTAGATGACTAAATGGAGTCAATTGAGGAGCAAAGCAAAGGGACTTGGTCGTAGAAAAAGAAGAATGGATGGAGCATAAGGTGAAAATGCGACATCAAGAGTAGCAAAAGTAAAGAACGAAAAACAAAGGGAACAAAGCAACCAAAATGAACTCCTAACAATGAACAAGCGAGAACAAAACACCTGAAAACAATCAGCAGCAAAGTGAGACGTGACAAATCGCAAAAGGATGAAAGTGCGGCCAAATGAACAAATAAAATTGAACCTCTAAATGAGAAAAATTAATGCATGAAATACAACAATCGAGACAATAGGGTAAAATTGAGCAATCGGAATACTAAAGAGAAGTAATGGAACAACGACCCATATCGTATAATGAATGTTCAACAAAGAAAAAGAGCTCTAGTTGGACACGAATAATGGATAATGAGATAATGTAGTTAATGAGAAAATAGTGCTATAGAAAATATGGAGTACATGGAGCAACAGGACGAATGCAACATAGAGGACAAGAGCAAAGCAGATCGAGCTAAAGAATTTAACATAGAAGGGAACAACTGCAAAAGAGCTGACATGGTATGGAACCATGAAGCACAACAAACTTAAAATAAAGTAGCATGAAAGAAGGAAACAAATGAAACAATAGGATAAAAGGGAACTAGGAAACAATTGCAAGGACAAATAGAATGAGCAAAAGACTATACTGAATAATGAAACACAGAGGATTGAAGGAAATGAAGGTAGTACCAAGATCTTAGCCCAAATAAAGATAATGCTGATACATGTGATACCTTGACCATGGCAATACTAAGACAAAGAATAAACAAAACAAGATATACCAATGGAGAGCAAATAAAATCTAACCATAAATGAATATAAGAAAGGGGCAAGCATGTATCTATGGTGATGGTAAGAACAACAAAGAAATAAAAGTGCACCTAGTATGAAACTCCAAACATATAATGTCGAGCTAAAAGTCATCCAGCATGGAGCAAAACGAGACCAAAATCATTTCAAGGATAATAGCATCGATCCGAGCCATCGGATCGCCATTCTGGGAAAGGACGAGCTGCTATATAAGGCTATTTCCTCTTTCGGACTGGTTATCGGCGTCTTCTCACAGCAGCTCTTCTTCTATTCTCGTTGCTTCCCATGGCTCTTCGATCGATCGAGCTCCTCTGGAGCGTCTCTTTCCGCTCCTGTTTCCACGTCCTCGCCCTCGGCTTCTTCTTCGCAAGTTTTCTTACCCTTCTTTGGAAGGTACGCTTTCTTCTCCTCTTGCTCGTTATGTTTGGAATTCATTGTTGGTATTTTGGTGGGAGGTCTTTGCAGGAGGAATTTCTGTCACTATTGTAGTTTTCGTGATTCTCTTGTTCGCTGTATTCGCATGATCACTATTAATCTTCTGGTTTGGTCTTGTTCTGTTGTTTTTGCTGGTTGCGGTCTCTGCATGTTGAATCACCTTGAATCTTGTTCGATTTCTTCGTTTTTCTTGTTGAGGTATGTGCATGTGTTTTGGTTATACGATTTCTTCGTTTTACTGTTTGAGGTATTCGCATGTGGTTTTGTGGTTCGCCCGGCTGGTGGATTGCTTGGTGGCTGGCTTCGCAGGTTGTTTAATTTGTTGCAAACATTTGGCCACTTCGTTGTTTTTATGGTTTAGTTTGGATTGATTAGTTATGTTGATTCCGTTTGGATGGGGTTTTGCTGCTCGGATTTGCTGTATTCTTCTGTTCCTGCTCTGGTTCTCTTTTTTATTGGATTTTTTCTATCTCGCTCTTTTTTCCGCTTTGGGGTTTGGCGGCGGTTTTCACCATTCGTTGTTTTGAGTTTGCTTTCCTGCATTGATTCCATTTGCTGCTCCGGCTTCCAAGCTGCTTGCTCTCCGGTCGTTTTTCCGCTATCTCCGAGCTTTGTTTGTTTGTCTTTCCTTCTTGCCCTGCCCAATCCCTGTGGCTTCTTGATCCTAGTTGGCTTTCCCCTGTCGCCTTTTCTCTCTTCTTTTGTGTCGGGTTGCTCCTTTGGCGGCCCGACTAGGTGTTGTTCGGTGGTGTCCGGGGATTTGGGCGCTGCGGGCTCCATTCGACTTTTGCCCCTGCTGGCCGCTCATTTCTATCCTTCTCTTGCTGCGGATTCGCTCATAGGGCTCTATTTATGCTGCTTTCTTTTCGATTCTCGCCATTCCTCTGCTGTATTTTGGGTTTTCATTCTTAGGAGTAGATCCAGGTATGTTGATCGGATGTACACAATCGGTCGCCCAAAGACATCTGCCTTACATTTTATTTTGCCGGATATCCAGCCAATCTTCTCATAAATTATCTCTAAATTTTATTTTGGATTTCTTTGTCATCTTTTAGATTACGCAGCCCGAACACCATCGATCCTCTCAGTAGAAATTCATGCTTTCGCCGAGCTTCATATGTGATCGATAATCGCTTTTGTTCGGGTGATTGGCTCCTTTTGCTTTGTTGCATACTATTCTTCGATCCTGCAGCTTGGGGCTTTGCATGCATCTACATTCGTTCCAGGCCATGGTTTTGCTCTCCGATGATCAATCGATCTCGAGAGGGATCTCGCTTTCGGCTCGTCGCACAAGGTAAGACCGGGAACTTGCGGAAAAGCATCTCGCTATGCGTTCAGTTATCAGAGCTATCGGTGGTGCATGTCGAAGATCCGAGCCGCGACGGGCAACTTGCCGAGGCAGGTGCAACCAATTCGAAGCTTCTCCATCTCATGACGAATCGCTCCATCGAATTCGCCTTCATCCTCGACTTTGCTTCGATATATCCGCTCTGTTTGAATATTTTCGAGGGGCAATATTCATGATGGTATTGTAGCTTTGGACCGCTTCGCCCTTTCCCCGCAATTTCTGACGTAAAGCAAGCATTTTGTATAAGAGAGTATTCGCCTTGTTCGTAGGAGTTTGAGCCTAAGTCTAATCTTATGGGGGCCATTTCATTTCTAGCTTTTCCGATTCTTAGTTGCCAACTTAACGATAAAACCATTTTGGTACGTAGCTATTTGGGCATTTTTACAAAGAGTTTTCAACCCCGGCTTAGCTTTTGGGCCCAGAGTAAAGAATCGACGAGAAGAAGCTTCAAACATCAACCGGGGTCTTTATCCTTCCGTCCTCATTTTGGATCTTCTTCCTCTTTTTTGTCTATGTTCGATGGTTTCTCTGTTTCGCTATCACATTACCCTCGCTATTATTATTTTTTGCATGGTCTAGACTTAAATGCGCTTTGTACTTGGGACATAGTAACACGGCCTCCTCGTAGGTCATGACGTGGTATGGTATGGTCTTGTGATGTTTTTTATCCCTGTTTTCTTGCACTATTTCGTTGGAGCTCGCTTTTATTTGTCTACTCATGAGTTATAGGCCTTTGCATTCGGCCCCTTTTCTAGGCATTTTCCATTGCAACGATCCATATACGCTTGAACGGAGCTTTACTTCCTTCATTAGGGGTTTATTTTGCATACATTCCTGGGTTTTCATATTCCACACATGCATTATTTTACATATGGGCATTCTTTGTGATCAGCTATAGAGTCTATATTTGGTTCGTTTTTCTCACCATGTAGTTGGCCCATCTGATGCTACATTTGTTGATTCACATTTAGTGTTTGGTTACGTTGTGCTGGGCGATGTTCCTTATAATATGCAATAAAGCATTTGTCTTATGTTTCTTTTTCATGTTTTTTTTTTGGATCCTTACTAAGAATGCGGTGTTTTTTATTTTTTGAGGGGGTTGCCTCTTTATTTGTTGTTGCTCTCATGTACAAGGCAATTAAGGGATTGTAATAGGGTGCTTCATTTGGTTATGAATCTTTTTTTTCCTCTACTTTCTTTTTACATTTTTTTTTTTTGAGTGGATCATGGGGTTTCTTGATATAAAGCACGCTCTTTCTATGTTTTTCTCATGTCTTATTCATAATTGCATTAGAATATGAGGCATCTAGGGGCTTTTGTTTTAGGGGGTGGTTTTTCCCTCCCATGTTATCTCTTTCGTATGTTACTTTTTCCAAAGTTGATGGACATCTAGTTTTTATATATGTGACATTATCCTTTGAATTTGAGGCTTTTTCATGGTTGTTTTTGGATTTTTATCCTTTGCAATTGTGTTTTTATCATGGATTCGATGCACCATACTATTTAAATGGGTCTATGCTCTCCTCGCGCTGTTTTTCTCTTGTTTGTGTTCTGGCTCACTTTTTACTTCATTTTCGTCTTGTGGTCGTTTACTTGGGATGTTGCCTTGTTTTCATAATTCTACGCTGCAGTCCCATGGTTTATTATCTTTTTATTGCCTATAGATTTGTGGCCTCCATCTTCCGGGTTGCATTTGTCTTTTTTACATTGATGCATTCCATTTCCATGGTAGGTTGCAGTATGGCTTCAATTGCGTGTTATCTCTCCGACATGTATCTCTTTTGTATGTTATTTTTATAATGTGGTTCCCATGTGGTTATATGTGGCATTCTTTTTTCTCGCGCTTAGGATTTACCTGTGGTGGTTTGGGTTTTATCTTTTGCACTTGTGTTTGTATCTTATGGGTGCCGCGACTACACCTCTCCATGGTATAATGCTATTCGGGTGGTATTATCTTCTACATTCTAGGTTTCCGAAGTTGTTGGGCTTTTTTTTTTTGCACTTTGTGGTTTATCTCTCTTCAACAGGTTGTCCGCAGGTTATTCGCTTGATTTTCTTGTTTATGTTTTTGGCCCGCATTTTGCTTGCGTGCCCAATTCTAATTCCCCTCGAGTTTTTGTGGCGTTTGGGCTTATAGTTTTGATTTATTCGCCCTCTTTTTATTGTTGTGCTCCATTCGCTACGTTGCCGCGGACTCTCAACGCTTTTGAGGTTTGTGGAGGTCTCTCTCTCTCTCTCTCTCTCTCTCTCTCTCTCTCTCTCTCTCTCTTGTCGCTCTATTAAAATTTTTTTTCGACCTTTTCCGTCCCCATTCAAGTATTTTTATGACATGTTTTCCACCTCTTTGTCCTTTCTTTGGCGGGGGTCCTCGTCCTCTCCCTTCGCTTCATTGGTGTGCGACACTCTACTCAACATCTCCATGTTTCTCGCTCGATCTTTTTATGTCTATGCGTTTTTACATTCCTATCGTAAGTTTTCCTCTTTGCCTTTATTATCTCTTACATTTGTTATTCTTCCTTCTTATTTATCGTTATTGTTTTTTCTTTTGGGGGTCCATGATGAAGGGTTCCTTTGTTGACTTATCTCCCTCTCTAGATATTGGCCACGCGTGTTCTGAAGGCATAATAGCCACATTCTTGGACTTAAGCCCCAGAAGCCCACAATCACGGACTTCGGTCCGAAATCAGATTCAAATCAGTCAACTATGCCGGTCCTTCCTTCGATTCATCATCGTGGCGGCGTCCTTGTCTTTTCATTGTTTTTGTTCTCTAGTGTTCCTCCCTTTTTCGTGTCATTGAGCCGATGCCGCCTATAGCGTGCGCTTTTCGGCTCTTCTTCTTCCACTTCGCTTCCGGACTCTTGGACCCCGGTTCCCTTTTCTTCCCACGCCACTCCAAATCCAGACCCACTTGCCCGTGCTCATATGATTTCTTTTTAGCTCGCTTGCCTTAATTCGCATGCCCGGCCCGTCCACTATCGCCGAGCGCCTCCGTGAGGCCCTCTTTTCGCTCCTCTCCTTCCTCTCGCCGTCCTTTTTATCCTATCCGATTGCTTGGGGTGGTGGCGGGAGTATCTTCTTGCTTTTGGCTTAAATCCGTCCCCACCTGGTACTCATTCGCTTTCGTCAAATTGATGGGGCCTCGCGGCCGCCACCGGGGTTCCATGATGATCTTTGCTTGGCACGGCCGCGGTCGGCGCCTCCTCTTCTTCTCCTCCCACTATGTGCTTTGCGACCCAACTCTACACCTCGCGGAGTTCTAGGGCCGCCTATTGAGGGTTTTTCACTTGTAGCGGATCTTTTTCTATTTGGTATGCTCATTACATATCTTTGGCATATTTGCTATTTGGCTTTATCTAGATAGGATGCATATTGCGCTTGGCACTACATTGAGATTTTCCGACATGGGTTGAACCGCCGCCTATTGAGGGTTTTTTTCACTTGTAGCGGATCTTTTTCTATTTGGTATGCTCATTACATATCTTTGGCATATTTGCTATTTGGCTTTATCTAGATAGGATGCATATTGCGCTTTGGCAATCGCATTGAGATTTTCCGACATGGGTTTATATTGGATTATCTTTCATTTTTATGCTTCTCTTTATTTAGATATGGGGTGTCCCACGTTGTTGTCCACAAGGTATTATCTTGGGCACATTCTAATTTGTGCATGGTGTTGCTATTTAACTTTATCCGATATGATACATATTGTGTTTGGCACCACATTGAGATTTTATGCATATGGGTTTCTATTGGCTCATTTTTTCCTTTTTATGCTCCTCTTTATCTAGACATGACGTGTATTACGTGAAAGTTATACACAAGTCGCTTATATTGGGCACATTCTAATGGCCACTTTTAGTTTGTTTTGTGTTCTTGATGTTCTTTTTATGGTTTTACATTGATGCTTATCCTTCTCTAGATGTCGCTTTTTTTTTTTATGGACCGCTTTTTGTTGGGGTGGTCTTTTTTATTTCCACCGTGGATGGTGACATTCATGTCTATTTATTATCTTTAGTAATGTTGTAAATACCATTGTCTAGCATTATTTTGCAATGCATATTTCTTTTTACATGATTGTTATCCACGGCTGGGTGCCGCTTTTCCACCATGGTGGTGATGCTATTTCCACCGCTGGGTGATCTTTGTTTATTTCCACCTCCGGGTGATGCATATTTCTTTTTAAATTGTTTTTTCCACCCGTTGGGTGATGCATAATGTTTTCCCACCCGTTGGGTGATGCTCTCTCCACCTGCGGGTGATGCTGTTTATTTCCACCTCGAGGGTGACGCATATTTCTTTCTACGTGATTGTTTTCCACCCGTTGGGTGATGCTGTTCTCCACCCTATTGGGGTGATGCTCTCTTTTTCTGCTACATGTTGAATTGTCTCTAATCATTCACGGGTGTTTTTTCGAGTTCTTTGTGTTGCTTGCAGGTTTTACGCCATCGGCTTATAGTTAAGGAAGTTCTTTGGTAGTCGGCCGGTTTTGTGTCTCTTGCGAGTCCTTTCCCAGAATAGCATCGATCCGAGCCATCGGATCGCCATTCTGGGAAAGGACGAGCTGCTATATAAGGCTATTTCCTCTTCGGACCGTTGGTTATATCTTCTCACCACACAGCCTCTTCTTCTATTCTCGTTGCTTCCCTCCCTTCCCGGCATGGTGTTTTTTAATCTCCCTACATATTTGAAGGGGCGTAAAATATTGGCCACTATTTATCTTGGATATATTGCTAAGCGTAGTTTGGCCTGGCCATTTTTCGAATTGTTAGGCCAAGAGGTTGTAACTTAAATGGCGAAATTATGGAACTAATTTTTTCCCACAAAAATTAAATTGGCCACATCCACTCTAACATGTAAAGTTGATACATCTGTCTATGATGCTCCCGTGGACGTAAAAATTCATCTTATCTTATCTATATAGTTGTCACAAACAAATGCATGCTATGCTTTTCTAACTAATATTACCATAAGATCAATTATCAGAAAGACCATTTTTTTGGGCTAGACTTGAAACAACTTTTAGAGCCCCCTACAAGAGGCAATATTATGTCCCTACTCGTGGCTAATATAGAGCCTGGCCACCCTTCTAAAAGTTTAAAATTATTGTATGTTCTAAATGGCCACCCCAACAAGTTGCCAGTGCGTGTGATATTTTGAAATGGCCACGCCCTATGGGTTTGTAGGTTTAGCAAATATCAAATTGGCCACTGAAGGAGTGAAAATAATAAGTTGGTGTTTTGAACTGGCCACTACCCTTTGGCGGTGGTGAGAATGCAACCTACTCCGGCGTGGCCGACTATTTTTCAAAAAATATGAATATGTGGCCAACTGGCCCGCCGGGGCCACTAAAAAACACCCTGCTTCCCGCCCTGCGGCGTGGGGCCATGAGTTTGCTTTTCTCTAACCATTCACGGGTATTTTAGGGGTTTTTGTGTTGCTTGCAGGCTTCCGCCCTCTTCTGGGGTCCTGCTATATTTTGTGTTCGCCATCGACTCATCTCCTTCGGTTTTCCAGGCAACACATTCAAGGTTGTTGGCGACCATTTCTCATTAGGGTTTTCCTCGAAAACCTGAAAGGGCGGGGTTTTTTATCCCGATGAGAAGTTGTCGCCATTACCCTTTTTATATTGCCTGTGCACATTTCTTTTTACGGGGTAGTCCGATATTGTTCCTATGGTCGGCTACCCCTCTCTATTCTTCCAAACGTTGTATACTGCTGCTGTGATGAATGATAAGCCTATCTACGGCCGGTTTTGTGTCTCTTGCGAGTCCTTTCCCAGAATAGAAAAAGTAAGTGAACGATCCAAGAGTCACAAGCTCAATACCTATAGGCTATAAATACAACAATGTCCATAGTCAAATAAATGAATCAACCCATTAAAGAGGTCAAAACCAACTACCATAATGGAAACAGAGTGTGACTAGTCAACCAACTACCAGAGACTATTGCACCACTAATGACCAACGCAAGCATTCAACTAAACTATAGAAAATATAAAGAGATAAAAAATACCAACAACTAAACAAATGCGCAAATTGATACTGCTCCACAAAGCCATGAAACATATATCTCTCTCATAACTAAACCTTTGCTAGCACAACAAAATGTCTCAAATGTTCTATTTAACCAAGTACAAAGTAATAAAGGTGATGCATGTAAGCATGTAAATGAATGGACCATTGAAGATGCAGCTAAACTAAGGTATGTGTAATGAAGCATCAAAGCAAAGTCAAGGATGAACAAAAATGGAACTAATGGGATAAAGTAGCAAAGATGCTAACTAACAACAAATTGGGACCGATGAAGCAGAAAGATAGATGGAAAGGATGAAAATTAATAAGAATAGGAAGCGGAACTATGTAACAATCTAAAGAAAAAAGGACAACAGGCAAAAATCGACTAACTATTACAATGTGATACAAAAGACTAAACTCGCAAAACCACCAAGGCAAAGCTAAGGACGAACATGGAGCACATCAACAAACATCATGAACAAACTAACGTGAAGCAAAAGACTAAATTGAACAATGCCAAAAATGAGACTAAAAGAACAAAAGAAGCTAATACTAAGGTTTCAACCATCTGAGATCCTAGTGCAAAACAAGATAAGGGCCGGTATAAGCACGTGACCTGGCCATGTCAATAGGAAAACAAGCTATATTAGCAAGGGCGGCAAAAGAAACTAGTGCAAAAATGCATACATGTTTTCGGATATGGTAAGAACAATGGAAATAAGAGCACCCTGTGAAAAAACTATAAAAAATAGATCAATGAGCTAAGACTCACCTAGCATGGTGTAATAATGTAATAACGAAACCAATGTCACCTCAGAGATAAGATAGATAGATAGATAGAAATTAGTAAAGGCCTAAGACATGGCATAAAAGAACAAGAAAGATAAATGTTGATCCTCAACATAGTCATTGGCCGCAAGAAACAAGAAGTTAGAAACCTTGGCAAATACTCGTTAATCCTAAACCAGTTTCAGACATATCAAAAGCATTCTACAACTCTGACATGAACGTCTAGTAACAACAAAAAATGAACCAAGCATGGCCATACAATAATCCAATAAATGGGCAAACATAAAAATTAATGGTTTGGGCTACTAAACGTATAAATCATTTTATATGAATGGACCCAACATCATGTGCACAAATCACCCCATGGGCATCTCACTTCAACGTCATATGCAACCTTGTGTGTACAAATCACGTGCACATCTTACTCAAACTTCATATGAATAGAATAGAACCACCCCACAGCATGAATAGACGATATCCCATCCCATGCCTAATAAAATGATTCACATGTGGCATCCACAGGCTAAGATTGTAGATGCCCATATGCATGGAAAAAATGACATAAATATCTAATCTAAAAAGAAAATCTCAATGACAGGCAAGACCAAATATGCAAAGGCCAAAAAAAATGGCTTATGACAAAACAAAGTTCCAACACCAACAAGCATTGTAAAACGGCTTACCCTATTTAAAAAATCAAATGCAAACAGCACGATTCGAACTAATGTAAACTAGTAATGATGCCCGGCGTTGCCGGGCTTTAGCCAAAATATGTCATGTATGCATAGTGTTTGTTTAATTTGTGTCTACTTGGTATAGGTTGAAAGCCCTATGATGTGGTTGATCTTGGTTGGTCAAGATTTTGTAGTGGTTTACTAATGCCTATGTTTTTTGTTCAAGGATTTTCCAATTAATATTTGTCATGTTACTATTTGATTTGTTAAAAAATCTATTCTATTCTATTTGTGTTGTTATTATCTATTACTTGACCTTTGAACTAAAAGTGCACAATCAATTTATAAAATGTCATGGGATATTGGCTTTAGCTTGGGATTAAAGAAGCACAATCAATTCATCAAATGTAGTGGTATTTGAGCTATTAGAGATCAACAAAATTCCATACCTGAAGCTATGAAATTGGGTTGTAAAGCATTGTGCCCTCTAGGTGGTATTTTTGTCTAGCAGAGTAAAACAACCATCAACAAAACATTGTCTTCGCTAATTCTGCACGATGTTGCACACATGTCGTTTTGAGAACATTCGTTTTGAGAACATTCCATCATCTAAAGATGGGTCTCAAGAATTCTGAAGCAAATTACAAAATTGTAGGGTTCAAAATTCTAATATGTCAAGTCAAACAAACCTAACTCAAAATAGCATAATTTTTATTAAAAAAAGTGATTGCTAGCTGGTGCTTCATTTGACAATAGTTTGAATATAGTTGGTTGGATATGGTTGAGAGCACTTGATGCATCCAGTACATGGCATGGTAACAAATATTATGAATGGATCTCTAGTACCTATGTTTGGATCACTTGTAGCATGATATGATTGCTGGCTCATTTCTACTAAACAAACATATCCAAAGAAAACTCATTTGCTAAAATGAATGAACCTGGAGATTATACATTTTCATACCTCTGCCCAAGAATTTGCTACAATCCATACGTTGGAGCTAAGTGAAGATCAAAGCAGGAGCTATGACATTTGAATTTATATGCTCTGTAAGAAGATGGACTATCTTTACACCTTATGAAATAAAATCTAAAATACATGGAAGACTTGGATGTGAAGCAATGCTATCTGAGTTTCTAGACCACCAAAGAATAGCTTAAATGCTCCTTTGTGCATATCTGAAGTTTGCCGTGTCTGCAGCATGATAGATACTTCAAAATTAGAAGACATTATTGGATTTCCTTAGTTAATCTATAATATTACTGCAGTTCTTCCACATCAATAGAGCTCACCTACTGCATCGAATTGAAGCAAGAACTCTCATACATTTACAGTCCATTCAAGAGTCCATATTGGACATCATTGAATGTTTGTAAAATTCCTCTGCCATGTTTCACACTTGGAAGTTAAATTTGTAATGATTCAAAGCTGCAAGACTAAAAAGTTCATGGTCACGTTAATGCATCCAAAGCAAATAAATGTGGAAAGAGACATAAGCCATTGAGGTCCTGCAAGTATGAATCCTTTACACAATTGGAATTGAATGTCATGAAATGGCAAAAAGAAAAGATCGCAAAAACAAAATGCTTGCTGAACACATGGGTGTCATAATCTTGGAATTTTAAATCAGAAGCTGAACCAGTACATCAATTACTGCATAAATATTTACAAAGAGTTTGCCATGTTCATCTTTAAAACATGCAATTGCCTTCTTGGCAATGGTACAACAAAGGTATAAACAGAAAATGTGTACACGATTTAGCAAGTCTAGAGCAAAGGGAAGAGGGAAATCCAGAAGGTAATCATTTAGGCTTGAAGGTTAACTTGGAAACAAAATCTTGCTGAGATATGAGAGACTGAACTTGCCTGCCACCCTGCGGGTCTTTGAACCTAAAAGACGCTTCTTGCCAAAGGAATCTGGTGCAGCTGGTAAAGGAGCTGAAAGTTTTGAAACACAATTTTAACATAAAATATCAGGACATCACGACACATGTACTCAAGTCGTGGCAACTTCGCATAAGAGTTCTCAATAGCGCTTCCCAGACATGACCAATATTTTCCTGTGGCAACACAATTGTGGCATGAATCTTTTAATCACCTAGTAGAAACACATTTGGAGCAAGCATAAGGCCCCACTTTAAGAGTGGCATAAAAATCTACTTATTAAATTTACACCACCGGCATTGTAGGGTTGTGGAGCCATACCACATAGGTTTGGCAGTAACAAATGGAGCAGCAATACTGCTGGATCTAATAGCTCTCAGCATTTTCCCTGATCTAGTTATTATCTAAAGAAAAGAGGAATTCAAAACATGATGTTACTGCTACTCAGTTATAATGCTCATAAGCAGATGAAAACTAAATGTGTACGTAGCATTTCCTCATGGAACCAACTAATTCCTTTCCAAATTTCTCTCCGTGGCATGGACAATATGTTTTCCATGCAAACCGATTGAATGTAATTTTAGCCTATCAAAGAATAGGAGAAACAAATCTTCCCCATAAAAAAAACGAAGGCCCTATCCAGAATAAGGTAGAGAGGTCTTGTTCAGTCGAGAAGCATACATATATTGACCAACATCATCCAACATAAACTCTGGCGTCCAGATTCCTACCTTTATACAATAGAAGATGAGCTCTTTCGCATTACAATGGAAGATGAGCTCTTTTCACATTCTCTGTTATTTTTATCCTACTATTAGATGCATCTAAGCAATGTGCTACTGCCTGCAAACAGCTGTCCAGAACCTGGGCCTTACAACAGGTGCTCTCAAGTGTTCTGCTGAAGAAAGGCCTTTGTATTTCTTTCTTTAAATGTGCATACTGCAGCCATGGAATGTAAAGTTATAAGTCTATTTTACAAATCCCTTGCCTAAAACCACACGCTCCTAGTATGAAGCAGTGTGAGATGTGCCACCATCCCACCTTCTCTCAGTTGCATTGAAATTGTAGTTAAAGCTGTCTATTAATAATATAGAGGAAAAGTTTGGTACAACTTAAAGAAAGGTAATTTAAGAAATTCCAATAATGGCAATACCATGGACATTGGTGACGGCACACCTAAAATCTGTCTCTATTTAGACATAAATCGTGTCTTGTAAAACCATTGTTTTGTATAATAAGATCTCTTGCAGGATGTTAAAGCCAGACACATAGAAGGTTTTGTTGTTCCTAGAAGTTGATATTCATGAAAAAAGAACCTAAAGGATACAAAAGCGCACCTATGTTCAGACAAAGTGAAGCCGTGCCATATAAACTAAGCTGGAGATCCTCTTCATTCTAGAAATACATGTTGCCCTAATCCGATAGATCTTCTCTGGAGATACGTTCACACATATTTCAGTGCACCATATAACGAATAATTTCATAGACATATTTCAATCTACCATGTGAAGAATGAATTAATTCCTATTAAAGAATATTGTATCAAACAGCTGTTAACTCTTGTTGAAAATGTTGTATCAATTACATGTGCTAATGACGAAAAGGACTATGAATACCTTATGAAGTGTGCAAAAACATTACCTTCAAAGAAGGTCAAATGACCATCATTTGCCACACATAACATATGTTAAGATTTAACTTGCAGTTTAAGATTGAAATAAAAGCAAGTCCTGCCTGGATTTGACGGTGAAGCGTGGTGAAGAAACTACTGAATGGCTTTGGCTCCAAAGATTCTACTCTGTAGATTCTTAAGAGTCCCTGACTATAATAGGCAATCTATAATATAAATATTGGTGATGATGCACATTAGTTTTGCCTTCCTGCACCGTGCTACTGATTTTGACTACTGTATTGAGCACTGACGGTCTAGGTCCAAACTGGATTTAGTGCCATACGTTAAACAAATCATTCTATCAAGTTGGAAGAAAAGGGCTTATTGACTGCAATGACATGAAAACTTAAAGCCCAATCAAGAGACCCCTAAAAATAAGACCTTAGAAACAAAGAAAAGCTTACTGAGGCCAAAACGATAAAGGAAAAAAAAAAAGCTTACATTCCAGTCAGGGCGAGGACAACAGCG
Organism: Isoetes taiwanensis; assembly: GCA_021234155.1. Taxonomy (NCBI): domain Eukaryota; kingdom Viridiplantae; phylum Streptophyta; class Lycopodiopsida; order Isoetales; family Isoetaceae; genus Isoetes; species Isoetes taiwanensis. The sequence goes on along the minus strand of JAJEKV010000045.1, from coordinate 1,806,627 downwards.
AGATTCGAGGCGCTCAAGAGGAGATGAATTCTGACATGATGGCGAAGCCAATCTGGATGACATAAGGCCGTTCAAGGCTCTGCTCTGCTTGCCAAGAAAAAGACAGAGATACCAGTTGAAAATGAGCTTCAAATCTTTTTTGAAGATGCACCGGCCTCCATAACAGCGGCAAAAGAGTTTGAGAAGTCTGGCAGGGTTAATTCCTCGGTATGAGTAGCATACCCACCAGCATGCACGCCAGGTGCAATCGTTGCTCTTGCTGTATCTGGAAGCAGCTAAATTGAAGAGGATTGTGGTTACATTTTAACCATTGCCATAAGTGGAAGAACTTGCCAAAGGAAAAATGTTTCTTCTCAAGTCAGAGTGCACAGATGCAAGATAAAAATTATCAAGGGCAGTAGTTCCATAAAAAGAATTTGGAAAAGAAATAATACCTGTCTGGGCAACATGCCACAGAGCTTGGCAAATTAGAACGTCACTTTTCATGCTCAAGCTCCTGTGTATAATGCAAACAGCTTGGCCAAGGACATCTGGGCAATGAAATTGCTACACTTCATGCCTTAGAAAAGCTAAACACAATAAAGTCCCACTTAAAGGAATAAGTATAACATCTGCGAAGATTAAAATGCAAGCTTTTCATACAAACATACACCATAACTTTAAAAACTTGCCATATTTTTGTCAAGCAGAAATGAGTTAATCGCTTCAAAAATACCTGGAGGATGGCTATAAAACTGGCTCTGTTGCAAATGATTCTAAAATGGCTGAAACGGCAATTCAAGAAGCACACAAAGGCAATTATCAAAGAGGAAGGAGGCATAAGCGATAAAATCAAGGAGATTTACCTGTCTAGTAAAACACATCAAAACTTATTATCCGTAGCTTGCTTTGCTCCTTATACATAAGGGAAGAACCAGCTGGATCAACTAAAACCAATAGAAGTCCCAGCCAGATTGTCAACCAAAACCAAAACCAAAAATCAAAGAATTACAGAAAACAAGGTGTGCTCTACTCTTGCAAAATCCTTTATTGGCGAGCTTGATCAGATTCCGACCTGCGCGATGCATCTTTGGTCACAAAAATAATATTTAGCCCGAATTCTTACTTTACAGCATACTCTGAGGGCACGATTCATCCTTCAAATGTCCTAATGCCGTATTTTCAAATGTCCTCCATGCTGTAATTTCTAGCCTAGCCCCATTCCATGTAAATTGCATGGCAAATGGAAATCGTTTGACAGCTTGCAATCTGCAAACGTGGAGCAAGGCGACCCTAAGAAACCCAAAAACCCAAAAACTTGGTCGAAAGAAACTGGTCTCGATTTTTGGAAGGATGGAAATATTTTCCGGCCGCCAAAACCCACAAAATCTTAGGAAATCAATTAAAAAAAAATTCCAAAAACATTTTCCACCATGCCGGAAAATCCCAAATTAATAAGATTGATTGATTGATTGATACCATGACAAGAATTTATAGATAAAAGGACTCTAGAAAAAAGAGTAGGCTTAGAGAGTCCAACTGATGGATAATAATTTATATAGTGAGAAGAATAAACAAGGTGCTGCGCACAGAGGGTTGCCCTCCGTGACCCGAGGGTGAAGTGGCTTAAATCATACTTCAAAGTCATGTTTTTATAATCAATCAAAATTGCTACTTCAAAATAATAGAATATTTTATAATAGAATATATTGTTGCCATCATGGCAATGATATGGATTTAAGTTTGTGGCGTCAACAAAATAATTTGATCAAATTGTGCTTGTCTCAATTGTTATATTGTATTAAACCACACGACATTAATTTGTAGCCTATGCCTGCAACAACTACCTACCCGTTAGTTAATAAAACCATTTCTACCATTAAAAATTGCAATACTCATGATTGATAGATGGAAAAGCACAATTCTCAATTGTCAAGTATCCTTTTCTGTAAAGTAAGCAACCCCCGAGTTCAGTTTTAATTCAAATATTGGGAACACGGCCACTAGCTAGAAATTCGATTGTTTCGAGTGTGCTACATTAAGGTCATGTCAAACATAATATATGAGGCAATACTGTTTCTTTAGATAATAATCCTCTACTATTTTGCATTATATAACAAAATCTCCTCAATTATTGTACCTCCTGCTATAGCTTCCTCTTCCACGATAGTAGAGCCCTCTCTTGATCTTGTGTCATTTCGTACATCAATGCATCAAGTGATATGGAGGTGATAAAAACATGTTCCTTAGGTGTAGTTGTGGCAAGGCGATGTCAAGTGACAATTCACCATTCAACAATAATGGGTTCTATTATATCTTTTTATGTACTTCAATCATTTCAATCTCTACATATTCCTAAGACTATAGCAGAGCATGGTGATAGTTAAAGACTTGTGACCACTCAAGAAAACAGCTAGAAAAAAGCGATATTTAACAATCATGATATTTAACAGTCTTGGGCTAGAAAGAAGCGAAATTTAACAGTCATGGAAGAGTTAGAGGATAGTCACACAAAATGAATTTTTGATGTGTTAGGATATTTTCTCACTTTTTGATAAGTTATAAAAATGCCCACCGAGTTTAGCAAACATGGCAATATCGTTTTTGTGGCTCATCAAATTAACAACTTCCAAATTGATGAAATTCTTTTAAATTAGATTTTGCTTACAGCTTATGCTCTTTTGAGTTTCTCATTTATAATTTTTATGGCACAAGAATATTATTGCCAAATGCTATAGCCGAAAGTAAGAGCGTTTTGTGTTTTTTCCAAAAATATATTTTGTACAAAATTTTTTCTTGTCCTCCAAAAAGTACAAGTGTTGATCTTTCCATTTGACACTAAACTACATATAAAATTGCTTTTTCTTCCCCTGTTTCTTTAGAGAAATCCGTCCCTTTGTGATCGAGAGGGAATAAGATACAAACGCCAGTACTCATATATAAAGCATTTAAGTATTCATATAAAGCATTTGATACTGATCAAGCACACATACACCTGAATACTTTAACTATTTTATTAATTTATTAAGAAAAGGTGCATGTGCCTATTTGTTGTCCCACGGGTTCCTAGTAGACAACAATAAAACCTTTCTTAGGGAATTTTTTCGCGTGTGTATATTATGCACGGGAGAAAGGCGCGTATTGGGATCTTGTATGATGAAGCCAACATTCTCATTGCAAACCTTTAAACCAAGGGCGGAACATAGAAACTATAGCACTGGAACATATCAAAATTAAGCTGGCACCATCTTAATCTCAATCAAACCCCATTACTGATGCCACCTGAATTTTTCGCTCCCTTTGGCATTGTTTGGCTTTGCCCTTACGTTGCTTCACTTGTAGACATCGAAACTTATACTTTTCCTAAGGCACAAGAAGGTTTGACATGATATATTAATGGCTCTGAGATCCATTACATGGAAATGGTTCAGAAATAGTTATATACCATACAACTGCATTAACCAACTTGTTTATGTTCAAAGGGAGAACCGGACATGGCACTCACACGGAAGGGCTTCAATAACGCATTTCTCATTATGCTTTATTATGATATGTTTTGACCCATTAATGCTAAGCATTTGGAAAATGTATGCCTAGCATCATTTGTGGACCTTTCAATGATCTTTCCAATACATGTTCTTGCATAGGAAATAGAGTTTTCTTTTAGGAGTTATGCCCATATTTCTACCCGTCTGTAAAACTGTGGCAGCAAAGACATTGCCTGATTTGGCACTGTTTTGACCCATTTAGGCCAAGAATTTGGAAAATGGATCCCTAACATCAATTGTGGATCTTCAAATGACCTTTCCGACGGATGCTCTTGGCCAAAAAAAAAACAGAGCTTTGATTTGGGAGTTATGGCCATGTTTCTAGTTTAGGCCGGCAATATCTGATTAAAGCAAGAAACATGGAGAATGCCCGTGCCAAAGAATAAGCCTATGTACAATAATTAGAATCAATAAGTTGATTTCTACAAAACTAAAACAAACAAAATGCCACACAAGCTTACTCCAAATCTAACTCCAATGAATTGCCTAAAACGACTATCGCCAAGACCCTGCCTTGCATCAACAAAATGGTTAGAATTTTAGCATGTGGCTCATACTAGAACACTCCATGCTAGGATAGATTCTTGCAAACACTGACATGGAAGGCTGGATTACCAGAAACTAAGAAGCACTAGAAACTACTAAAGAAAGCTTGTTTTCATAGAAGTTTCTCATTATGCTTTATTATGCCATGTTTTTGACCCATTTATGCTAAGCATTTGGAAAATGTATGCCTAGCATTATTTGTGGACCTTCCAATGATCTTTCCAATCTCTGTTCTTGCACAGGAAAAAGAGTTTTCTCTTAGGAGTTATGCCCACATTTCTACCCGACTGTAAAATCTGTGGCAGCAAAGACATTGCCTAATTTGGCACTGTTTTGACCCATTTATGCTAGGAATTTGGAAAATGGACGTCTAACATCAATTCTGGAGCTTTCAATGATCTTTCCAACGGATGTTCTTAGCGCAAAAAACAGAGCTTTGATTTGAGAGTTATGGCCATGTTTCTGGTTTTGAGTATAAATTTATGGCAGCAAACATATTACTTGACGGGGGCTTACTTTTGGGATTTGAGCTATTTCACTTGATATTTACATCCCTAACATCACTTATGGATGTTTATTTACGGCTCATTCATCCTAGTTATGCTTGTCAAAGATTTGTTTAGTACGTCAAGTTAGCTTTTCTGTTTGCAACATCTAGTGGCATAGTTACAGCAGCAGCAGCCATATCACATATCTAGTAGCATATCATGATGTAAATGTTGAAGTGCACAAATTGCTTCTTCTTCTGCATAGGGAACAAGAAAATCAAGCACCTGATTGCCCCTGTGACAAAGACTACTGTAGCCAAAAGCAATGCCATGATGATTTTGCCAGCTTACATGCGATACAAAAAAGAGTGAAGAGCATGCAAAATCCATTAATGATTGTTTAAAGCTCCAGCTAGAGATGCATAAAATAATTTAGAAAATGTACCTGTAGATTGCCCTTATATTGCCCTGTTTTAGTAATGTGCAACTGGCATGTAGAGCGTGGCCTGCAAAACTAAGAAAAAAACATCAAGCAATCTCTCCGAACATTTTGTTTCAACCAAGAAGGGTTCTTACATCATAGTTTCCATCTTATACGTTGAGCTAAACGAATCATGCCATCTTGTATCTTCTACATACTGGGATAAAGAGCACAAGGAGCAGAGTGCCAGCATCTAGATGAGGACGAAACAAACCGATATCACAAAGTACCTTGCTTTTTGAAGCTATGTAACTTGGCATCTAAAACTAATGTAGACTTCCAGCAGCTCTAAATATTTTGAATAATCCAGAGGCAGTCGATACAAACGGCATGCTTCTGGCTGAACTTGAATTAGGCCGGCGATATCTGATTAAAGCAAGAAACATGGAGAATCCCCGTGCCAAAGAATAAGTCTATGTAACTAAAACAAACAAAATGGCACATGAGCTTACTCCAGGTCTAACTACAACGAATTGCAAACAAGAATGTTTGAGTTCTCTTGTTTCCATTTCTGCAAACACATGCACGGTAGAAACAATAAATAATCTTGAATACTCTACATAAACACATGGCATACACCTAAAAATAAAATTCTTGCTTGATAATGTATTCACGCACATGTAGCCTCTTGCTGCTCCAGTTTATAGGGTATTTTTAGCATGCAAACAAACAAGGCACTGTGTTCTGCTTGACAAATAAAACTCTACAACAGTGCTTGTCTGCATTTCAGAGAGAGAATGAGATGAAAGAATTCGCTTTAGTGCAACTGAAGCACTGTATGATTAAATATGCCAGCGTTATTGTTGTAAGAAACTGAATCACACAAGAGGGGCACTCCAAGCCAAGCAAAAGGAATGCTAATTTAGCTAGAAGTATGAAATGCCTCACCAAATATATTTTCCAAAACCCTCAATAATACGCTTGCATTTCAATGATCCAATGAGTATGAGATCTTCTATGGAAATTAAAAGATAATGGATTCAAGCACATGAATTGAATTGAATGCAAATAGAGATATGTAAATGGAACACAAGGCTGGCTCCTAAGGCCTTCCACAAGCATTTATAAAGCCGCCCATAGTGAATTGGTAAGCAAGGAGGTCTGGTTCAAGCCCGCCACTATCTTCCAACTACCCAATATCTAAAAGATCTAGCTACGCAGTTTAAAGAAAACATTTGTAAAGAGACCTCACCACGCAAAAACTCTCTGCGTAAGTCCTTGTAGAAGCTACAAAATAATTTGCAATGAAAGAAGAAGCTTACAAATACGGTTTCTCTGCACATATCACATTGCTATTAGAATATTAGGCTCCTAGAAAACTAATTCTTACTCTCAATCCACGAATTATAAGCAAAGTACATCTACATCCAAGATCATGTAAAGAAGCCTAAACGGCACATATGTGATAAACCCGGAATGCATAGGATCATAATCACATCAATGGATTATATAACACAACCCTCACGCAAAAAATTCAAACAATCCAAAGTAGATGCCGCACCAGAGATTCAAATTTACCATAGCAAAATGGTAAGCAAAATGTGTTTTGCTTTGAGCAAGAATGGCAAAAGACGTGTTCTATCTTAAGCAAGAATTTGAATGTTTTCAAAAGCGAAGTAGGGAAGAGGTCTAGAGAGGATGATGAGCTCACGAATTCACCATCGCCACCTTCAACGAAGAAGCAAAGAAGCACAGGTTAGCCGGTTTCCACATTGCATAACCATCAACGTTATTGACCGCCAGTTTACAGCCACTAAAGGGTTTGTAGCAGTCATTGGCATATTCTGGGCATATACCGACATATGCTTAGAATATGCCATAAACCCCACATAAACAAGGGTTTGCCCCCTTAGGGGCAACCCAAAAAGGAAAAACTGATAAAGAGTCAATGCACATACATAAGAACCATAAAGAGAAAATTCGAGAAAATGTCAAAAACTTCAATGCAAATACCACAACTCGACCCATAACACAAAGCATGCAAGACCAAAGCAGTAACCAATTAGACTAGCTTGCATGATAGAAACTAAAGCTCAGTGCAATAATTATATCGGCTAAAAGTATTCTAGAGAATAGCACAAACTGGGAACTCAGTTTGCGGCGATTAAGAACTAGTATAGAAAACTCAGTTTGCGGCGATTAAGAACGAGTGTAGAAGCTTGTAACAGCACTCGCAAAAAGCTAAAACTGGATAAGTGGATCGCCTCAGTAAAGATTCGAACAAATCTCTAGATAAAAACCATACTGTATGATAAGGATTTTTAATATATCTGAAGACCATGATCTATGGTACAGAACAAGAAGGAACAATGCAAAATCTCATCCGTTCATGTCATAAAACTACAAAATTCTATAAAATTGAATCGAAGAAAATTGAATTGGGCAGCCATTACGTCCCTACGGATAATGAAAGGGCATGTGGAAGTCATGGCAGCTGAAAGAACTCATCAGTATTAGTAAGATGCAACCCGTACATTAACCACTGAAATCATTGGACATAAAAGGAAAGGAAAGGGAATGATGTAGCAAGCAAAAGTCGGTGGATTAAGGAATGAAGTAGTGGGATCAGGACGATTTGAAATAGGAGAAGAATCGAACAGGCGAATTAGCACACAGATCCGAGGTCAAGATTGAGACGGATTGGCTTCATCCAGGGATTGAAGCAGTGAATTGAAGTCTGCAGGTGAATAACTAGAGAAGAGACTTGGAGCGGCGCTTTTGGTTTGCTTGGAGCATAATGAACCCAAATCAATTTGCTGAAGCAGAAACGCATTAATTTATCTGTTGGGTGCTTGGGATTTGGTATATGCATCTAGAAACTTAGAATCAGGGCAACAAAAACGGAAGACAAGAAAAGAAACTAATTTGAAGAGATCAGATAATGGAGTATCTGTTAAACTTGGATGAAACAAGAATACAAAGAAAAGAAAAAATGAAATCCGTAATTCCAAAGACTATAAGTAAGTTAAGCCCTTGTAGAAAGGTAAGCAATTCTCCGATCCTGGATTGCTCCAAGCACTGTAAAAACTAGCTGCAACAGCTCCGAGACAGAAAGAGTAGCATCTGCCTGATACAAATCTGGCCAAGAACTGCAAGATCCTCATCAAGCACGAAAACGCTATATGTGAAGCCAGGTTAGGAACTAGCGTCTGGAATCCAAACGGCATTCATGGAAGAAATAAGGGGGCCTTTTAGCATGAACCTCCCTGTATATCCCTAGATCATAAGCGCATGCAGAATGGTAAGCAAAGGCTTTACCATCGCCCCATCCTGAATCCGCAACTACTGTATACATTTTCCGGCTGCAACAGTTGCATCCAAATGGTCTTCACAGAAGAAGAAAAAAGGGGCTCTTGGCATGAAACTCTCAGCAAAAGAATATGGGAACCTTTATCCATCTGAGCAACAAATTTCTGATGTAGACATATTGTTCAACCAAGAACCATCATGTGAAGACCTATCATGTGAAGACCTCTGGGGCTCTATTAACTTTATGCCAAATCCGCCTCGTCTGGTCATAGTCCTGCCCTTTTTGGGAACCTACTAACTGCTTACTTCCATGGCCAGCCTTCAACTTCAAATCCGCTCCAAATACAGACCGCACCATACAGACTCATATAGCTTCAATGGCCCACGGATCACAAAGATACTAAAAACATCTAACCTTGGAAGAGTGAAACCAGTGTTTACCTGAGCCATTTTTAGAAACGGCAGCCGGACCAGAGGAGGAATGTCGTTCAAGAATCTTTCAGCCGGACCAGAGGAGGAATGCCGTTCAAGAAATCTTGCTGCCAAATAGCTACATAGAGCAAATCCGAAACAGAGGACTCAGCAAAAAATGATCAAACCCTTGCCGTTTGCCTAAACCCTTGTCGTTGCCGAAACCTTTGTCGTTTGCCTTCACAGATGAGAATGTTAGAGCCAGGCAAGATTGGTCAAAAGCATCATAGCACCGCCAACAGCACATCCAAAAACGTTCCAGGAAAAGAATCGGCAAGGCAAAACATGGCCCAACCTGTCCACAACACAGGCATCGGAGTACCAAGATCTAGGATATCAAAGGATCAAACAAACCTGGAAACAAGCCTAGAAACGAATTTGGCCATTAACCCCAAAAATCAAAGCAAAAAATCCAATCTCAGCAAGAATGAATCCATCCAAACTAAACAGTTCAACAAACCATAGAACAACCACAACTGCATGCAACAAGAAAAGCAAAGCGGCCTTGAGGCATCCGCCCGAATATTAACCTTGCCCTGAAATAATTCTAGGAGTAATAGATGAAAGTAGCTAAGGTAAGGAGAACTCTAAGAAGCTAGAAGGAACAGAATAGAGTAGAGAAATTAGCTCAAGAGAACGCCGATAAGGAAAAAACTGAAAAGGAAGAGTATATATAGAAGAAGGCAGTCCCGAAATAGCAACGTCCCTTGCCAAAGAATGGCGGTTCTATTGCGAATACTTCGCAATAGAACCGTGACATTATAGAGGATAAGCCACCTCCTATGCCAAGGATGACAAATGATGTAGGTATTAGACATGCATTCATTTAGGGCATATGCATATCCAACAACTATTATAAGGGAAGCATCCTCCCTCTACGCCAGGAAAATGTTACATTGTTAAATTAAATGCAGAAGTCTTGATCCAAGTGGAGTGTGACACGATCAGGAGCACAGTTGGGGTACGCCAGGGTTGTCCATTATCACCCACCTTGTTCGGGATATTCATAGATGAGTTAGATGACTGGTTGAGAGACAGATCTCTGGCAGGCACTAAATTGGGCACATACGTGGTCCAGCTTCTCCTTTATGCCGATGATGTAGTCTTGTTAGCAAGTAAACCAAAAACATTACAGGAGCATCTAAACAGTTTGGAGACTTTCTGTGAGACAAAAGAGATGAGTGTAAATCTAGCCAAATCCAAAATCATGATATTTGGCACCAGAGACAGACCGAATTTCATGTACAAGAAACAGGTTATGGAAATTGTAGAGAGCTACAAATATCTTGGGATTGATATTACCTCAAACTATAGTTGGAAAAAATGTCTCAATAGGAGAGCTTCAGGTGGGAAAGCGGCTTTACAAAGACATCTTTGGCAAAATGCAACAGGGGCCTCTCTTCTTGATTGGGGATTAAAAAAATCCTATTCAAAACTCGGTTCGGGCCTGTGACACTATATGGTGTTCCCATTTGGGGACCCGGCATCTCACCTGCATGTGGAAACAGATTGAAGCGGTTCAAAAAATGTTCTTGAGAGAAGAACTTGGGATTAGATCCCAGATCCCATATGCAATAATGCTGGCTGAAGTAGGCATGCTTCCTCTAGAACTTGAAGGCTTATATCAAGCAATAAACTATTTTAATAGAGTGAGCAAAGACACCCAAACCGTCTGTCCCGGGGCTGGCTATGGGGAACGCAGAGGGCAAAGTTGGAAAAGAAACCTTATGACATGGGCGAATAGATGGGGTGTAGATGAATCAAATTGGCCAAAAGATAAACAGGAAACAAGAGATCTCACTTGGATAAACTAGTAGTAGGCGTTATGGCGGGCGTAACCGAGGGAAAAGAATGCTACGATTATCAAACCCTGTTTCAATCACTTAGATGCTTACGAATGTCAAGGTTATTTACATGCAGTATACCAAAGAATCAAAAAGCAGCTTGATAGCGAAAGGCTGAGAATCTGGGGCACATAAGCTAGAAATCGAGACAGAAGGTGGTCAAAGACTCTCGGTGGAGGACCGTTTATGTAAGATATGCAAATCAGGAAGCATTGAAGATGAACACCATGTTTTTCTACTTTGTACAGAATATACACATATCATGCTCAATTTTGGAATACAGGTCACAGATTTGCACTCGTTATTCCATATGCCACCAAAAACATTAGGACCATATATTAAGGCGGTGGATGCACACCGTTCCTTTTTACTGTTGTAAAGATTGTTGTTCTTGTGCTCCATGGTCTCTCGAGGCCCAAGAGAGCAATAGACATAAAATAAAATAAAAAAAATAAAAATATAAAGGGGGTGGACTCTTAAAAAACAATTTATTAATTACAAGAAATTTATCGCGGCGGCCAAGGCCGCCGCGAACATTTCTTTGGTTTCAAACCTGCATAGTTGGACTTGCTATTTAAATTAAATATTAATATCAAATGTAAGTAGTGATCCAAAGGGATGTATCTTAGATGTTTTTTATGATTCATGCTTATAGGCAAGGTCTATTTTTTAAAGCACTCTTAAACAACATAAGGTGGTTATTCATGATTCTAAAAATTCCATCATTGAGCAAAAGTTAAGGTATTTATGTATGGCTTTAAAAATTCCATCATTGAGCAAAAGTTAAGGTATTTATGCATGGTTTTGAAAATTCCATCATTGAGCAAATAAGTGGGTTGCCATTAGAAGATTTAGTTGTTGAATAGGGTTTATTGTTGGCAATTATATTGTTCTTTGTGATGCAAGTGTAAATAGTGGCTTTTAATCCTTAAAAGTCGGATCAAGGGGTTGAGCTACAGGCTAAAATGGACCATCCATTATTGTGGGTATTGCAAATTCTTCAGATTCCATTCCTGAGCTCCATCGAAGCTCCTTAAACAATATATCAAATGCAACATTGCAAAAAGGAAATTTCAAATTGAGTCCTCCTAGGATGGTAATTAACGGAGAAAATTTATCCACATAATATTTTGTTTAAATTTTTTTCCAAAACATGTTGGCACAACGCCTAAGAAGCCAAGCCTTGGTTGGTACTATTCTTCCTCATCATATACAGCACAACAAAAAAAAAAAGGACAGAATCGTATAGTAATAAAAACACATCTTTGTGTTATAAAATACTGACTTTCTATATCATTAAAAATCACTTTTGAGTGGAAAGTGGCATTTTTCCGGCATAATACACAGGCAGAATATAGGGTGAGGGCTCTTATGCTTGGCACTAGAGAGGTTCTGAAGTGCTGATTCATATAGGAGTATTGGTCAGAGCAGACAAAACGCTTATTTGGGTCATTCTATATTGCACCATGACCATTTCCTCAGGCCTGCAAAAAACCACAAGGATGGCGGGCCTGCATAAGAAAGGGAACTCTTAATGTATATCAAGTAATCACTTTAAATAGCATGCAGGAAAGGGCCTGCATAAGAAAGGAACTCTTAATGTATATCCAAGTAATCACTTTAAATAGCATGCAGGAAAGTCCAAAATATGCACAGCTTAGCAGCATCTCTCCTTTAAAATGGGTATCGTCAAACAGTGTAAGCAGATTTGAAATGCTAAATTAAACATGCTAGCATAGATGCATCTCAATTCGATGTAAAAATAAAGATTAAGATGAACAAATCTGATCTTCGCTATAGATGCTCACATCTAATTTAATGGCAGCATTTGTTTACCAGAAATGTCGTTTGCATAGCTGAATTTAATTCAAATGCCTGCATTAACATTCAACTTCCAAACAAAGCATGTAAATAGTTACCTCTTGGTTAAAGCCCAATCATCCACCACAAGCTCCAACGCTGCAAACATGAGTTCTCTTGAGATAGAACAACTCCTCTGGCCAAAATGTTTGCAAGTTCTTACAGTCCAATAGAGTACCTCTAGATAAGCAATTAGCAGAACTCAAGAACTCACTTACCTTCAGGCCACATGCATAAGATTTCAAAAGAAACATTGGACCTGGCAAAAAAAAGCTAGCTTCTCAACATTTCAAAATAGCTAAGAACTTTGAGTACCTTATATTCATGCTAAAACTACCGACAAACAATTTAGAAGGAAGAATAAGTGTTCAGAGGATAGCTTTTACCTGGTGCCAGAAAATCTGCTTTTGTTTCTTTTCAAGTTGTTCAGTGGCATACTTAGTAATAATGACATTGTATTCTATGATCGCAAGCAATGCAATGCTTGTTCATGTAAATAGTGGTGCAAGACTCGTTGAACACAGCAAAAGGAAGAGGTGGAATTGGAAAATCTCTGTGCAGGGGAGATGCGTGTCTGCCCCCTTCTGATCCATTTATGCTAGGAACTTGCGAAATACGCGCTTAGTATCGGTTTTAGATCTTTCTTTGAGCTCTCCAACACATGCTATCACACAAAAAAAAAATAGATCTCATATGAGGAAGTTATGGCCATGTTTCAAAGAAGCTGTAAAACTTTAGCAGCAAAAGTGCCGAATCTTACAATCCTGGAATGGCTATTCACAGAGAAAAAAAAAATGTCTGTGAAGCAAAGAGGAAGAGCCTATCTATATCATAGCCAAGCAATCCTGAGACCCACGAAACCAGAAGTGCTAACCTGAGATCCCAGAGCCCATCGTTGTGGCGAAGTTCTCACGACCCCAAACAGCCCGAATGGCGAATTTAGAATAAAGCTTCACCTTCCTCAGATTTTGGCATGCACAGCCGGACTGCATAAACTCGGTGGCCTCTTGATGCCGTTGTGGAATGCAATAGCTGTGACCTAGGATTAGAAAGGACGTTGTTGGCGGTGGACAGCTTGATCCGGCATAGGAGGTCGCGAAGCTTGGTCGAAAAAATTGGATTTGAAGCTCCTATTTGAAGTTCCCTTGGATCAGGGGTCAGAGAATGGATCAAAATTGAAGAAGAGAGGGCAATTATTACAGATCAGGGCCGGATTTGGCTGTGGCGTGACAGAAAATTAGCCACATCCGCAGGCTAGAAGGGATGAATATGGCGAAAGAGGAATGCCCAAAGCTCTACGAAGAAAGCGAAGAAAGTAAATATCTATTTACTTTATTTACTCGTTATCCTCCATAGGTCCGCAATAGCCTGTCGGATCATTGCTTGCATCAGAAAAGGCGATCGCAGAACAGGGGTGAACAGAGGCGCCTTGGGTCCAGCCATAGCCGTAATGCGGGTCTGGTTTGGGCCATCACACGTGCGGAAGTTAAAATTTCCCTTTTCTGATTTTAGGAAAACGAAAAATAATGTACGTGTCAAGCTGTGGGCTCTTCTCAGCCCAGAAATATTACATATCCAATTTTTTAAGAACAAAATAGAATGCTTTACATAGGTAGTGAAATTAGCGTGATGTACTACTTGCAGGGCAATAGAAGAGATGGCAACAAATGGAAGGAGTGCATCATGACATGAATAGGAATTATAAGATTTTGTCTTAATTTTATATGTTATTATGTTGTTATAATAAGAATAAGAATGATTTTTTATTGTCCACTGAGACGATAAAAAATGTAAAGCTTGTTAAGCTATATAATTTTGTATATGTGAATATAGCCTTTATGTTTATCGATATTGTTGCATAATGTTGATGCAGGTTCATTTTACCTTACGTAATGCTGAGGACAAAATTATGTTGGGGGGTGAATGTGACGTTTCCCTAGAATATACAATATAAATATGTATATCCTAAGCAATGCCACTATATAAATCTACATTAGTAAACTTGTATGCACCAAGTTATATATCATAGAGAATCTTAGGAGGGAACCCAATTCCACATGGTTTCACATAGGTGATCCACCACATGAACGCACCCTATTGAACCACGTGGCATTTCATGTGAACCCTAACACAAAAAATACGAAACTCTAAATATATGCCACTTTTAGCCCCACCAGCTTCTGATCCCAGTTCGTGTTCACAACTCCGATTTGAGGATCATCTTCCATAGCAACACTCCCAGGAGCATACATGCAACAGAGGGAGAATCAACTACTTTAAACCACATGCAAGTGATAGAGACCACGGAGTGGGAGGAAGTTCTTCAGGGGCAGGTATTTTGGGTAGATTCTTAGCTAGTTCATCTGGAAGTTAGCATTCTAGATGAGTTAGCATGTTGTACTTCTAGTAGAGCTATTCTAGAACCTGATATTTTGATTATGAACGCTAACAAATGAACTCTAACTTTAAGTTAGTTGCATGTGCTTAGGATTAGTTTCTCTTCTTATTATTTCTTAAGTTATGATGATGTACGATGTTGATTGATTGCATGTTTGCACCTCTTGTGTATTGAGAAGGGGGATAGAGACCTAGTAGCCATTATTTAAATGATGCTCTTCCCAGCAGACTTTGAGATGCTGCAGATCCATTGCCACAATGTAAGCAAGTTGGAAAGATGAGCAAGATTGGCAAAAAACTATCCCTAAATACTTGTAGTTGGGCGTCACCTCCACCTTTTGTCCTTGATAAGAATGCAGGGATACCTTGGTTGACGTAAGGAGGAGACGAGAAACACCTTAGTTTTGGCCAAGTTAACACATATATCACAGGCCTAACAAAAAGTGTCTAGGGCATCCAGATGGCATTGTATACCATCTGAGATGTAAGCTAAGAGCTCCAAATCGTCGAGGTATATGACACGTTTATGATCTGGTGCATGAGCTGAGCCCTTTTCTATTCTATTCTATTCTATTCTTCCATATTCAATAAGACAGCCTTCCAACTTATTAATGTAAAGACCAAACAATATTGGAGAGAGTGGACATCCATGGCGCACTCCAACACCACTGTTGAATGGTTGGCCTAACAATGTCAACTGGCCTGGGCATGTCTTATACGTCATGTAAATCACATTTTGCAGATCCATCAGTGCCCCCAATGCATTTAGGATGGGCACTAGGTGGGTGCTTTGCCTATTTGAGCAACTCGCTTGCATGCCTTCTAAATTCTTTGCCCAATACGGGTGAATATGCCTATCCAACAGCTTCGTTGCCCTACGCCACCCTGAATATGCACCCAAACCAAAAAGGGTTTAAGGGGGATTTTAATTTAAATGTGTTGGACCCAATGGTTGTGTTAATTAATGTGAATGGTAGTTATGGTTGGTTGTTAATGTCAATGGTTGTTATGTGTTGGTTGTTATGTGTTGGGGATTTAATTTTTTATATGTTGGATGTTAATGGTTTGTGTTGCAAAAAAAAATTTTGGCCCCTAGGGACGCCACACCCCCCCCCCGTTGTGACAAAAATTTTAGAATTCTTACCAAAAAACTAGAATTCATTTGAGGCTCCTTCACCAGTAGCTTTTGAATTTGATCACAATAAAACAAATAGAACATAAGTAAAAGTTACCATAAAGATAGGAGGATTGATCCCATTATTCTAAAGTCATAAAGTTTGCAACACCCATACACAAACATTTTTATGGAATTTAAACAGCCCTTTGGCCTCCATGGATTCTTGTGGTGAGAAACCAAAGTGGAAAACTTTTCTTGCTTGTTAAGACAAGGATCTAGAAGCCTTGGAATTTGCTTAATAACGCCTCAAAATCTAAAATGCATGGTAATTTTTGCAAGCTTCATTCGAATGAGCCATAAAACAATATCCAATAGAGCAATCCCAGTATTAATCACCGGTAGGATGTGAAAGCCTACCAAAACCCGGCTGAAAAATTGCTGTTTTAGCATAGATACTTAACCAAACATATCCATATCATACACTATAAAAAAGAGCTTTCCAAAGCAATAAAATCATCTCAAGCAGCCTGGATCAAAAGTTATGATAAGAAATGTGTTACCGAACTGCGACTACATCAAAGCCCTTCATGTGCCCATTATGCACCACATACAAAAAAAAGAGGGCTTTTGTTGTGAGCCATTGGTTGTTGACCATTGAAAAAAAAAAGCTAAAATCAATGGCCCTTCATGTGCCCATTATGCACTCACACGCCAAAAAAGGGCTTTTGTTGTGAGCCATTGGTTGTTGACCATTGAAAAAAAAAAGGCTAAAATCAATGGCTCAAATGATGCACTTCTAGATATGCGCATTAATACATCCATTTGAATACATCACAAAATCATAGGAAAACCTTAGTGAAAAGCGTGCAAAAACACAAAGAAAACCCCATTATTAAGCTTACATATTCAGCGCTTTCGAACCTCCAAGAGGATCATAGAGCTTCACAAGTTTGTACCTCGTGAGATAGAACATTCCTCTCTCAAGGCTCCCTGTATACATCTTTCTTTTCCCTTGAGAAGTGGTATTGTCTGATCGCATGCAGGCATAAAGCGAGATCAGTAACCTGTTGAAGTTCTTTACATTCAATATCAAACCGCTCGTAGAGGGAAGGTTATTGCCTCTAAGTTCCTCCTAGAGAAGTGGGATGGTGGAATGTAATAGAACTCACCCTGATGAGGCATTGGCATGGTATACTGTTGTAATGCTTCCGCTGTATTGGTTCTCCTAATTGAGAAGATGTCGAACTCCATCCCTTTTTTGAAGTACTTACTTTGGCATAGTCAGGTATTTAAGAAAAAGTAGAAGCAAGGATATAAAAAAAGTGTGAAGTTATATAATTACTTGAAGTTATATAATGACTACCATAGTCGTGTAATGCTTACCTTTTGTAGGAAAGATGTGGAGATCTTTCGCATCTAAATTACTTGCAATACACTGGCACAGTGGTCGTCATCCTGCAAGTCCTCTTGCATGCAAGAGAACCAGGGGGTGGATCCAGTGTGGTGGACTATGTGTTGGTGGCTGAGCAAGACATGCCTTTGGTCAAACACCTCTGGGTGGGCACAAATAGTGGGGATGAAGAGGTCGACTTAGACCACATCTGCAGCTGGCCTGATAGGCAGTTTGAACCCCCGTGCGGCGGAAATACCGTATACCCCGCCTACGGTTGGATTATGAACATGCGCAGGTTACTCTATATGCTTAGAATGACTGGCGGTATCCCATGCTAGAGCAACAACTAAGTCGGTCGATTGATGTGCTTTCGGGATGGTCGGCAGAAATGTGCTGGGAGAAAGCTCACGGATGAACCTCGGGGACCATAACCTTCCGCAACCGTAACCGGGGTTTGATCTTTGAGTGCAAAGAAATCAAATGCTAGCTCCGCGAAGGTCACAGATCCCGCCGGCGCCTCGATGGATAATAGTACCAGCTTTCCTCAAGGCCAACTATATATTGTGGGGCAAGAAAGGAAATTGTTTTGTCCCATGGATCATCATCCTAAGACCTTCTCACAAAGGTGCCTCGAAAAGCGGTACAATCAGAGAGAACATCACCTTGGCAAATGGAGGAAATACTTGCAGTAGCTCTATGATCCTCATAGTGCACAAGCAGCAACACCTCTGCAAGAAGGCCTATCGCTGGAAAACACAGAGGCAGATGTTCCAGGACTTACAATAGCAGACTTCGATGGTATGCAGGCAGAGTTGCTCAAGTGGGCAGGGCTATCTATAGTACTAATCCTAACTGCCTTGTTCAACAAAGCGGTGTTATCTGATGGTTTTTAAAATGGACCAAAATGGACCACTAGAAGAGTTGTTTCCATCTACAAGACATGTGACCTAGACTGCCCAGCCAATTATCAGGCAATCATGATCAATTCGGTATTTGCAAAACTGGTAGCCGAGATTTGCGAGTAGTAGTCGATGGGCTGGGCAGAGGCAATAGATCTGGGGCCCCTCAACCGGCAAAATTTAGGCCCTGTCACTCAACCATTGACCATGTATTCACGCTACAAGCTTTAGTTGAAGATAGCAAGCATTGACACCAAGACATGTATTGTTGCTTCATTCATTGACACTGCCAAGGCTTTTGATATTGTGCCTTGGAAAAAGCTGTGGGCAAGATTGTGACCTCACGGGGTCCCTCTGGACTACGGAAATGCGGTGTAATCGCGGCTATATGAGACATGGTTAAACCAATTGCAGCCATCAGGCCAACCACTCAACAGCCGTATCGGGGTTCACCAGGGATGCCCTCTCTCTCCTACTCTGTTTGGACTCTACATTGATCAGTTAAAGAGTCGGGTCAATCAGTAAAATGAGGGCAATGGAGCTCAATTCTTGCAAAAGAGATCACCAAATGTTTAATATATGTTTGATGTGGACCTCTAACCCACATTTGGAGAGGACATGCAACGCCATCTTGATGCTTTGAACACATTATGCTCTGACCCCTCGACATTCGTCCAGCTTTGCCAAAACCAAGGTGGTCCCTCATATCATCCTCACATCAGCCAAAGGTCTCGGCCCTTCAGTTACCAAGGACAAAATGGCGAGCTATGTGTACGAAGTATTTTTGGAGTTTCCTTCTACAATGTCTTTGGAACACTTCCATCCAGGTTAAAGAGTGACAATTCTTCATTTAGGATGTAGGCATCCTTAGACTTCTTGCCTCCCTTCTTCCTCTGGCCAAGGGCCATCTTTGATAAGGTGGTGGTGGGTGGCGGCTCCCCTTCCTCTCGCTTGCTCTTCTTGGGATCTCTAGCGTGGGTAAGGGTTTCTTGGCACTCCCATCCGCCTTCTTACGAGAAGAAGGTCTCTCTCATAGCTTGTACATGTTATCCAACTCAAAAGTCGGTTGAGTGAATGCCAGGGTGGGCGTCCTCAGGTTCCGATCCGCTATGGCGATATTGATTTGACTTTCGTGGTCTTGGTCCTCATCTTCTTAGGGGCTGCTTTCGCATGCTTTCCCCTTCTTTTCCTTCTCTGCTTGGCGTTTCTTTTGAAGCTCCTCCTTCCTTGCGTTCTCGAGCTTCTCCAAAGCTCCCTCTGTAGCTTACGAGCTTGCCTCTGCTTCTTTGTAAGTTTGTTCTTTGGAATCTTTGTCTCGTCGGCCTTCTCCTCCTCGGCATGTTCTTTCTGACTCTCTTCGTTATAACTTAGTGAACCCAAATCCATCTGAATTTCTTTCTGCTCGGGTGAGGATGGTGCATGTTTGATCTCCTGCTCCACCTCTGTTTCTGTCTCTTCGTCTTTACTTCTGTCTCGAGCCTCCTTGACCTTCTGCTTCATGGCACCGACTTGGGTGCTCGCCTATTGCACTTTCAAAGGCATTTTGGCAGTCTATTTGGTGCGCGCCACATCAAACAAAACTGGATTTTGACATCAGGTGCCCAAAAATATGCTAGGAGGTGGGAGCAAGAGAAGGGAAAACAATAAAACCCTAATTTTAGAAGGTGATACCTCTATTTATAGGCTTGGCAAATTTAGGGTTCCCTATGAGATTCCATATTATCTAACTTTTACCATAAATGGAATATGTTTGTCTTAAAAATTATATTTCTTTAGCAGTGTTATGCTACTTTTACTCTTGAGTTGTGCCAGGAGGCATTTTGGGCTTGCCAAAAGTGGCTCTGGCGCAAGTCTGGAGTAATTAGCCTTTATTTCCAAGTTCCTTAGCTATTTTGGGATTTTCGACATGTTATCCTAGCTAAATTCAAGTTTTTAAGCTCGATTCCACTATTTGTTTTTCATTTTGGAGTCATT
The DNA here is from genome assembly GCA_021234155.1 of Isoetes taiwanensis. Lineage (NCBI taxonomy): Eukaryota > Viridiplantae > Streptophyta > Lycopodiopsida > Isoetales > Isoetaceae > Isoetes > Isoetes taiwanensis. The sequence continues at coordinate 1,786,381 of JAJEKV010000045.1, read as the reverse complement.
ATGGATCTAAAAAAGGGGTTTGCTCTAGAGTTGTGCCTGAGGGCATTCTAGGGTTGTCAAAAGTGGCTCTGGTGCAACTTTGAAGCAAAGGTCCAATTTGGCCAAGAAAATTTTTATCTCCCTAAAAACTTTTATTCAATTTCCTTCCAACTATTTAACTATTAACTAACTACTTATTCTAAAGATTATCACTCCTTACAATTACAATTCTAGCATATGAGAATTTTTGGGTTGCCCCAGGGGGGCAATCCCATGTTTGTGTGGGTTTTTAGCATGTTCTGGGTATATGCTAATATATACACCGAATATCTTTGGCGCTCCAAATACCCTATCGGTCGTAAACTCGCTGGCTCGTGTTGTTGGGCTGCACTGCAAACCATCTAACCGACCGCCGTCCACCTGATCTTTGGCTTATTCATCCCGTTTAAATATGGCCCGGGCATGGCGGTCGAAGATGATGTATAATGATACTGCTTACGCAAAAATAATGGTGATCCCAACCAGTATTTATGCTATTTGAAGTCGTGGAGCAAGGCTTTTTGTTATTAGATTTATGCCGGGCTTTATGCCGCTTAGATTTATGCCGACTTGAGTACTTTTGGTCGAAAATACCGTGAGGCTGAGTTCATGCCCTATTACAAACGGATCCGAGTTGAAAGAGCTGATCCGGATCCGCTTGCTAAAAACATGGTTTGTGAGATGATTTAGGTTTGCCTTTTGTTTACTAACTACGTAATTTGGATTTTGAATTTGGGAATTTCGATGGCCGCAGTAATTGATGACATAGAAATGGCTTCAAATCCTTGAAGATTAAGGATGATATCTACACAAATGATCGTGTGTTGGTTAATATATCATTTATGTATGATTTATTCTCCCGAACCATTTGACAACCTGATGCAGCATTAAGAAATATTTGATGGCTCTTACTAACATCGTGTTATCATTATGGTTCTTCCTATCTAAAATGTTGTTTAAAAATTACAGGTTTGTGACCATGGCACATGCGGATATGCAAAATGTCACCTCAATGGTCTTTTTCCCAAACTTAATAGCAAGAGTTAATTTGCAAAGTTTTAAGATTTCAAATTGTGACTTGAGTTCACATTTTGCTCCTTATCCAGTGGGTTTTAATTTTGCATCTAGTGGGTAAATTGTGAAAGAAGAAGGAATGTGTGTATGAATGCTAAACATGTCTTTAGTCACATGTTTGATGATCTTCACTAGATTATGGAAACCGCAGTAAAGAAATTTACATGTGGACATATAACCATTGAGTTGCAAGGCACATCAAATAACAGACATGGAAAGGCCGTTGCTTTTATGAATGCATGCCGCAAAGATGATAGATCCGAGCTGATGGCTAAAGATCCACCATAGCCAAAGTTTGAGCATTTAGAATACGACCCTAAAAAGTATGTTCAGTGGCCTTTGTTTATATTCTTACCCTCCCACTATAAAAAGGTTATATATTGGAAGTATGATGGGCCCATTGTGGACGTAAGCGGAGATATGCTTTTGAAAAGAGCATGGTTAGTATGCATGGAGGCTTATGAAGCATAGCATATTGCATGGGGGCAACAAAAGAAAAGGTTGAAGATAGCCAAACCCGAAGAAGAAATATTACATCATCCAGCAAATCAAACGACACATGCACATGGATTAGCAAGACGCCTATGTTATTACTTCATTCATAAGTTCCATATATATGGATATATGGAGCTCTATGACAAACCCGAGCATCAATTAGAAGGGTGCATATGAAAAAGGAAAACCTTTTGGGAGTAAGTTATCCGATAACTATGCCGTTGTAACTTGTTGTAGCCTCTCACATCAAATTGCAACATAGTGCTATTTAACTTTCTCCGCCTTGCTTATGTTGGAAAGTCTTACTCGTGACTGTAGTTATGGGTATGATGAAAAGCATTGTACAAGTATAAAGAAACTTTTTGAGATGTTGTCGTGTTTTTGACATTGATGTAGTCGAAAGTGTATGGATAAGTATTTTGTGCATTTGCCTTCAAAGACTCTCAAGATGAACCACGCAGGTCAAGCTTGAACCCATTAGCAAACCACCCGGTCAAATGTATGAAGATCAATGGTTGTTCTTTCGTAATAATTACATGCTTTCTTTGCCTAATAACTTCACGGTCGCGTGTTTGGTTTTGTCACCGAACATCGATTCAAGACCTTAGAGCTTGGTACGATATGTGGGTCATGTTTCCATCACCCAATTATGCAAAATAAGAGCCATTGCTTGACGCCAAGGTATCAAATTACCATTTTTGTGGTTTATGCAAATTGGTTGATTGTTGGGCACTAATAAGTTGTTCTTTGCATTTTTAATGTAAATATCACGGTAAGCTACTATCACTGATATTGATGGTATTGACTATAGAAGGACAACAATCTATATGCGCTTAATTGATGATTCAACAAAAATTGAGCTTGACATGGGGAAAGAACCCGAGACTCCTTTAAGTTTTGCTCATGGTGGACATGTGCAAAGTGATATTGATGAGGATAATGACGACATGACACCTAAAAATGATGATGAAATAATGACAATGAGCTTCTGAGTAAGTGTTGCTACAAGGCTATTATAAAGAATTTCGAGGGTTCTTTTCATGGATGAGGTACTTGCATATGATGTGCTTTTTGTTCTTTCTCGGCAAAGGTGCGGGATGTTTTGTTCATTATTTTCTCAGTAACCATGGTGCAAAGTGTTATTTTTGCATAACGATGGTGCAAAATTTTTATGTATTATTATTATAATATAATATAAAGAAAATATAAAGAAAAACTTTTACCTAAGGGCGAGGGTTCAAAGTGAGGTGGTAGTGGAGACACGGGTATATGGGTCCATTGTGGGAGCTTTCACCTCTCAGAAGGCCAACCAAATTACACCCATTTTCATGTAAGTATAATTGGGCCCTTTTATGTACTACGTAATGTTTTAGTGTGAGGTCGAGGTTGAGTTTTTTAACTGTAGTCTGATATTTTTGAAAGAGTTTGAATTTACAAAAACACCTCCCCAAAATTACCAAGGTATGCCATGTTTGGCTCCAATTGCATACCTACTAATGAGTTGTATTTTGTTGTAAACATGGGTTGTAAAAACATAAATTTCAAGACGAGATTAAACACAAGAATGAATAGCTCATGATAGAGAAAGCAATTCAATGGAATTAGGGCAAAAATAAAAGATGTTCACGTGGCATATAGACTCTTTAGACAAAGTTGTGTGTTTTTTATGACAAAATTTTTGTGTTTTTGGGTTGCCCCTAAAGGCAAATCTTCATTTATATGTGTGTATTATATTTTGGGTATATGTGGGTATATACCTGGATATGCTTTGTGGTGGCCTAAGTTGGCTATTCCAGGTGACTCTCCCCGCCGCCCATTCTTCTCGCTATGGTAGTGCAGGATACTACGTTGCAAGCTACCAAGGTCAACAAAGCTTGAGGTCCGGGGGCTAGTCTAAGACTTCGATGAGCAAGGAGGCATATATTTGGGCCATATGTTTTTTTTTTGTAGAAGCTTGGCGGATTATTATAATACGTACATGATAATACAAAAACGAGAAAGTAAAGTCTGATATAGAGGCCATGATATCAAAATGGCCAATCACTCGAGGAGGAGGAAGTTTAGCAAAACAAACACCGCTTTTAAAGTTTCAAAACCAGCACATGACATTAAGCTAAAACCATCATGAGAATAAAAAGTTCATTTGAAAGCAACTCAGATCCTCGATCTTCACTTACTCCATCCGTAGTAATTATTGCAAAAGCATGGTCGTATGTTTGAAGAGCGTGTCGTCTAACCCAATTGCTCCATATGGTGTCGATCCGGATATATAAGGATCCACACCCGCGGCTGCTCCCTCAACTATGCCAAGTTTTTCTTCAAAAAATGGCTTCTTTGCTTAAACTTGCCAGAGCTCGGCATCCAAGGGAACCACCTCTTTAAGTCCCGGATCATAATTGTCTCGTTTTGACCTGTAGAAGAGCTTAGGGACCTCCCCTCGATGAGACATCCAGATTGTGCCTTCCCTTTCAGGACCTCTACGGCGTGCCCTCCTTCATGGTGCTTCTCACCCGGATAACTCTTCCATCATCAAACAAATTGTTAAAATAGGAAGTAAAATATGAATAGAACTCCTCGAAAGGAGCCCAATGTGTCCCGCTTTTGTCATAATTGGAGCCTCATACAAAGTCTGGTGGAGCCATGGCAAAAGATCACATAAGCTCCAATTGAAGTGTTGTTTTTTAAGGTAATTCAAATGGGTTAGAGGATTATTAGCCACATTATTCCTATGTTTCCAAATCACCCAAAGACAAAGACCCTGACTATATCCAGGAAAGGGGAACCGTTTGCAATGAAGACAAAAAGGTCAGACTCATGAGTTGGAGTGCCACCTATATGGGACTAATCCAATTCGGAAAGATGTTAGCCAAGGACATATGAAGATGTGATTTGATGATTGATCCCGACCACAACCTAAAGGGCACCTATCCGAGATCTGATCATTATGTCTAGCTCGATATGCATTGCACTTGAGGCTTCCGTCGTAAATAGCCATCTAAAAAGGATGATTTTTTAGCACATTGTAATTTCAACCCTTTCTAATGATTCGAATGGCTTTAATCGGGACCGGTCCCACCGACGACAAGAACTTTTGTTCCTCGAGAACTCAATAAAATTGAGTAAATTTTGGCTACTTTGTATCCCTTTCCTTCTAAAGCCCAATTTTGACTGTTTGAAAGATCTTGTCCTCTTTGATGTCGGTGAGTGCATTGTAAATGTCCCCTCTCTTTGTAATTAGTATCTTGTACAATACGAGGAGATTTCTGCCATGTTTTCCAGTTCTCATGACCATCTTAATCGCGTGCATAATCCATTACGTTTCCATTCTTTTTATACTTTTTGGGATGTTTCAAAGTGCTAGACATCCCTCTTCCTCTTCTCGTAGCATTTTGATGCCAAAAAAGAAATTAAACTCCCTGCGGAGACATTCTCTATTGGAAGGGCTCACATCTGAGATACTTTATTCCGGCTTGAATGATTCTCCCATGATATTGGAAGTACCACCGCTTTCGGGGAGTTGGTTGGAAAAATGCGACCATCGTAATTGGTGGGGAGTAGATGGCTCCCCACAAGTGAGGTTTTCCCAATCCAATATTTGACAAGGTGTAGGGCGGACTTTGAAGATGAAACTAAAGATCTCCATACCGCTTAGTTTACCAAAGACACAGTTGTAAAAAGAGATCCTTGCAACCTAGACCTCCCCTCTTCCTAGGAGGGTCAAATTGTGCCAACTAACCATATGGGAGCCTTGCGGATGAATTCTTTCATGATTATCTCCAACTCCTTATAGGTCTTCTTGTCTCGCAATTATTCTTGGGGAGAAGTATACATGGGAGCTAGCAATGACACCGGTTACGATCTCTACTCTACCAGCCATAGATAGAGTTTTGGGATACATTTGTAGCTTCTTTTTATTTTTTGTGACTATTGGCTCCCCAAAGACCATGTAAATTCATATTTAAAGCCCGAAGGTAGGCCTAAAAGTTTAGTAGCAGAGTGAGATCCACAAACTTTAATCCTTCAATGTGATCATCCATCTTTGAGAGATTATTGCACACTTGTCCTTGTTCAAAGAGCACACGGATGCTTTTCCAAAAACCACTCCATTGCCATGGAGGAAGTTTCTGATGTGATCTCCTTGTCTTTTTAGAAACACAAATGTGTCATATGCATATTGCATGGTCGACAAGGTCTCACATGTGTTCCGAAGTTTAAAAGCTGGTGATTTTGTCACTTTGCTGCAATTTCAAGATAGTTCTTGTCACCATCTCAGCTACTATTAAGAAGAGATAGGGAGCGGGGGCAACCCCACTAACTCCTCTTTTACATTCAAAGAATGGGAGATGGAGAACCATTGATCAAAGCCAATACCAGCATCCCTGTAACATTAAATCCAAAGAACCTTTTGATTATCAGCCTCTGAAAACCCATTTGAGACATGGCTCTATACAAAAATTCCACCAATGGTGTCATAAGCTCTTTTTGAAGTCCAAATTTAATAACACACAATTACGATTTGTGACTCTATTCCAATGGAGTCCTTCATATGCACCAATGAAGTTATCAAGGATACTCCTTCCCAGTAAGAAGCCCATTGAATTTAGGTTTATCTTTGCTTGTAAAATCTTCTTAATCCTGCTAGCAAAGATCTTGGCTATAATTTTGTATGTAACATTGGTCAATGAGATAGGTCTCCAGTCCCGAGAAGGTAGTTTGTCTACTTTTTGGGACTAAGGCAATGAACCCGGAAGATTAATAGGCCGGGTGTAGTCTTTCAGCCCGCCATGCACCTTGTATGAATGTTATAGGTCTTTGCACATTATGCCCCAAAAGTGATCATAGAACTCAATGGGCAAACCATCCGCCACAGGCTTTTTCCCATGTGCCATGCTCCTTATAGTTCCCAAGATTTCATTCTCCATTGGGACCAGCCAAAAGTTGCTCTTCTTCTGTTGGCAAATCTTTAGGGCCAAAGAAAATTAAAGAAGTCCGACATGTTTCATTATCCAAGGCTTTTCTTTTGCAAAGAGTTCTTTTTGTATTTGTTGTGAAACAAGTTAGAATGTCTTTACGCTTTGGATAATTCCCTGCTGATCATCCATCAACAAACAATCCCATTGTTCAATATCCTACTCTTTAGAGCCCTAAAAAAAAAGAACTTTGGAACTCTGATCATCCATCAAGTTAATGTATGAGGGCTTACGCTTTTGATTGCCAAACTCTTTGCCTCATATTTGCTTCTATTAAGCTTAACCTTCCTCTCCAAATTTCTTCTCTACATTGTAGGACGGATCATCTTTATCTAGAAAAGAGTTTTTTGTCGACTTCCTTCATCTCTAAGTAGATCTCACGATTTTCATGTTTCTTCTTAAGTTCATTGTTTACCCCTTTGTTTTATCAATTTTTTATGCTGCTTACACACAGTGATAAATTCTTTCATTGATCCACTTGGATTTAAAGCACACGCAGAAGCATGGTATGTGGTAAAATATCACGAGAAAGCTTGTTGTTCAATAAACTATTATTGAACTTAAATGGAATATCGAAGGTACATTTTGAGCACATTTCACATTGTGTCCAAAATGCGAGGAAATGATCGAGAGATGGAGTTCGCAGTCGTACTTATGGTCAAGTTGTCGGCTTTTGCTAGGGTGGATATGTTGGTGTAGTATCTATCAAGAAGATAAATACTCTATCAGTCCCTTTCTTTTTTATTGCTCCAAGAATAAGCATGTGAAGATGAAGGGGCATGGTACACAAATCGTGGACCAACTTATCCCATTGGAACCTTTCCCCCTTGACATGTTCAATTTCTTACAGGGGATTGTTGTTGAAATCCCCCACTCAAAATTCAATTCTTGACATTACGCCTCTGTGACCATTCCCACATTTCATCCTTTGTTTCCCTTTCTTAGGGATAGTTGAAGCATAAACATTGATATTGATGCCTACTGCTCATTTTCAATTTCGGAAAACCACGCCATGCGCAGGGGTGTAAGAAGAGTCATTTTTCAACCTTTTCGGGCTATGCATATTCCACCCTTGGTACCATCTGCTTTGGAGCCATATAAGCCCATTTAGGAAAATCCGAGTTACCTAGGTTTGATGCCTCAAAGATGGGGAGCACAGTATAGCTGCGGGGAGGATTATATGCGCCTTGGTCTCTAATGGCAATTAGAGCCCTCTTTCTTTTTTAGGAGGACTCCTTAATACCCCTCATATTCGAGACAATCTTCATTGGGTTTGGAACTCTGATATGAGGCCCATGCTCCCCTTGAAGTGTAGACCTTTTCTTCCTTTTTTGTGGTGTGTGGGAGAGGGTAACAAAGGATTGATCATTGGACTCTCTAAGGGGGGATATTTTTCTTCTCCTGGCATCACTTTTTCATCATCCCAAATTTTTCGGACAAGCGGGATGAAGGGTCCTTGGTTGCTTTGGCCCAGGCGGCCGATGTCTTGAAAACCTCGGTTCTATACCTTTTCACCTTTCTGATTCTTGGCAAAAAGGACTTGTGGTTCCACGATCTGTTCACAGAGTTCCACGGCCAAGCTGGAGTTGCAATTTGGCCCGGTTGAACTATAGGTCTACTATTATGAATAAGTGGGTTACAGTCTTTGGAGTTACAAGCCTTTGGTTTCTTTCAATTCCTAGATCACTTGGATGGAAGGCGGGGCTCAATTGTGCTGGGGTCTCAAAAGGGTCAAGCACTTTGAGGTTTCACACCAGCACTACGTTATCGATTCTGGCCAAAAGGACTTATAGGTCCACTGATGCTGTTCACAAAAGTTCCACTGGCTTGTTGGAGTTGCAAGCCTTTGGGATTGTCTGCAATTCTTAATAATTTGGACTTATAGGTCTACTATTGTGAATAGAGTCAATTGCAGCCTTTTAGGTGGCCCATTGATTTGCTTTCAATTCCATGATCATTCCCGATTGGAATTTGAGGTTCCAATTATTTGGGGCCTCTAAAGGGGAGCAAGCGGGTGCGATCATCTCTCCATCTTGATTGATGTCGATTGTGGTATTATTTATATAAGCCCCGTACTTGCTGGAAATATCTCCATAATAGGAAGTGGAGAGTCATTGGCACATCCGCGCAGGGCAACAAGAGGGACCCCTTGGCGGCTGAATCCCCTTTCTCCTTGTACTCGGTCGACTCTCAAAGGATGAGTAATCATTTGTTCTTGAATACCCGAGAGGTTTACTCTTATCATTGAGCGGTGTTTTATCTGTGACTTCCTTGGCACGATGCGGATTATTTAACACCTTCACCTTGGGAATTCCTCCCCTAAAGCTGGACTTTTTCTTCCCACTCAGTCCTTAATTTCTTCTCCATACTTTTAGGATTCCATTTTGCTTTTTCTCCTTCTCTTCCCACGATTCTTTGTCTTCTCCTTCTTCTTTTTTCACTACCATTTTTGTGCGCTCTCAATTTCTTCCCTTATTTGGAGTGATCGATTCCTTCATACATTTTTTTCGGTGTCAAATCTTTAGGCCAAGTCTTGACCTCCTAACACCATTACATACCCTCCCCCATGCAATCTTAAGCCACAAGGCGAGCATGGGCAGGGGCAACCACATATACTAGTTTCAATGTTTTTGGGATTACCAAAGTAGTCCACAAGTTGATACTTGTCGAGGGTTGGTTTGAGATCGTCATTACCCATACCTTGGGCCTTATCTGAGCAATTTCGGCTTATAATATTCCTTTTGTTTGTTGAAGAGAGTTAGCGAGGGGTACATTCATTTCAATACATGGGTTTAGTCCGCATGAAGTCAAAATTTAGGTGGAGAAGGATCCAAGAAAATTTTGGGGATCGAAGATGGGTACCATTGCGGAAAAAGAATTGAGTGTGGTCTTGGATATGGTTCCTTGTTTTAAGGAGAAGGTGGTACATTTTATTTGTTTTCCACATTCTATCATAAAAATGGAAATCTATCAATATATGCCATTGATAGCAACCCACATTCCATCCTCTCATTTTCCCTTTAATATCTTTGTAATAAGGCCCTTAGGTAGCGAATGCATCCTATAAGGCCTCGAGACTTAGAAACTTTAGTTTATTTTCAATATTTGCATTCCTAAGTGGATTACCAACAAAAGTCGACTCCTTCTCTGTCAGCAGTTCTTTAGCACATCTTCACACTTTTGATTTACTGTTCCAGAATCTAGCTCAGCTTCATACGCCTCTGGAGTGTTCGGAGCTCGGACGTCGCTTCAGTGTTCACCATATACGTGATGAGTAAGGAAGTCTCAAAGCGACAAATCACCTTCTCCCTTCTCTATAGCTGACCAAATGACTAAGTGATTTCTCTGATTTGATTGAGTCCTTTTTGCTTTCGAGTCTGCGGATTAATCCGATCAGCTCTCGAGAATCTCGTTTTTCCAATATTCATGTATACATCTATCCACTGTTGTCCACCCTTTGGGTGCCCTATTTTGCACATTTCGAGATCTGTCCCAAAATTTGTCTAATTTATATTCCCGAGGACATTTCTTTTTCCCTGATTTCCTGCCTCGAAACCTAATTTTTTATTTTATTTTCCAATCTCTCTTTTGTGAATCTAGTTACCACCCACCCCGTCCTTCTTTGTAAACCTTGACTACTATCTTCACTGTCTACCCAAGAACAATGCGTGAAGATACCAAGCGGTACTAAGCGTTTCCTCCCCTACAAACTCCCAACCAAGATTCGAAGTGCTACCTCGGATTGAGGAACTATGAGAAACTGGAGTAAACAATTCTCGGGGAGAATCGATTAAACACCAAGCTTTCCCACATAGTTGAGCACTTTTCTCCTTCTAACCATCTAAGGAATCTCTCCTTGAGTTCAAAATGTGAAGTGCTTCATGTGGTTTAGGGGTAGAGGTATTTGTTCTCCGCTGTAGCGCTCACGCCATCACCATCTCGTTTACAGCCGTAATGCAGCCAGATGCATTGTAAGTGAACTTCTCTATCTCTTGCTGATCATGTATGTGGCCTTGTTCCTAAAGAGTGCATTTGCCCTTTGGTACTTGTAAGCAAAAATAGCGAGATTTAGTACGCATTAGAGCGAGGCTTTCAAATAGAAAAGGAACTAGAAATAGAAAGGGTAAGGATAAAGAAATAGCAAGTCATAAAACATGCGAGATCTGATGCATTGATTGCTAGCATCAAGGTTTGATGTTTTGCTTTATCTTTCTAGCGTTGATCATCTATCTAGATCTTGTTCTCCTAGGACAAAAATCCATAGGATAGAGGTCATGTGGTATAATGTTGAGCCAATGAATGAGGCTGCGGGGGTTGCTTTTGGAAGAGGGATTATCACGGCCATGTTTCTTGCATTTAACACAAGCCTCCGTTGTATGCCATAAATCCAAACAATTCCACGATTCCTAGGATTCTTTTGCATCATCCCCTCCCTCCCCTCTTATTTCGGTTGGGTGCTTTACATACATTGTTTCCATATATTATCAAAGCATCAGTATTCTATTGACTCCATTGTATTTGAGCTCAACGAATTTTGGGGAAGCAACTATACCAGAAATATTATTTCTAAACTCATGATACTTGGTGGATAAAATCGGGTTAGAATGGTTCATTGCGATTTTGTGTCTTTTGCCTTAGTGTGAAATCTTGAAGGCATAATTTATAGAATATTGGATTTAAGTTTGGAACATAGATATGATTCTAAAAGCGGGTGATCTAATCTTGATGAAAATATGCCAATGTAGTTGCTATAAACTTGATTACCCTTTTAAATGAGTGTTCCATTAGTAAGCCTCATTGAAGTTGACTTTGAATATTATGATTGCTAGCGGCCCTAAATAAATTGTGCCTATTGCTGATGGTCATGCCCTGGCAGGGCTTTATTAGTATCAATTGTACTCAGAATTAAAATTAGTAGTGATTGCTGTTTATAGGTTACTTACTCTTTGCATTTTGGAAAATAAAGGTAGTTATACGGCTACAAAATTTTGTTCCCAAATGTTCGGATTATGGATTTCCACGATTTAATCATGTGACTTTTGAACTATCGAGATTTAAGCCATGAAGAATTCCAAACAACACTCAACAAGTTAAATAAATAAACATTTAGTATATTAAACAGCTTAATAGACAGATAAATTACAAGTTGCATCTTCAAACTATTGCATTTGCATATCATCATACAAATAAGATATGAAATTGATTTGTAACATGACATTGGCTTGGGATCATATCATGTCCTCTGAAGCTCTTGCTATATTCCCCTTCACAATTAAAAAATTCTTCTTTTACTGTTTTATAACCTTGATCCGGCGCTATAAGATAGAGCAAGCGACTTATATCACATTTCTTAGTGAACTTTGGATCATATTTCCCCCTTTGGGATATGCAAGGTGTAGTTCCTTATAATGACTTTACTATACATATATTCAATGGTCTATTAACCATTACCCGTGTTACAAATCAATAGATGCTTCAAATTAGCTAAGTGCTTCCAAAACTTTCACCTAAATCACAATTACAGCATGACATATATTCAACATTCCCCTTCATGTTTATAATCCACACGACTAATCATACACTTCAACTCTGTAAATCTTGTCAGCACTTAAAGGTTTTGTGGCAAGTCTGCTATTTGCCATTTTGTGTTAACATATACCAACTTTACTATATCCTTTGCAACTGTTTTACTGATAAAATGAAGTTCAAGTTCTATGTGTTTTAGATCTTTCTCATGAAGAAGGAAGCGGGATCTTTACGTCAAATTTGTCTACCGGCTTGTACTAATACAATTAGGTGGTGGCTGGTACGATCAAGCCAGTTCTATTAGCGACCTTCTTTCCCATATTACTTCTTTGGTAGCCTATCTGGTGACATATTCGGCCTCGGCACTTGAACCGCGTATTTACATTTCCAATAACGGGGCTCCTCCACAGAATGTTAAATATAAAATTAGGTTTCCTTGTATCTAGATCTCCTCCCCGATCGGCGTCACAATAAGCGCTGTTAGCAAGGGTTTTACGTACATCATAGCTAACTCCATGATTCATTGTACTTTTATTATCACCGGCCTACGTTTAGGCTTGCCATCCAATGCTCACTGCGTTATTTATTTGTATGCTCGGTATATTACCACATAAGCAATGTAAAGCCTAGTACAATTGGCAACATAGGACAAACAACCAATCAATGACATATAAATTTGTGCCATTTCCTCTTTCGTTACATACTGTCTTTGGACATTTTTCTTTGAGGCTTTAACTGGAACTATTGGGTAGTCTTGATATTACTTGATCATTTTGAACTTTTTAAGCATTCCCTCAATCTGTCCTCTTTGAGTCAATGTCGGGATTTTGTTACTCCTATTTCTATGAACTTTATACTTTGAAATTTCTTCAACTCAACAAGGTCGACATTTTAAATTTGCTTTTGGAATGTTATTCTTACGATGTTCCAAATATTAATGCCATTAGCTACCATTATATTGTCATCTACATAGAGAGCTATTATGCACCACTTTTCGGCTCCTCTATAGGGGTATGTAAACATTCCATCATTTTGCGATTTTTTTAAAGCCACTCTCTAAGAAAAGCATCTACACCGTACCATTCCTTAGAGGAGTTGTTTTAAGGCCATAAAGCGCCTTTTCTTAATTTCCATACTTTTCCATTTTATTTTTTAAAACACGGAGGTATTTTCTTATAGATTTCTTCTTCACAAGTACGCATTCAAAAGCCATTAGTTACATCCATATGATGTACTTAGAAGTCTCTTTGCATTTACAGTGTGATAGCATTTAACGTATTCCATTTTACGGAGGGAGAAAAAGTTTCTTCATAATCTTATCCCATACCTCGGGTAAATCCACGAACAACTTGACCTTGCTTTGAATTTTGGTGTTACTCCATACTTGAGTCTTTATCTTGTACAACCATTTTATTTACCAACAATATTCTTGTCGCAGGAGTATCTACAACCTCATAAGTGTTTGTTCTCTCAAATGATTGCATTTCTTCACCTTGGCCTTGACCCGGTTTTGCAATCATGTGAGGATTACATCTTCATCATCACGTTTTGAGTGACTACATCAAATGCATTAAATTTCAAAGAGTCCAGAATCTCACCTTCTTTTTCTTTCAATCTTACGCTCCTACGAGGCATCACGTCCAAGTAGATCATGTTGTGTAGCGGCTTCCCCTTAAAAGCATTTACCTTAACGTCCTCCTTTTCTTTTTTAACATTATTTTGTACCTCATCTTGTTGATCTTACTGAACTGTGCGCACGCCCATTGTCGGCTTAATAACATTATGGTCGATTGACAATTGTTCATCTTCCTCATCAGTCAAAAGCTGTAAAGTTGTTGAAGTATTGCCCCTATTACGGAATATTTGGTACTTCCTCAATCCACAGTTATCGGTTTGACCACGTTGTTGATTTCTGGTAATACCTTGTAGTATTGTTCTTCATCAAATACAACATCCCACAGCTAATTAGAAAGGAATTTTCCTTTTTGCTTGGATCATAAACCTTTGTTGATTCTTGGTCATATCCAACCCGGTATGTAATATAAGCGTGTAAACTTCTTCCTCAACTCATCGGCACATGAACAAATGCCGGTTCCATGGGCCTTAAGCCTTTCATGATGCAGTGTTTTGTTAGCCCATAATGTAATGGAATTTCTCCTTTGATGCTTAAGGATGGTAGCTTGGTTTTGCACATGCTGGGCGCGCTACGGCTTCTTCCAAAGGGAAATTTGGCAAACTAGATTATTTTTTAGCATACTCCTTACGGCATTAGAATGGTTCTATTCTTCCACTTTTCGGCAATCCCACTTTTCTTTGTGAGACTGCATGTTAGGTTGCCTCTTAATGCCATGTATATTGCAATATTGCTTGAATTCATTAGACATGAACTCCCCTCCCCTATGGACCTTAAGCATTTTGATTCTCCTTCTGTTTCAACTTGCCCTCATTTGCAAATTTTTAAATGCTTCCAATGCTAAGTCTTTTGTGCTCAAGCAATAAACTTCGGTCATTCTACTATAGTCATCAATAAAGGTCATAAATACCTTTTTCGAAAATGCTAGTAACATTTAAAGGCCCACAAAAATGCGTTATTATGCTCAGTCCGGTTATTCCTTGCCCTTTTTTGATTTTGTAAAGGGGAAGTCTACTATGCTTGCCTAAAATGCACCCACATTTAAGCTTCTCATTATCATCAATTGTGCCCTTGATCAGCCCTTTCTTGATCCTTAAGTTTGGCCGGTTTTAGGTTTTACATGACCGCATTCTCTCATGCCATGTTTTTGTACTTGCACATGTTACAAGGTTAACACTTGGAACATAATGATTTAAGTTTAAACCAAATAAATTGCCAATTCTTTTACCAAAAAACTTGAGTTTGTGTTGAGAAACACTTTACATTCCAATCTCTCAAAGAGAACTTTATACCCAAGATCAACTAGCGGCAAGCGAAATCCGGTTTCTAACTAAACGGAACAAAAGCACATTTTCTAACGGCGGCCTTCCTTCAAGATCATCTACAGTTCAAACATTCTTTTGTATCTTTGATTTCTTGCAATTCACCATTTTCCTAGTTGCACATGTCCACTTTTTACTTTCTTGCAATCTTTAAGCTGGCACTGCGGATGATATTCTTGTCCTCTCGGCTCGAATCTACAATTATCATATTGTGATCATTCTCATGCATCAAATGACATAATTTAGCATAACTAACCTCATCATCTTCATTTTGCTCGTCCTCCTCGCCGAGTCTCACATTGTTAAATTTAATGTTGGATTATCTTTAGAACTTCCCTTTTCTTTTTGTACAAATGTCCTGCTGCCTCTGCCTCACGGTTTTGCCTTTAGCGATACGCCCCTTTTAGTGAGACGGTGGAAGCAAAGTGGCCGCGCACCGTCCACAATTGTAACATATAGCTTCCTTTCTGTTTTGGACAATCGGACCCCTTAAATGACCATATGCATTGCAATTACCAAACAAGGTCCAACTTTGTCCCACCTTGAGCCTTGCCAAAACCCTCTTTTCCTTATGTTTACGCATAAAGCATAGTGACTTGTTCAAAATCTCATCTTAGCCAAAGCGCCTCTGTTCAAATTCGGTTAAAGTATCATTTGTATTGCATGATCTTTGGTTTCTTGCAATATTCAGCATGAAAGAGTAGCCAAGTAAGCATTGTGAGAAAGCTTGACCACGGAAATAGCCCGACAATTGATATTGCTCATTTAATATAACACACCCTTCTGGATTACGCTACAATGGAATCAAATTTTTCACCCAAAATTAGGTTATATTATCTTTCTCATGTAGCTTTAGTTTCCTCAAATTTGTTTTCTAAAACATCAATGCGGGATGATGTTTTAACTTCTAATTTGTGACCATGTAGGTCCACATTTCACTAGGGCTTAGCCCTCTGGCTTGAGCTTAATAGCTATTTCCAACCTTCACCGACAAATGATAGCGAACCTCTTTAATCTTAATTACCTCATTAGTTGACACACTTGGGGTATTTGTTGGACCTGCTTTTCCCAGCTTGGCTATACTAACTTCACACCACTTCCACCGGTATTGGAATCACACATTAAGCTTGGCGGCTCCCCTAGTTGACCACCGGCGATTGACATTAGCACTAGATCTCACGCTGCTTTGGGATCAACTAAATACCACGGGTTTTCAAACTCAGGACTTCCACGGATACTTTGTTTCAGGACTTGGAAACCACTTTCCCCCTTGAACACCTCAATGGCATTGGCGGTTGCTCAAATACGCTGGACATGATAATTTTATAGGATACGTAGCTGGGATACCAATGAAGAATTCAAACAACACTCAACAAGTTAAATAAATAAACATTTAGTATATTCAAGCAAACAATAAACCAAGATAAGTGCAGTTATCTTTAACCATTGCATTTGCATCCCCATCATACAAATAAGATATGATAGGGGGTGATTTGTAACTTGCCGGCCCGCCAAGCTTAGGATCATATCATGTCCACTCCGATATAGCGGCTTCCCCCTTCACAATGATAAAAAAATTCTTCTTTTACGTTTTATAACCTTGATCCGGCGCTATGGGACAGGAGCAACGACTTGATATCACATTTCTTAATTTGAACTTTGAATCATATTTCCCCTTTAGGATATGCAGGTCGTTCTTATAATGACTTTATATGTATATTCAATGGTCTATTAACCATTCTTAGGTATTGCAAATCCAATGCGTGCTTCAAGTGCTAAGTGCTTCCAAGCACTACCTAAGTCACAATTACAACGCGACATATATTCAATAAGCCACTTCACCCCTCAGGCCATGGAGGGTAACCCTCGATGCCACTGACACCTTGTTTTTCTCATAGTTTTGAGTCATAGTTTGGCAGTTCTTCCCAAAATTCAAGTTCTCTTTGGGTTAGTTCTCCAGCTAGGATTAATGGCCAGTGCTGACCTTGGTCTATCAAAATCATTGCTCTGATACCATTATCACATCCCCTAATCTATACATTGCTCCCATCGTATAAGCTATGGAGATCGTTCACGCAAACCACAACGGATCAGCAAGATACCATCCGTGGCATCAACTCTTTAGTGGTGCTCGAGTTGATGTGAAAGAAATTTGATGTCTTCTCCATCCCAGGGTCGATCTCCTTTAGCGGAAGCATGTAAATGTAAGCACAAGCAACATATATCATAATCATTATCAACAACATAGCATCGCCATCATACTACAACATCATCATAGCATCACATGATCTAACTCAGCTCAAACTACGTGAGGTAGGAATTTGTGGTCTGGGCTCCTAAGATAACGGCCGGATGGAAAATACTAGAGTTGGTGGCTTGCAATGAACAATGACAAGGGTAGTCACTCCAAGCGCCCCTCTTGTGCATACATTGCGGATAGATCAAAAAGATTTAGGTCTCGGCGTAGCTGCTTGGGAGGCGTAACCTCGAAGCCTACTCCAAGATTACTGCATCTCCCTTAATTAGATGAGGCAAAAGAGCGCTCCTATCAAGAGGTATCTTCACGAAGTAGCGGTGACTAAAGAGAGACAAGGTTGCCTAAAACTGTACTCAACCCTAACCTCGGCTTGTACTTAACCTTTGGGCTAGAGATTCCTTTTTTTTAGAATTTATCTTTGGGTTTTATTTTTTAAAACAAACTATTTTTTTATTGGGAAATAGGCGCCCTTTCCATAGTGGTTGCCCACAATGAGATATTTGTAGTGGAGTCGGCCAAAGGCCTTGGCACCAAATGGCTATTACGGCGGTGGCTAATCCAGAAAATACGGGATAAGAATCTTTGCGGATTTGCATGTTCGGATCAAATGATCGCGGCGGCTTGGCCTGAGTGAAAGATGCTTTTATTTTCATGTCTTTGAAAAACAAAAGAGGTGAAGAGGTGGTCATTAGCCCTTTAATGGTGATTCGGCCTCTTTAGGTTTTCTTCCATTATAAGCTCAAGCTCGGGCGAAAAAACCGAGAGATAAATGATTGTTCTAGAGTATTGAAATCCTGCTCGGTTCTTACATGGTCTTGCCTTACATACGCATGATATCAATCTTGTGGAACCACGGCTTTGGGTTGAGGAATAAGCGGGGCCGAGGGAGAA
The DNA here is from genome assembly GCA_021234155.1 of Isoetes taiwanensis. Classification (NCBI taxonomy): domain Eukaryota; kingdom Viridiplantae; phylum Streptophyta; class Lycopodiopsida; order Isoetales; family Isoetaceae; genus Isoetes; species Isoetes taiwanensis. Next base: position 1,768,195 of record JAJEKV010000045.1, on the reverse strand, counting down.
TTAAAGCACCATGACATTCCCGTCTATCACCATTACGATATAAAGAGGTAACTAATCAGAGGCTACTATTGTTTCTTTTGATTCGAACTTTTATATCATAATGGTAAGGAATGTTTATATCATGGATACGTTGAAGTTGCATCTTTGAATATGTACCTTTTGTGATGCGTCGCGCATTTCCCTTATCCATCTAGATGTAGCCAAAATCGTTGGATTCATGGAATTCTATATCTTTTTGAAACAAAGTTTTGATAGTATTATGTACCCCATATGTTGACAATAAAATCAAGGCTTATGGTAAAGATTTTTGAGCTTAAAATTTATGAAGAGATTTGAATTTGTTTGTTTGCTCACATGTTTGTTTACCAAGCGAAATGATAAAATGATATAGGCCATGATGAAGATCTTGGACTGAAAATTGTTAAAAGTAATGAAGATATTCTTTGGTGTGAATTTATTTGTTGCAAATGGTTAAATTAGCGGAATCTCAATGCAGTGCCTTCGAGGAATGGTTGTAAAATCTCACGATCTCTGTTTCTTTCCAAAATTTGTAATGTCTTTTCCGTTTTTGCCACTTTTAATTCTAAGAGGATTGGTTCTTTTTATTAGATGCTTTTCTAGAGACGATAAAGAAACGAAAATTTTTCGCAGTCACGGCGAGCAAAGAGGGACTCAGGAGGTTTATAGGCTGGAGTTCTTTGCATTAGGGGTGTCACATTTGGCCGGGTTGGCGTGCAATGTTGAGGATAATAATGCGTTTCACTTTGTCTTCTTTCGCGGGTAATCTATTGATTTTGTTAAGTCAGTTAATAGCTTCCGACTAATGATTTTATTCAATGCAAAAGCAGGTCTTGTGACAACATTTGCAGTTCTTGCATCGAGGCAAAATATGAATCTGAGGGATGGTGATTTTCTCCTTACCTTGACTTATTCTCGTATCGACCATGAAATGATGATTCTATCAACACCGCCATAGCAATTCAATGGGATGTAGGCATATGTGTAATATGATGCGCTTGTTCGTCTATCAATTTGGTGGGGAGATGCGCTTCAAATTTAGACAATCATCCCGATGCGCAAGGTAAATTTGGCGCAAATCATAGTTAGTTTGTGTATGTTGCTAGTTTCTAGCGGGGTTCTGCAATCGTGAAAATTGTTTAATTGTTTATTTGGAAGGATGCGAGGATCTTCCACTTCGTGTATGAGAAAGTTTGGAGGCATACGCCCGATGATCCCATGTACAAAGGTACTTGATCTTTTAATCAAGATCAAACAACGAAGTTGCGGTATATGTAAGCGAATGGACGGTGTGACTACCAACTTTTAGAAAATTTAATTAAACATCAAGAAATTGTCAACCAAGAAATAGAACTTACTTTAAAATTCGTGGGAATGCAGCTTGATTATGAATTGGGTCATTTTGAGTTTATAAGCACACTTCATTGCTTAAGATTGCCATACATTTAGCGTCGCTTTTTGTAGAGATTCGATGACACATTCTCCTCTTAGACCTTTGCACTATTCACGGTTATAGCAGCTTACATTCCTGAAAATTTTGATTAGGTTTTCTAGTTGGTGAATAAAAGCTTGGCGATCCTTCGAAAAAAAAAAAAAAAAAAAAAAAAACAAAAGAATTTTTGATTCACATAGCTGCTTTGTTAAAATACATGGCTTATTTTGTTAAAAAGTACACGGACATCTACACTAGAGCGATAATTGCCATACCTTTATATGTTAATGCCTATATGTGTTAATGTTTTTTGTGTGTCCATTAGATGAAGGTATGATCTTCGAGAATATAAATCAAAGGGCGCCAGTTTACTCCTCATACACAATAAGGCACGAAATGCTCCCCATCATACATACCGCATTAAAATACGGTTCACGGGCCAGAATGCGGTCAATGGCGAACAATTGCGAGGAGCCGCAGTTGTTTTGCAACCCACCAGCGAGGCCGGCCCGGCTTTGCACAACCTATGTGTTAATTGGTCCAGCCAAAGCGGGAATCCGTCATTACCTGCTATATGGGCGCCAAAGATGGAGACTCTCTCGCTGCTCAAAAAGAAACGCATAAGCTACCTAAAACCATTCCTAAAGCAGCAGGAAAGGCGGGGAAAAACGAAATAGATATGTAGTGGAGTTGCCCTCTAAATCGAGCGAAGAAAAGAACCGGTAGAATCAAATGAAGAAACGAGAACGCCGCCCGAAATCAAATCGGAAAAGAAACAACCAAAGAAAGAATCGACGAGCTCCATCGGGTTGTTCTTAAGCATTATAAAGCGCTCCATCGGGCTGTTCTTTGCCTCCATGTATTGCATTCTTAGCAGCCCGCGATGAAATACATCGCTATTTTCGACCATGAAGAACAACCACAAAAACCGGATACTCGGATCTGGAAAAAATTGATCCTCAGCACCCTTGAGACCTCGCCAAATCTTAGAGAAATTTTGGCGGCGTATTTGCCATATTGCATTTTCGATTGAAGCGTGGCATCCCAAAATAACCTACCGAATTTGCTCCTATGGTTTTGAATTTATTAAGTTAAAAGTTCAAACCGTAAATTGAACTTCACAGAAATTTATGTAACCTCTCGAGAAAGTGGAACCCATATATGTGTGACTTAACTTGCGGGATCTGTTGTATCGTGAATGCTAACAATTCATTATTTGTGATATTTCCAACCATATTGTACCGCAGGTTACGTGGAGTTCAATACGATCGAGAATTTCGGTATAGATGTTTTTCATTTCGGTGGTAATGGGTCCTCGACCTGGATGGATTCTCGTTGTTGAAACTAACATATTTTCCGAATGTCTCATTGAATAGAGGTTCGTTATAAACGGTGTTGGTATTCCCACCTTGATGTTAAAATGGCGGATGAAACTATGACCACCACAGGCAGTTCATCTTTCACTGTGACTCTCTCTGAATTCCATCCAAACACCCTTGCACCAAACCACAGCCAAGTAGGTTTAGAATGAAATTTAGAGCTTTTCACAATTCTACAAATTTGAACAGTACAGATATCGCCATTCAATTTATTCGGCTGGGAAGCCCAATTGATGATTACGAACAGCCAGGGTTTATTTGCGACATTTTGCCACCTAGCCCGAACTTCAAATTAGGTGGAGTCTATGGAGAGACATGGACCGCGATCATCTGGGGCTTTTGAATTGACAAGCTGGGTGGTTTATTAGGGGAATAATCCTTCTTCATTTCTTCAGTGGTCGTCCTTTTTCTTTTTGGGGCCAAGCAACACTCATGACTCGCTTCAAAAGACCTCAATTTACAACAGGCGAGAATGCAAAGCTCATTACATTTGTTCAGTTCCGCCATGGCTATTCGCGAATGAGAGAATATCTGTGGTGGTGGAACCCTCAGCAATTTTCAACTGTGCCGCGTAAATGGAAATCAGGGTGGACTGAGACCTCATTGTGAGTAGGTTGTATGCTCATGTTGGGAGATGGGATGGAATGTTTTAAGCAGGTGGGAATCATTGGTCTTTAGGGTGGTGGGACAAACCGAAATAAAAGGAATGCCAATGGTTCAGGATATTTCCTTTACTGGCTCATCCATCGAACATAAGACTGAGTACCGAATCTAAGGGAAGAACAGCCTGTTGTTTCTCTGAGTAAGGAAGTGCTCGTGTTGTCAAATATACTTGCATAATAAAACTCTCATATTTAATAGGGGATTATATGCAGTATTTTTTTATTACGAATAATTTTGGTAAAACCAATTATATTTGTTTTGTTCCATTTTATGACTTTTCACCAAGTAGGAATATATCACAGTACAGAAACTAAGACAAATAAGGTAATTTAGGAGAATACTAATTTGAAGCGTCGCTTTTAAATTGGAAACAAAGCCTTTCCATACGCCGGTCTCATTATCTGCCTGTTTAGTTTAAAAGCTCTCATCCATGGGTTCAAAATTATAATGTGTGGCTTTTCATCCGGGAGATATTTACTTCTCAATGGGGATATTAAACTTGGACAGTGCATGAACAAACATTAACCACAGACCCCAGATCAGTAGGGAGTTAGGATCAAAGAGAAATACCTGGCACATTTTAAAGTAGTTCATCAAGTCGCAGAATATTCAGGCAATCTTATTTCAAGTTTCCTGAGCCAGAAGAAAATAAACGCAGTCAACACTCAAACGCATTGTTCGCTTTTGCACCACCTAACGCATCGCAAATGGTATTCATGACATGATGTTGATCGCCGAGCGAAGAAGGAAACTTACCGGAAACGATTATAAAATTGACCCCGGTATTAACAAATTGACATGAAAGAGCCATTGTGTATCCAGATCATAATGCGAAAAGCAAACAGACGTCGCGATAACAAACAATTGTACCAATCACAAAATATAATACCGAAATAATTTAGGTATCATAACACCATATTTTCAGTCAAAGGCAAATTTAGGAAGCACAATAACGGAAATTTGATAGCATAAGTCGTTTGTACATTGCAGGCTGAAGCGTGTGAAGAAAAGTGCTAGCAGATAATTGACGCAAATCCGAAAACGGTACCAGCGCTGGCTGGGTTCCATCCGACGATCTGATTAAAGCCACAAAGCACTCTTAGAAATGGAGCTTTCATGATGAAAACATGGAATAAGACGATGGAGGGCCAGCCGCCAATGACCAATTGGCGTAAGCCACCAAAATTCGTGGAAGCGATATCAACAGAATCAGCGGTCCATTCAAAATCAATTGTGCAGCGTCGTCAATGGAAATGCGAAAGCAATGAATCTTGCACTAAACCATGAGCTTTAAATACGTTTTAACTCAATTGTAGAAATCTTTGCTTGCAAAAGCAAAAGTGAACCCACTTCTATATAAATAGATTTACTTTCGTGAATTTTAAAAATTCATCCATATCATTATTCTTGTTTTAAATCCGAACCCTCAAGGGACATAAATTCAACTAACCACAATATAATAAATAATCGTTCAAAATCCCATCTAAACATCAAAAAATTCGCATCACCCGCTCTTAACAAAATAAAAAAATGATTGTCCATTGCGGGATGAATAAGCTTCTTATCTTAGGCGAACAATGACACTCCCTCTTTTGCCTTACAAAAGGCTTTCAAGGCATACAAACGAATGGTTAATCCATGTTCTCTCTTTTCACTTTCAAAATTAAATATTTAAAACAATAAGATGAATGAATATTATTTTTAAGTCACCACTAAAACATCAATGGACATGTGACAACACCCGTTAACATTGAATTTCACCTTTTTGACTACATTGGTAAGTGGTTTGACTTTTAACGGGTTTAGGGATGGGTTCGGATCTCGAAACTCGGACTATATAGGTTGTGGTTCAGTGGTACACCACTTACATAAGCCGACAGACTGCATAGAAGACTCTATTCCTGAAAGCTTTGTTCTCCAACTTTCAGCATTTTGGGGAACGAAAATCCACGGTGCTTGCACTGTTTTGTCTCACCAGATGGTGAGTCACTACTCAAAGGTTTCCCATTAGGGATGTGTGAACTCACTGGATTGTATTTTCAAAGGCAGATACAAAGGAGAATAATGCAAATGAAACTTATACCTTCCCTAACTTCCATGGAACTTTGGATGGGTCACTGTTGCAAATAACCTAAATTTTTAGAATGTTGTATATGTTCCATCACAGGATTAGAGTCTTCGAGGAGAAATAGAATCTCTGGGGATTTATTGATGGAAGGGCTCATACTTTATTCAGTGTTTAAAACTATACCTTTGTTATTTATGAGCTATATCATATAATTTGCATGGGATCGTTTTGGATTCTATGCAATGATGGAGATTATCCACCTATTAAATTAGACTTAATACACAAAATTTTAAAATTACAAATAGAAAGATAATTATATTCCTAAATCATGTACCGTGTGTTTTCTCATATTGGGAAGGGATGAAACCTCTCATTTAAAGTTGGGTTTTGAATTTCTAAAATGGGCATTTATTTTCCTCAGGAATAACAGACAAAGATGTGACAGGGGTGCGTATGGGATCAGGCTTGCGTCGCTTCAATGATGGTTTGGGGATGTGGGGCCAACCTATTTATGGCGAGCTTTGGTCACTCGAACACGTAAGCTGCGTTCCAGAGATGGAGCAGCAGGGCAGCTTGTTTGTTGTCACTTTATAATTGGAGTCTTGGGGCGTGCAAAGATCAAAGTACAAAATAGTAAAGTAACCTTGAGTGTTCACAAATTGCCATCGCTAGCTACTCTACAATGATAAGTTCAACAAGTTCTGTCAGCAATCTCACAATCAAAGAATCAACATGGCTTCGGCGCAACAAGCAATTCAAACTGTCAACAAGCTGGAATAAATTCCCTAATATCCAAAGCCACAGATAACCTTTCATTGAAGTCCGCTAAAGCTCTTCTTTCTTCCTTTCTCACATGTTATAATTAACAAAACTATCTTTTCCCAAAATGGATACCATGACTGTGACATCAACATGGCCCATACAATGTGTTCTAAAAGCATTTGATTCCTTCCATTGAACCTTGAAGTTATGTTTTCCAAGAATGTATTGATCAGAGTTTGGTAATTAAACCCCACTTGATGATGCCAACATAGAATAACTCATTCAAAGCATGATCCGCGGGTCCCCAAAGCAGATATTAATATCAACTGCTTCCACAAAAAGTGGGCACTTTCAGTGCATTACATCATTTAGGGCTGCTTTTACACTCATCATCATGTTCAAAATTATCATAGTATTTCCTTTTGGAGATGATAAGAAGTCAACAGGCAAATCTCAGAGTTTTATCTCGAAAGGGGGCCATCAAGGCAAAGGTGTTTCCACATGTTCCAAGTGTGGACGCAGTCAAATATTTGCATATACGCAATAGATGACCCATCATAGAAGAGCTATATCATGAGCGGCGGTGTTGAGCCCTCCCGCATTCGCCAGGCGGATCAAAATCGCCAGGGGAAAATCACTTTCCAGTATTCTTTAATGGTTCCCAGCAAAGGTATAGCTTCTCATCTTTGCACCGGTCCCTTATGGATATGATGGAAGCGGTGCTTCCACTTCCGGGATTTTCGCCGGCGAGACCGATGTACCGGGACTCCAGGTCAGTTCCGCAATTAGAATAAGATCTCCCATCCGTGCCAAGGCCATATTGCATGCTTTGTGGCGCGGCAAAATGAATGTGGACTTTGAGCCATCTTTCACTGTTTACAACAAACAACATGATCTGAATGGTCAGCTTAGAGCATGCTAAAACTCTGGTGAAGAGGTCGAAAGGGAAACCAAAGTTCCTCTGGAGAAGAGCTTTCTTCTTTTTGCCTCCTCTGAGTTCCTTCCCAACCATTCTTTCTCTTCAATCGAGAAAGGCACAAGCTTCCTTCAAAGCTATATTTCTCCACAACGCAAGTTCTCTTCAGAATTCTCTCTGGCCATGGCAGCTTGAATCCTCTGAAATGGAAACCCCTAAAATGTTGTAATGTCTAATAAATAAAATTTCGCCTGTAAATATGCTCGAACAAGGCTTATTTTCGGTTGTCCCAAAATCAACTTCCATAGGGCCAAAAGCCCTTTCCTTTTGCCAAAATTTTTGACCATTTCCAAATATGGATATCTATTCTCGGATTGCAGGTGTTTTTGATGGGTGGAAGCAGGGATTTCCTCTGAATTTCAGGCGGGTCGGGCAGAAGCCCAGAAACCTAGAATTAAATACTTAGGATCAAACTACTTTTTGCTTACAAGAAGGCATAAATAAAATAATGTTTTAAATTTCTCAGGAAACAGGAAGAGCATGGGGTTCATAATGGGCTGAGAATCGATGAAGATGAAATGTGTGAGGGAAGATGATGGTTCTGTGTTGCCTGTGATGCTATTTAATCTTGCAGGGTTACCAATGCCACTAGTTCTACCCTTGACCATTTGGGAGAGTGCCACCATACCGATCAGTTTTAATTATAGACTTTAATGAAAGGGATCTATCATTTACATTTATGGGATTGCCTATCTCCATTTGCTGGCCTATTCTCACCGAACCTGTTCATCCATTCTATGTTTAACCAGAGATTTACGGCCTTCACTTTGGAACGTGATGGGATGTAAAGCGCTCAGACACACGTTGGGACGTTGGGAAGCTTTGTTTATTTTATTTTGGGTTACGGATTAAAGTTGATACACATATGTTTTGTGCGGTTTCGTCGCTTTCCGGCTGGAACAGGGGCGCCTTTCCAAGCACCTGAATGATATATATTAGCGACAAAAGCATGTACTTAATACTATCAAGCATTGATTTTCTTTTCAAGCCTTGCAGAGGCTGGCAACGTCGTCTTGGTAACGTGTTTCGGTTGATCGTGCGGTGGCGTTAACCCGACAAGGACAGTACATAGAATTGAGAGCAGATGTGCAATGGTTATGTTTTCTTTGCACCAAGACCAGATTACGTCATCTTCGCCGAACGGTAAACAATTGCTTCTCTTGCCTTTTCTGCCAACGGCGCATCCTGTAATCGATACCCAAAGTTTAGAACTCTATGAACAAAATACGAAGATGGCACCTCATTCGAATCACACCTCTATTCTGCCGGTTGAGAACGGTCAGATTGGTCATACAATGAGAAGAGGATGTAGTGAAGGGGATGTTCAATTCATTGAGGACCAGACGTAAGATGAGGCTTTCCAAAACCATTTCGCGGCATGGATAATCACAGGGAGTTATCAGTTCCATCAACATCGTTGTAACTGGATTTTTCCTGGCTTTTCGCTTTCACATGGGCACAACATTTGAGTGATTGGGAGCATGGGGAGTTGCATGGGCATTTTGGGATAATAGCGTGTGTCCAACTAATAATCAAACTACCAGATTTCAAAGGATCTACTAAAGATTTTCTATCTTACTACGAATGGATTTGCTTTCTCAGAATATGTTTACTTTCGGGAGTTATTTTGTTTGACACTGGAAGCTTGAGGAAGAAAGATGAATGGTCAGAAATAGAAACAGATCATGGAAGCTGCGCACCTCCCAATAGCGAAGGCATGTTTTTAACCAGGAGGCCAAAACAGTAATAGCTCGCTACATCTAAGATTCATAAAGCAAATACTTTTCTTTATATGAACCCCTACTCCATCAATTTCAGACTACATTGAAACATAAAATCCCCCTCTATGGGCTTCCATTGACTTAGCTGCTGAAATAGTGCTCCCTTCTCAAAGGATAAAGGAGTTGATATACTTCTCGAAGGGTTATTTCTTGTGACCGGGGGTGAATTCTCACTATCTGCAAAGATGGCGGGGCTGATTTCGATTGTGATAATCTCGAGCGAGTTCCTTATCTGTATGGGCTTCCCTAAGGGGTTTAAGTGTTGTTGAATCTTGAATGAGCACAGCACGAAGGCAATGTGTTCATCACGTGGGAGAATTCCTCTACCGAGATCAAACTGTTACCTAAGGTCATGCAGCCATTGGTATTTAAGGCCAATCGGGAATATCTCTCATTCATAGACTCTGTTGACAAAGCTAATAGATTAGGATTTCATCATTCTTGATGGCCTCCCTCGCCTATGCTGACGCCAAGCTAGACTTCATAGGGATGGTTGTGGCCTTTACCACTATGAGAATGGATGATGCTGTTGGGGGAGTCAACAACAAGAGAGTACGGAGGCCGAGTTAGAGGGCGGTATTAGTAGAGGGGCGGAACCGTAGTACTTTCGAGGTAGAGGAGAAGGGCGGGGATCGATTGACCGCCTCCTCGGTGTGTTTGAAATAGGAGAATCCTCTAGGCAGTGTGGTTTGCTCTTCAAACCCGTCTTACACCCTCAAATATGGAGGAGCTCTTGCCAATATTTGTTATGCATGGGAGCGAGCAGTTAGGTTGCATGGGAGCGTCAATCATGATTTGCATACCAACCAGCGAGGAAGGCGATTCTGGTGGAGCCCCACTATAGTATTTGTTGAGCTATGAAGCACCCGGATGTCGAGCATGGTACCTCCCGGGTACACCACGACCTTAGTGGAGCCAAATGGTGGATGCCTTGGGTGACACAAACTTGACCTTTAAACCGTGGAAGATGGCAGCCCCAATATCGAGTCGGTGAGGGTTAACTGATGAGATATGAATGTGAGATGGAATGGCTGCTAATAACATAGTGGGTACATGCCAACCTAGCGGTTTTGAAAGCTCACAGGCCAGCCACCTTTGTGTTCCCCAAGCATGCAAGAGTCTGCGACATCCATAGCTACCGGAATACTTGATTGATACTAGCAATATGGAATATCCGAGGAAGGGCAAGCAACCCATGATGGAGACCCGATTTGGTGACATGCTACAAAAGTGAAACAACCAATGATGGAAGCAATGGCTGAAACACAAATCCACGGGCTGACAGGCACTCTTAAATCTGGCGGGGGCTTTTTGCATTGAAGTGGTGTCGGAAATGCACAAAACCCGACTCTAGAGAAGAAAGAAAAGGGTAAAGAAAAAGGGAGTGGTGTACAAGAATCTACTGCCCGGAGGTGGGATCAATCCCGACCCACCTTCTACGATTCGCCTGATAGAAAGGGACATTGAGCTCAATAATGAAATTTTGAAAGTTACCTAGCGATGCTGTTCTCTTTTTTATCGGTTATGAAGATTATAAAGTTGGAATTTAAAGGGGTATTAGGGGGAGCACTTAGCTGATCTGATTATGCTTGCAATCAGATCTATGGTACGAGAGATAATTCCCTGATTGAGAACGCCGTTGGGAGATTTTGAAACAAACTCCTTTGGCAGAGTGGGTGGTTGGGGGCTATAACTCATGCATTTGCAGAGGCCAATGGCACCAAAGGGAGGAGTTAGAGTGCTATGGAGAAATGTTAAGGCGGTATGCATTATTGCCATCAGGAGAGATGCTTAAGTCACCGAATACGGAGCATGATAATATGTGTGGGAATTATCAACATATACCTCAACAGAAGAAGCCGAAGGAGGAGGCTGTTATGTGGAGGCAGGATACAACTTTAGATTGACAAGCAATCTATAGGCTGGCTCCTTGGAGGAGATTTTAACATGACGAAACTTGGAGACCAGAAGATTGGTCTACATAAGAATCTTTCAGGCTGAGGAAAGGGTGTCTGGGGGACAACCTTATGGATTCAATAGGATTTGCTCTACTCTTGAATATTCACGGGCAATATAGCGGAGGGCCGAACCAAGCAGTCACGCCTCTTGGTCAACACACAAGTAAACAAAGTCGGCTCCATTTTGGATAACATTTTGTTGAAGATGACATGGCTTCCGCGCAATCCGACCACATCCTCAAAGCTAGTACTAGATATGCCTTCTAAGTTAATATGAGGGGGTGCCACACCATTTAAATTTAACGTGATTATCTTAACAAATGTGAGAATTACGCGCTTCCTTCAGGCTATGGAGCTTCACTACGAGTTAGCTAGGGGCAAAAGCATGCATGATTGGTCAAAATAGCTCAAGGCAATGAAAGCAGGGTGTGGTGAGGGTATGAAGGGCAAAACCTTTGTTGAGGAGAAATTGCGGTATGATGGAGACTCTAAGAATGGTTCGATCAAGCTCATGGCCAACCCGGCAAACTGTCATTACAAAGCCGGAAGCCAATCTTGATGCTAAAGGATCAAATCAATTGAAGAGGATGAGAGCCGATAGGCTGTGATTGGAAACCAAAGCAAAATGGCACGTAGGGAACATGGATATGGAGACTTCAAAAGTCTTCTTTTCGACTATTTGGTAATAGGATCATGGAAAATGGAATCAATGGGGATTAGGGCAGGGGACAACTCTATCATCAGGAGCCAAATGACATTAGAGGTACTTTCTGGGAATCATATAAGTTGTTCTCGGGAGGATAGCACTGCCAATGAGATCCTTAAAACAGATAAAGCTTTAGCACCAAGTCATGGGGCCGGAATAGTCAACTTGGAGAGACAACCAGCTCCCTCGTAAACAAATCACAAAGTGAGGAGTCCATTGCAGCCTCGGATGATGGCACGATCTCAGGACGGATGGTTTCCACCAGAAATATTCTTGGAATTTTTGGCAAAGAATTAGGTGATGATCTCAACGTGGTGCTGCAAGGGCAGCTTCATGGCAGCCTCCACCTGCTCTCTCCACGAGTTGTTGCCCTAATACCAAAAGGTACAAAGACCAATGGCTCGGAGGAATGGCCAGTGCTCCTCACGAACACCACATACTGGTGATAAAGCCAGAGCTCATGCCGTCGTTTCAAAGCCACTTTCGGCAATATCGCAAGGCAAGAACAATGCGCTTTCCTCTGGTGACTTATCCTTGCCAACTACCTCGTACCTGTGAAAGGAATGCATTGGGCATCTCGAGAATCAGCAAAGGGAGCTATCATGTTAGGCTTCGATTTCAAGCTTGGCGTTTGTGCTGTTAAGATGGTCATCAATTCAGATGGTTATATGGCCAAATTGGGTTTTAGGCAATTCATTGATGTGGTCATGGGTTTAAACAAATCAATACCGGCATCCATTATCTGGTAGTACCCCACCACATCTTTCCTCTCGGAGAAGAGATTAGAACATGGATGCCCACGGTTATCTTAGCACCGATATTGCTAACATTGCTAATTGAAAAAAGATCTGAGGAAGGATGTAGAAGGGCATTAGAACACACCTAGCTGAATCAGTTAGGTATATACAACAATTTACGGATAGCCGTTCATCTTTTTAAAAGTCTGATGATGATAGCATTGCAAACGCCTACTTGATCATCAAAGGCAACTGGATGCAAGCTGGAGTGTGTCTCAATCTTAGTAAATGTTCAATTATCGGCCACATCGGGAGGACCGCCAACAAGTATCTAAATCTAGGTATTCGGGTTTCAAGAAGGAATGATAGTGTCAAACTCTTTCGGCTTCCCCTATCCGTAAGTGCAGCCGCTGAGGAATGCGGGCGAGCATACTTGACGAATTTGAAGAAAGAAAAATCAATCTATGAATTAGAACACAGGCTCTCTTTGCGAGGAAGGATTAGCATTTGCAAATGGTGTTTTGGTATTTCGGTAGTCTACATGTCATCCATTCTCTGGCACCCAAGTACATCACCAAAAGAATGCAAAACTCGCCAGAGTTTGTGTGGCAAGGTCGCGATAAAGCGGCAGTGAGGAAGTCGTAAACTAAATTAAAGAGGCGGTCTAGGAATCAAGGATATCAGGCACTCCACAAGCTCTCGTCGGCAAGCTAATTATGGGAGAGCAATTAATGGTGACAACATTATTGGCTCTCTCTTCATCGAGATGCGGCAGCAAGCCCATTAAGATCAAGCCTCCTTGCATCTCTCATGTAAATCGGCTATGCTTCGATTTAAAATGCTTGTGATACTTCCCCGATGTCGCAAGATCCTTGAAGCATGGCGATTGTCAAGAGCATTTTAGAACTACTCAAGCTCAATGGCCCGATCGGGGATATCTTTCCATCTTAAGGTCAATGGTAGAATTATCAAGAGGATTATCCTTAGCCTTAATGCACCCCAAAGATTTCACTTGGAAATGGGAGGCTGCTTGGGTATAACTAGACTCAAGCACACTCAGGACCCAATTAGAGTTTGATGGTCTTGGAGGCAGGCTGAAAAACCTAATTAAAGGCACCCAATCTGATAGAGATGGAGTGTACAACAAAGTGAGAACCAAGTTAGCATGCTTGCCTTTCGGGAAGAGGAAGGATCGAAGAAATCCGGTTGTTGAATGATAAGCTGACCTACCGGTCCCAAGTGAGGTTTACAAAGCTCTATGAGATGATGGTATGCACCATCCACGGAAGCCCATGCACCTTTTACGTTACGGAATATGTCAAACAACTACGAAGATCTTTGGACCTCCCTCTTTACTGCCAGAAGAAACCCAACTCATGGCATGGCTTTGTTGTAGCGTGGTATAGCTACAAAACATGGCTCTCAAGGAGGAACGTGCTCGGACATAGACTACCCTCTCTTATATGGAAATGTAGAGGACATAAATCCACATGTTCCTGTGTCCCCAAAACAAAGGAGAAACTTTTGGGGAATGGGCACCAATTCTTCAGACCGATAGCCTTTGTTACATCTCAGCGGATAAGTTGGGATACTCTTTAATACATAGCCCTTTGGAAGTATGGAAGCATAGATGCCATTAGCTCTTGGAGGCGAGAGTATGCATTGCAAAGAGATAAAGCGTCTTCAACCATGCAGTATGGCCCTTATGGCAATTGCTCATATTGAGTATGAGCAACTTCGACAAATCCTGGATAGACTAGGATCAGTTCAAGGCTTCTATCTATTCTTCAAATGCTCATGGACTAATGATGCTGGTGGATACCCCTCCATGTGATGAATGATCATTAGGCTTGGCACATATAAAGGGGCCATGTACTACAACAAGACTTTAAACAATTTGACTTTAAGACTAACACCCTTATTTTAATTTAAATTTCAAGTTCTAGCTCTCAAAAAAAAAAAAAAAAATATGGCACTCAAAACTTCTGTGACAATGCCTTATATTGCAAAATGAGTCTTGGCTACTTGTAAAATAAAGAGCCGCGTCCATATTACCACATGGATTTGAGAATTGAATACACTTCATTGGTACATTACCACATGGTTGAGAATTGAATATAAAATGATGGGAATTAAAGGCATGTGACATCTTTAGTTTAAAGTACAAACTGATTGACCAAAGAAGTTGGTTACTGTAAAATGAAAGTGGGACATGGATTTGAAAACTGAGGTAAAAAGCTCCTGCTTGATTCTATTTGTTCACCTCTCGATAGGTTAAAACAAGCAGGTTACGCTTCAAATTTGGCAGCTTCAACTTTGGAAATTTGCCCATATAAATTATTTTACCCTGATTGAGCAACTTTTGGCAGACGTGCGCCTATATAGGAGTTACTTGAAGCATTAAGTGAAATGCTTTGCCATGCACTTTCGGTTGGGTTAGAATAATTAGCTAGAGATGCACTTGAAGAACATGATAGAAAACATCAAACCGAGGGAATGCATGGTGACTAAAGGTAAAGCCATCCTGGACTATGGACAACCGGTAACTTCGAGGCTGCTGCTCCATAAGCAGTTTCTCTCCGATCAACGGTCTATCGAGAGAACTGAAAGAAAATTAAAATGATGTTTAAAGTGCGTATCGCGATTTCAATAGATCTCAGGATTTATCGGATCTTGACGCTAAAGGAAACGATGCGGTGTGCCACCTCATTAGGGGGCATTCGCTTCAAATAACATCATGGAAGCAAGTTTCAAAACATGCGAGCAGCGGCTATATTACACCACATGGAAGTCAGATGACTATTTCCACCAAAATCGCATTACATAAATTATCACGAATAATCGCTTTAAATGCAATCATGGGTAAGCGAATCTGAGGAAACATATATAGCGAGGCATGGGTTTAATTCCACTCGAGAAATCAAGATGCGACCCTGCTTAACAAAGGCTGCAAGATAGATGCGTATCCGCGAGAAGAAACAAAGTCTGAGCTCAAAACATGCATGGTAGTAGGAGACCAGCTTACCTGGTTATTCAAACATCACCTCTATAAATTCCAAATCATTACGCTGGCTAGCAAGCCAGAAGTTTCGTATATGCATAGCACCAGCTCTCATGCAAACATTCCCGGTGTCCCCACGCAATAAAATCGAACCATCAAAGTGCAAACCAAAGCTACACAACTCAAATTTCATACAAACCTTCTTTAAGTTACAAGGGAGATACTATGCTATCTGGTGAATAAATAGCGGCGTAATGCGTCGCGAGGCAAAGCGACTGGATTTATCAGTTGTGTTACATGTCTCGGTCATGGGGCCTTTGGGTGAATTATAGCAATCTAATTACGCTTTAGTATATAGTTTAGGAAGCTTTGGGTGTCAAGGGCCCAACAAAAAACCGGTGGTGGGGCCTTATCCAATACATTCAAGGGATGCACAACTTCGGCGATGGCGAGAATTATATGAAGCACCCTATCTACATAAGATCTACATAAATGAGAAGCAATCCTACCTCTGCTAGTATAATAATTTACACAAAGCCAGGTGAATTCAAGCCGAACCCAATAAATGCAAGAGTTCAAATCCTACATTACAAATGGAAGGAGGCAAATTTTATATACATGGTCATATAGCTCCA
The DNA here is from genome assembly GCA_021234155.1 of Isoetes taiwanensis. Classification (NCBI taxonomy): domain Eukaryota; kingdom Viridiplantae; phylum Streptophyta; class Lycopodiopsida; order Isoetales; family Isoetaceae; genus Isoetes; species Isoetes taiwanensis. The sequence continues at coordinate 1,752,079 of JAJEKV010000045.1, read as the reverse complement.
TCTTTGTTATTTCGCATAGATCGGTTCCAATTTGCATTTTCAAAATTTGAGTCCATGGTTGGATCTAGTGGTACATGAAGTAACACTTAATAAAGATAGAACTTCGGGAGTACATAAGCTTACATGAGCATTTGGCGAGTAAGGACCAACAAATGTAGAGGAAATCAAAGCTAAGCACATTCAAAGAAGAGAAAATCCCAAGCACAATGTTTTTCCATGCTATAATATTAACAAAATGACTTCACGAACGAGTATCAGGACTATAACTCTTCCTCCAAACCATCCTTCGTACTGAACAAATTTTTCCCACTATGCGAGAGCAGCTCTTCATCTTAGAACGATACTTTTTGTAATCTATAGGGTTTCATAGCTCCAAGCCACCTGCTTGAACGTGACACTATTCGAGGCCGGGCATCCGGTTTGTGAGGGTTGATCGAGCATATGTAGGCTGGTTCGAAGCATAAATCGAGGGTCAAGAAACCTCTTGGAGATGACTTGGAGATGTTGAAGCCCAGGAATCATGCCCCAAAATTGGCATGTAAAATGCCAAAGCAACGCAAAAATCAAACCCCTGCATTCAATCCACGGTTTTCAAACCCTGATAGCAGCCACTTCTCTCATACAAAGTAAAATAAATCAAAGTGTTACTCAAATAACCCATGAAATAATGAAACATACAAATCTAGTGAAGTGAGGAAAGAGAATGGCAAAGTCGGTTTGCAAATAAAAATCCTAGAGTTTCCTTGCAATTGATCCATGTATTTCTTGCGGCAAAAAGATTAGAACTTGTCTCAAAATTCGCAAGCATCTTCCTTAGGTGGGCTCATAAACCTGCAGGGGATCGAGCAAGCCGCAGGGGAAGCAATATATGCTCTGATGGGGGACTAGAGTTTTATATCAAATTATCGACTGTAGAACCTTGCGAGGGCGGATTTGGCCCTGACTAGTGGTGCTCGAGGCAGAAGAAACTGATTTGGCTCGCACGGCAACCAAGAGTGGATTTACCTTGCAGTCTCGAATTCCAAAATAGTGTCATCCAACTTCTAAAAGCGAAATGTTTAGCCATGCAAGTCACGGTAGAGACTCAAGCGAGGGTAGAACGCAGATAAAACCACAGCAGGGCCTCTTTAGGAAACATAGGTGATAGAAATAACAATCTAAGGTGGAAAAAACCAGCGGAAAACCTCGGTTAGAAATTTTTATTGTTCATCGCTCACGTTGGAGAATCAAAGCCGAATCACCAAGCATCACCATGGCTGGGAAAAAATTGCTATTAGTGCATAGGGTATGTTAGAAATCAAAGCACAAACTCCCAAATCAACTTCGAACAAAATCAGCATGAAAAACGAAGGCGATTAATGGTGGCAAAATGGTATTTGCTACTTGCCGTCGGTTGCCTATGTTGATGCTGTGATGCTTCTTATCGTCGCGTTATGCCCGCGTCACCATCAGCCGATGGCGGGGATGCTTTTAACTATCGACGATCACCTTAATGTCTCATCAATTTCGGTAGTCGAAATGCGGACCGTGGCATATCAAGGGCCCATATTGCCCCAAACATCAAGCCCGTAGTCAACCGCAGCGGCCCCTATAAGAATATATACAAGACAAGAAATTTATAGCGGCTGACCCCGACTTACTCTTATGAAGTGAGATTTATATATATATACAAGAGGGGTTATGCAAGATTCCTCTAGATTCTCCTAGATTCTCCTAGATTCTTCTAGATTCTCTAAGATTCCATTAAGATTCCTCGGCTTCTTAAAGATTTTATCAAGATTCCCTAGATTCCCCAGGGAAGCACTTGACATTCCTATAGATTCTCTTAAGATTCCTCTATTTCCCATAGATTCCCCTAGAATTCTCAAAGATTCCATCAAGATTCCTCTAGGTTCTTAAAGATTTTTATCAAGATCCCCTTAGGTTCCTTTACATTCTTAGAGATGCTCTCTTGGGATTCCCATAGATTCTCTAAGATTCTTACGATATTCCTCTGGATTCCTAAGATCTTATAAAGATTCCCTTAGATTCCCTCAACTTACTATAGATTCCTTGAATCTCAAAGATTCAAAAAGATTCTTAGTGTTTGATAAAATAGTGGCGCACCACTCATTAAAAAGCTCTCCGACGAGAGGTCCAATAGCATGGGTCCCACCTTCATCAGACCCCCATGCGATTAAGCGGAAGGAAGCTTCCTAGAAAGGCCATTCATAAATGTTTTGCCACCTCATTACCTTTTTTTCCCAATGAAAAGTGCCACCTCACCTCCTTTAAAAAAAAAATCAATTTAATATTAAAAAGTTAATGGCTGGGATTTATGCTCACCTTTTGATCTAACGGTTAAGATTTGCTACACCAAATCACCTTTAAGGAACCTTCCTTGCACCTTCCTTATAAAAATCAAGGGCTATGATTTAGCCTTCCCCTTTGATCCGACGGTTCCCCGGATGGGGTGTATGCCCCCATGCATGACTCATGTATGCCCCCATGCATGACTCATGCATGCCCCCTCAAAATCAAGGGCTTAAAATTTCACGCCACCTCCACGAGCTTTTTTTATTCAAGGGGCCAAGATCAAAGATTTATATATAATGTGCTATTTTGTAACCACCCCCATGGTGAGTTTCTATATATATATTATTATATTATTATAGATTCTCCAAGATTCTCCTAGATTCTTCTAGATTCCATTAAGATTCCTCTGGCTTCTTAAAGATTTTATCAAGATTCCCCTAGATTCTCAAGGAAGCACTTGAGATTCCTATAGATTCTCTTAAGATTCCTCTATTTCCCATAGATTCTATGAAGATTCCCCTAGAATTCTCAAGATTCCATCAAGATTCCTCTAGGTTCTTAAGGATTTTATCAAGATCCCCTTAGGTTCCTTTACATTCTTAGAGATGCTCTCTTGGGATTCCCATAGATTCTCTAAGATTCTTACGAAATTCCTCTGGATTCCCTAAGATCTTATAAAGATTCCCTTAGATTCCCTCAACTTACTATAGATTCCTTGAATCTCGAAGATTCCAAAAAGATTCTTAGTGTTCGATCACGTTGGGCTTTCGGTTTGCGACAAAATAGTGGCAAAGCACCACTCATTGAAAAGCTCCGATGGAGAGGTCAATGGCGTGGGTCCCACCTTCATCCATCCAACCCTCTCTTTTGCAAACCTCGTGCCTTTGAATGCGATTAAACCGAAGGAAGCTTCCTAGAAAGGTCATTCATAAATGTTTTGCCACCTCATTACCTTTTTATTAATGAAAAGTGCCACCTCACCTCGTTTTAAAAAAAAGTCAATTTAATTAAAAAGTTAATGGCTAGGATTTATGCTCACCTTTTTTGCTACATCAAATCACCTTTAAGGAACCTTCCTTGCCTTCCTTATGGGAATCAAGGGCTATGATTTCATCAAAATCCCACTGATGGGTTTATGCCCCCATGCATGACTCATGCATGCCCCATCAAAATCAAAAAGCAAAAATCACCTCACCACTTTTTTTATTCCAAGGGCCATATAATGTACTATTTTGTAACCACCCCCATCCTTTCTTTTAAAAAAGTCAATTTAATTAAAAAGGTTAATGGCTAGGATTTATGCTCACCTTTTGGGAACCTTCCTTGCACCTTCCTTACAAAATCAAAGGGCTGCCCCATTTGACTTCCTCTTTGATCGACGGTCCCTGAGATGGGTGTATGCCCCCATGACTCATGCATGCCCCATCAAAATCAAGGGCTTAAGCTTCGCCACCTCACCCATCTTTTTTTATTCAAGGGCCAAGATCAAAGATTTATATATAATGTGCTATTTTGTAACCACCCCCATGAGTTTCTATATAGGGCCTACACATTTCCCCTAGAATTTCAAAGATTATCCCAAGGTTCGCATATATTTTCGAAGATTCTATGTATATTCTCCTAGATTCCCTTAGATTATATGAAAAATCCTTAAGATTCTATAGGATTCCATTAAAAGATTCTTCAGTTATGAGAGTTTATCCCAAGATTCCTCTAGATTCCCCAAGATTACGTGTATATTCTTCTACATTCCTTTAGATTCTATGGTCAAGAACTCACTTTTAAGACTCGACATTGCAAATTGAGTTTATCTCTACACTATAAAGTTGAAGTATCCATGAAGTTGACTATATAAAAAGCACGCACTATAAATGATATAAATATCTTTAGCCCCCTTTTTTTAAAATTCCATGAAGATCTAAATTGTCTTGGATAAAAATAGCTGGTAGAAATAATAAGATTCTTAAGTCGCGGGATCGAGATCAATTGGCAATCAAGTTAATAGATGTTTTAATTTAGAATTCATACCAAGGAATAGATCTATCTTGGTTTGTCCGGACCCATCTACATCCAGGTAAAGCATTTTTTGAGGAATTATTTTACATCGGGGCTTTCTCGATGTTGGCGAATAGGCTAATTAAACATCCGGTATAGTTAATTGTGGCAGGACCAAGCCCCTACAATGTTGGGTGGTAAAAATAAATAGATTTTTCCCTTTGAAAAGTAAACCATCCAACCAAAATAGTTTTGGCCATGTTAAGGAATAAACATTGCATCTGTGCTTTACAAATGATGATCCTCTGTCCTTTTCCACCAAGTGGAATGTTCTTTTTGCTAGTTTGTTTTTGTAAACCTTCTAGTTTTTTTTACAATGAGGTCAACCAAATCTCTTGCTCAAGTTGGAAAATGCTCTATTATCATTGTGCTTCGTTCCTCAGAATTATATTCATACTTCTCCAACAAATATTTAGCTGTAGCATTGTTTGTAAGGTAGCCATTTATCAATGCGTAGGCACAGCCCAGATTCTGATGACTCATACTTCAACGATAGAATGGGATGGCAAATGGACGAGAGCAAAATCAAGCTGTTCGAAATTGCAGACAAAGAACATTCACAAAAGCAGAAACTCAACAATATGCCACAGCGGAATCCCACACACTCAAATATGCTTGCGAACCACAAAAGCTTCCCACAGCCTGAACTATGCCGTACTGCAGACCATAAAAGAAACCAAAATAAAAAACCCTTCTTAAATGGCCAATGCAGGCCATTCTTTGTATATCCTTTCAGCAGCAAGCGTTGCACAGGTATGGTGCCATGCATGGTCTGCTTGTCTCAATAAGAAGACACAAGACATGGTCAGGGCGCCCATGCTAAGGGACATGGATGCTGATCATATAAAAAAGAACAAATCAAAGGACAGGGCTGCGGCAAAATCCCCAATGGCAGCCATCTCCGGGTAGTTTTCGTTTTACAATTTAAGATGCAGCATTGCAAATGCGACAGCAGCCAAACAAACAAATGCTATACTTTGTTTTCTTTTTTAAATATAAGAACCGTAGAACAACAGCTTCTAAAATACAAAAAGCCCCAAATAGTGAAAACTCAGCAAAACTTAACGAAGATAGACAGAATTTCATTACCTCAACCTTAACAGAAAGCCTGAGCTGAGCAGGCAAGGTCAGTTCAACAGGCAAAATCAAATGCTTCAGCTTGCAAAGCTCAAAGACCAGGCCGCAGCCGTTGTTTAAAAAAGCTTGAATCGGACGCCACTCTTCTGGGCTCTACAAAATAGCATCAGAAATGGTAAAATCCATGCTAGACGAAAAACCAACCAAATACAGCAAACAAAACCCTTTACCTGTGATCCAAGGATGCGAGCTCCATGTTCCAGATAACGAGTGAAATGAGAAGTCAAATTGAAGCATCCGGTCACCTAGGTGCCATTAGTGACGTAGAAGATAGCACCCCTGCTGGCCGCAAAAGAGGAGAGTTTGCCTTGGCAGACCGAAAACTTTTGGTATTGAGTGCCAAAAATGTCAGAAGCTCCATGGCTCTAGCGCAGAAAGAACTGCTGCCGCTGCAACAACAGATGGTGGAAAGGCCAGAAAATAGATGTCTGCAACCATACGCCTTGGCAGGAAACCCCACGGGAATCAACGATCAAGAGAAAAATGGCAGAAGAAAACATTGAGTCAGTGGTCTTGCTTCATCCAGCGCGCAAATGCATTCCGCTAGTGCCCCGTTAAAATGCAGATTGGGTATGGTCGGCATGATAGGGCTAGAATCAGAGATAAGCAGTCCGGTCGAACCAAGCAGATAAATCCGGTCGAACCAAGCAGTCGGCTCTATTCTCTGCTTCCAAAAAATAAATATCATTTTTGCCAAACCTTGAGAAGGATGACCTTCTCACTGCGGCATTCAACACTCTATCAACTCCGCCATAGCCATGCTTGCTTCAACGCCTTGAATCTAATGGATGTCTGCTCGTAGAGGTTTAAGTGGAAAAAGCCTTTTTTTTTTTTGTGACCTTGCCATCTCATTAATTCGCATTAAATGCAATTAAATATTGTTCCCACCTCATCATGTGGCATTTATTGCTCTCAAATTATGTGGCAACATCTAGGCCATTCATCCTGCACCTCCCCTTTGATTAAAGATGGGGGGCATGCCCCCATGCATGCCCATACATGCCTATACACTTACATGTGCGGCCAAGATTCAACCTCTCGGATTCGACGGCCTAAATGAAGACCAGCGACTCATGTGTCCCACACATCAAAGTGTCTTTATATATATATAATGATATGATATAATATGATATTATGTATTAGATAATTTCGTGAGGAGGATTAAGCCGGAAAAATATTCTCGCCCGAACCGCCCAGCTCGTCTTGTATACTCGGTGGCGGCTCGTAGAAATATTTTCAGTGGAATCCGTGCCCGTAGGAAATTAACAAAGCGTAATCACCACTTGGGGATTACGTTTACGTAAAATTTCGGCGATGGCGTGGCGGTTCACTTAAAACAAATTTTCCGGCGTGGAAAAATTCCTTTTCTCTCGTGAACTTCTCTCTCTCTTTGTTTCCAAGCTTGGCGATGGCGATCTCCGGCGCCATCGCTCATTTTGACACAGGTAGCGTCCGTGAAAAACTCCATGGTAATGCACATGTTTATCGATTTTTTAATTTTTCTTATGTTTTGATCTGGTAATCATTTTTTTTTTAAATGCGGGTATTTTAGGGCTTTGGAGACTATTTTGGGAGTGATTTTGTGAAGCATTCTTCATCAGGGAGTGTGCAGGTCGCTGGAGGCTTCATCTGTCAATCTTGAGCAGTATTTTTCTTTGCATTCATCGCCTCTGATCTTCTTTTCTTTGGATTTCTTAAATGCGGTGAGTGCGGAGTCGCTGGAGGCTTCATCTGTTAATCTTGAGCAGTTTTTTTTCTTTGCATGCATCGCCTCTGATCTTCTTTTCTTTGGATTTCTCATCTCTGATCGCTGGAGTCTTGCGACTAAGTAATCGGCATTTGTTTTGTTTCTTTTCTATCTTTAATGTTTTATTTACTAACCATAACCTTTTTGGCGGGGTTTTGATGCGTTACGTAGCTCTAGAGTTCGATTATAGTCTTCCCAAGAATCTGTGACATAATTTTCAAGGTAAGCATCCTATTTTTTACACAAATCTTTATTGAAGTTTTACACCAAGGTCTTTGACATATATATCTTGGCTTTTACGTGTTTGCGGGGTATTGAAGATCCGCATGCGGTGTAACTTGACACTCTAAGATATTGAATATGGTTTGGAATTTGAGAATTTGATTCTTGTTTTCTACTACTCGGTATGGCGAGCAGTCTTTTAATTTGTGTGGTGGAGACTTAGGGGCAATGAGGGATTACGGTATAGAAGTTCCTAGCGATCCATGGATGTTGAAGAAGCGTCGAGGAAATTACGGATGAACTTGGTGATGGATTAGATCTTGAAGATGAGGAAGCTCAAAGGATGATTGGATTCCTCACGGATGAAGATCTCCTTGCGGATGCTTTGGCGGTGGTCGGGGCGCTCAAAGAGTGCTAACAAGTGGGCAAGAGGTATATTTGGCCCAGTGGAGAAAAGCGTTTAATTTTGATGTTGGTGTGCCGGTTGAAAAACTTCCCTTGAGGAGGTGAGCGAGCTTTTAACCGTTTTTTATGCTTGGGTAATTTCTTTGTACCTTATTATTACATTGCAGTTACTAGTTTATTAATTTCTAAATTCTTTTAAAATTTAGATTCTAACATAATATTGTTTTGTAGGCCAAGAAAAAGAATGGGAAATTATATCCACACACATCGTAAGTGTCTCCTTTTTTTTTTTTAATTTTCATTTTTAAGTAGCATATTTTAATGTTCTATATTTTGTTAGGTTAAGTTGCTTGTTTTGAGGTATAGGTAGGATAGTCGAGGAAGGGAGGGGAGAGTTTCGGCAGAAGCAGGGGATGCGTGAGTATCCATTTGATATAAAGAGGATCCTATCTTTTGTCGAGCCGTGAGGCTTTCATACGTGCTATAAGGAAGACACGACGGGAAGGGAATTATGATCGACCAAGGAATAAAGCTCACCGCCATAACCTTTTACGAAGAAACGAGATATTTTGGCGGATATTGACCATCAAATCACGCATTATTTGGTTGTATAAAAGCGGTTGGCGTATTACATCTTGACAAGGTTTGGTATCGGGGTGCAAAAAGAGTTAAAAGGCGTGTTAGATGTTGATATCACATTAGGTTTTGATAATGGTGGCGAGATAATAAAATATGGGGAGAGAATCGGTAAAAACCACCGACCAACTATCACAAAATTTGATGAGAGACATTTCGGGGAAGCCGATTTGGACACATGAACTTGATTTTATTGTGACATACAAAAGCGATGCGTCGTCATTTACACCGCAAAGGGCGAGGATTGAAGCCAAGGCGTTGTTTCTTCAACCGATTATGAAACCTAGAAAAATGTAAGTGTTAACTTAGAACTTATGTCTTTGATTTTTTTTTCTAATATTTTGTTAATTGTTTTCTGAGTTTTGGTATCTTTATTACGCCCGGTTAAGCGTGAACAATCTCTCAAGTGGCTGAAAAGTTATGAGCGGCGTCATTGGGCACGAGGCATAAATTTGTAATAAAAAGCGGTTGGCGTATCATTAGTGTCTAAATCTTTTCGGTTTACAAATGTGCCGTGAAGTTGGTATGACTATTACGGGGCACAAAAATCGAGATTCATATGAGAAGTAAGTGTTTTAATATGTTTAATTATAGTTTTATTTATTTAACATATCGATTCTTTGGGTTTCTTTGGCGGAATCACGATCGTACACTTGATTTGAAGATTGATGCATGCATGGATTTGGTTTGAATCAATTAATCAAGATGGCGACCTGCGTTAGTTTGCAAATGTTCTTTACGGTATTTTCTCTCACTTCATATTTACGTTTTTTTTTTTTGTATATTACGTTTCTAATATATTATGCTTTATAATTTCGGATGAAATTTGCAAAAGCACACTTACCAATGCTTCTAGGGCTCCACTTGTTGATTTGTCCAATAACATTCTTTGCAAAAGAATCAACTTCAAGACTATTACAGCGATGATTTAGATGGTGCGACAAGAAAATATTCGGATAGTCGGGGAGTTAATGTGAAAGCGAGTTCTTTGGTCAGTTGCTTGTCGGGTTCTTTGGTCGGTTGGTGTCGGATTCTTTGGTCGGTTGGTGTCCAGTTCTTTGGGTTGGTCGGGTTCTGGTGAGGGCTGGCTGTGGGGTTGTTCGGCTAACGATGGAAAGGGTCATTGGGATTGCTGGAGATTACGCTTTAACATGCAACTCTGGCTGAGTACAGTTCTTGTGTCAGGTTGGCGATGAAATGCGATGATGAGTTTTATAAAGAATTGAGTATTGCTTGTCACGATAGTGCACGAGCTCTAGGAAAGTATCATCGCCCGATTATGAATAATTAGAGAATTTTACGAGTGCACTTTTAATTTTAGCATCGATGCAAATCGGTTGTTCAATGTAATGTCTGCGATTATGAAAAAACATTGAAAGGTCATTGGAAATTTACGAACTCCGAATCTAAAATTACGGTGTTTAAACTTTTTATAAACTTTGGAACTTTGGAATTACGATCTTTTTGTATTACGGAATTATGGGAATTACGGAAGTTTTCATGTAATTTGTATTCTGAGTTGAATTGTATGTGAAAATCTGAGTTGAATATCTGTGAAAATCTCTCTGTGAAAATCTGAGTTGAAAATTATGAGTTGAAAATCTGTGAAAAAAAAATAATCTGGCCCAGCAGATCTTGGTGGAGGTGAAATTCCACCTTAAAATAGATACAGAAAAATACAGTAATCCCAGGCAAGTGGTGATTACGATATGATATGATATGATATGATATTATGATATGATATATGGTATGATATGATATGATATGATATGATATGATATGATATGTGGAATGGTGTAAAAAGTGTTCTTGAAATGCAAATGGGAATATCTTTACAATGGTGTGAAAGATGGTCGTTGGGTTTGTATGGTTGTGAATTTGTGAACTATGAGACTTGAACTCGTGTTGTTGCCTCATGTTTTTGTGCCTCTAGGATAGGATAGATGAGGGTTGAGGACATGGGTTTTCCTCAAATAGGCTATTGCAGTCGATGACAGAGACAATTTTCACCTATGAACACTTGGTTCACTATCCATATTTAGCCAAGCATTCTTAGCCCCCTCAAAATTTAGCTTCAAAGTAACATTTCAGTGATCAAAGGAACAACAGACCAAGCATATGTGCCAAAAAGAAGCAAATTTAATTCATTTTTGCTAGTAGTGGCATGGTATATCGTATCGTAAGTAGGTATGGTGTAAAAACCATATTATAAAAGGGGAAAAAAATGTATATAAGCACCTAAATAGCGTTTGAGGGTGTAATTTGAGCAGCATGATCCACCATTGTGACGCATGGACCGTAAAAACTAGATCTATGAATCTATGCAACCAGTTAAAAGTTGGACCTAGAAGCAACGACCGAAAAAAATTGGAGATTATCCTAGCCAGCCGATTTAGCCTCTCGGGCGAAGTTGGATGATTTTCAATTATCTATCGCAACTGCCAGATCAGTGAGTGGTCTGAAATTATTCTAAGACCTGCAGATAAAAGATAATGGGATTAAAAATTATTCCTTCAATTTAGGAAAATCAATCTAAGACCCGCAAAATAATAGCGCTGCCTGTTGCATAAAACTGGCGCTGTTGTTGGAATGCTATTTGTGGGCAAAAGGTAGTCCTGATGAAGATCGGAAAGGAAGTCGATTTAAATCGATTGGATGGGCGAATCAATTGGGAAGGAATCGTGGAAAGATTAAGGAGTGGTTCATCCGTTTGAAAGTAGAACGAAAGAAAAGACAGGAACAAAATGCCTCCCAGTTACAGCTATGAGATAACTGCAGGCAGAAAACGTACCTATCTGTAGACGCGCAAGCATGAAGCGAATGTCCTCAGACACAACAATCGCAAATATCTTGGGTTGAATTGGAGGTAAATGAGAGCTAGATTTGAAGATGCATGACAAAAGTCGCAGCAAGCTAACTTTTAAACAGTTCAGAAGGATGAATCAATTGAAACGAATAGTTTTAAAAGTGGAAGCAGGGCCGCACCCTATGCCTCCGTCAGCTATCAGCTACGGCGGAGGAAAGATTCGGCACCCTATGATTTAAGGCTTTCATAGCATACTTGCCTTGAAAGGGAAGCAAAGATTCAAATCTCGAGGTTCACCAAATTTAGACACACAATGTTAGAAACGGAATCGTGTTCACCTAGAATTGCCAAGTGTCACATAAAGAGATAGGAATAAAAGAATCGAATTTTCCTATAATGTTTATATATATTTCGATAAGGTAGATATCTTAACCTTAAGAAATGAAGCACGAAATATAATGATGATATATTGCTATTCACTAATATGTGAACCAAAGTACATGGTTATACATTTGTACGACGTTTCCTGCCGTAGGGTACAACAATAGGTTCACCATTTCTTTGGCGGTGTACACACAAGACCCTGAGGGTCCTGGTCTGGAATGTGCATGGAATCAACAAGGCTAAGGTACAAGCTACAACAGATTTGTGGAATAGAGCTGATCTAATTTTTGTGAAACCTGGGAGCACCAACTGAATGGTCTACCACATCTACAAGGGTACAAAATCTTGGACTGAGTGTGGAATTTCAAGGACACAGGCATGGTGAAAGGATACGGAGGAATTGGCATATATGTGCGATCTCATCTCACACTTAATGTATCAGTAGAATTGAAGCATGCCAACCAGCAACATATGTGGATTAAAATACAAGGAAGCGACAAAATGGCTTTTGTTGGAGTCTACTATTATGCTCCATTAAACATGCCTTTGTATGATCATGTTGGATTTAGAGATCGGCCTTTACATGAACTAAGCATGCAAGGACTGGAATTGCAGGACAGGGGAGAGATATTCATTGTTGGAGATTTCAATGCGCGAACGGGAGGGCAGCAAACAATCTCTTACCTCAAGGATGGAGATCACCTGTTACAAGAACTAAAGGATCCGGCATACGAGACACAATCACAAGACAAGACTAAAAACAATATGGGTAATTTTTTACTTGAACTTGGTAGTTGCTGTGATCTTAAAATCATGAATGGAATCCCACGGTTCCCAGCATCAAGTGGTTCGACATGCTTCTCCTAGAATGGAGAAAGTACAATAGATTATCTGCTTGCTTCTGATAAATCAGATTTGATCTCAAACTTTCAGGTGTTGGACAAGCTTCCAGAGAGTGATCATCACCCTTGTGGTTTGAACTCAAGTTTCAGACAGACAGCAGGAAAGCACCAGCTCATAACTTGCAGCAGAAAATCAAATTGAATCCACGGAAGCTTGAGATGAGTATCTGAGAATGCTTGTCAAGTCTCTTGGAAGACTATAAGCGGTGGTAGTATAAAGCGGGGATGCCCAAATGCTTTTGGAGATATTGCTATTAGCTGCAAGGACTTCTCTTGGAGTGACTAAGCAGAGAAGGAAAGGCTCGTGTAACTCATGGTGGGATGACGAGTGTGTGCAGGCAAGGGTCATGCTTGGCAAAGATTGTAGAATCAAACCGAGCTGGTATAAGAAGTTGCTTTGGAAAAAGAAAAGAGATTATTACAAGAATATGCAATCTAAACTGGTCTATCAGCTCGAGCATAACCCGAAATCATTCTGGTCACATCTTAAAGGAAAGAAAGATAGTGTGTCGTTGGATATCTCTGATATGTTACAGCTGGCCCGGAAACTATATTTGGTACCTGATGCAGGCTCTATGGCTCTCCACACTGTGAATGATAACTTGTTCACAGTAGAGGATGTCGAAAATCAGCTAAAGAAGATGGCAAATGGGAAAGCACGGGATTTGCAGGGGATCACAGCGGAGTTATTGAAATGGGGAGGGGAAAGCTTGGTACCAATTCTCACTGATCTCTTAAATCAGGCGTCAAAGGATGGCATGCCCAAAGAATGGAAATATTGCAAGATAGTGCCTGTTTATAAATCAGGGGATAGATCAAATGTGAGTAATTACCGGACAATTATGATAGGGAGTGTGTTTGCAAAACTGTTTGGGGGGATATTGGAGGCCAAGTTGAGTAGCTGGTTAGAAACTATGGATAAACGAGCAATAGGGCAGGCTGGTTTCAGAAAAAGGCATAATACCTTAGACCACATACTCACGCTTAGGAGCTTGATAGAAAGAGCAAAAGCTCCGAGGAAAAAACTGTTTTTGGCTTTCATTGATTTTGCAAAAGCGTTTGGCTTCGGTCTCCACGGAGGCGGTTTGTGAGGCGGCTTGAAAAACTTGGGGTTCAGATTCCTTAAAGGTGCGATGGTGCGTCTCTATGAAGAAGTTATTGCAAAGTTGGCGGTTGATATCCACTGAAGAAATTTCCGGCACTATCTGACAGTGAAACAAAAAATTTGTCCGTTGTCCCGACCTTATTGAGGTGTTTATGGGCAATTTGGAGCGATGGTTGAGATAGAGGTGAAAGCGGGTACGTTTGGGTTACGTAATCCAGCTTTTGTTGTATGCAGATGATATCGTTTTGATTTCGGAGGATGCAAATGGGTTACAAGATCATCTGGATAACTTGGCCACTTTCTGCGACGGAAAAGGCATGTCAGTGAATTTGTCCAAAATAAAGATTATGATTATAGGTACAATGCAGAGACCGGAATTCAATTATAAAGGGATTCAAGTCGAAGTTGTTGAGACATATAAATATCTGGGCTTGGAAGTTTGTTCAAACTACTCTTGGAAAGGATGCATAAAAAAAAATCTGGTGTGGCGAGCCATGTATCGGATGTTGGCCTGCTTGAGAATCGATCTTCAGGATTGGCATCTGAGATGCATGTTGTTCAAAACTCTGGTGCAAACAGTTCTTCTCTATGGTGTCCAAATATGGGGTCCAGCTATTTATGCAAGGTAGTGGAGGAAAATTGAATGTGTGATGAAGAGTTTCTTATAGGAGGAGCTAGAAGTTAGGCATCAAATTCCTTACCAAATTCTATTGGCTGAGACGGGACTGCTGCCCCTAGAAGCTGAGGGCTTATGCTTAGCCCTTAATTTCATGGTTAGACTGAAGGTGCGGAAGCCCTGCGCCCTCACATCTTCTTTGCGGCAGAGAATCTGAAACAAAGGATGGTACCATGATGTTGTAGAATGGGAGATGGGGGGATTGAGGAAAGGGATTGGCCCGATACTGATATAGCCATCAGGGATCTGGTACAAATGAAATATGTGGACAAAATTTGTCAGACGTAGGGATCTAGAATTGAGTTTTACAGGAAGGAATTAAATCCTCTATTAATGTATACAGCTCAAAGTTACTTATGCCCCCAATATCGGGGAGGGTATCAGGAGAATTGTAGCATGATCTGGCTGGATCTCAGCGGCTCGAGTGGAGGCAATGGGTGGCGAGAGGATCCCAAGGGAAGAGAGGAAAATATGCGTTGTGTGAGACAGATGCCATAGAAGATGAGATACACGTATTCTTAAACTGCAGCTGTTATAAAGAAATAAGAGAGAGACATAAGATAGCTTATACTGATTATTACTTCTTACACCAGTTGAACCCACAAAAACTAGGCAGTTATCTCAAAGAGCTCGAACTACATAGAAATTGTTTACTCAAACTTTGAGATATGATGATGTAAATTCATTCGCTTCATGGCCCTTTGGGTCTCTCGAAGTGTGAATCAATCAATTATTGTTATTATTATTTTGAAGGGATAGTTGACAAATAACTCGTCTCCAGGGCAGAGGCTGCGGATGGCACATACTCTCACATATGATCCAACATATCCATTCATGTGTGCATCATAGTCTGTAGTCTCCTCAAACTCAGTATTTGTTAACTCAGGGTGGCCGCAAGAGCTCTTTATAAGTGCTGCAATCTTGTCATGAATACTTGGCCGACCATCAACATATACGAGGGCACTCCATGAGGTATGTTCTCCACGATCTCTTTGCTCACTCCAAGATGTTGCATTCAATGTCATGGCATAAATGGACATACTAGGCATAAAAGACGTAAGTTTATGCCATATCCCCCAAGGGTATGTGGGGCCACCATAAACCATCAACACAGTTGAGTATCCAGATGGGACAGTCACGTGCTCCATTATATACAATCTTCTTCCAGCTTCTGGTACCTTTAAAGAAGGTGCTATCATGTACTTGTGGCCCCAATACATAAACTCTTTTAACATTGGAGGTAGTTCCCCTTCCCAACAACTTAGGGTCGATTGATCAAATGGGATAATAGAGGCCTTGAGATGACGAGAAGTTCATCAGTCAAGTCATTTTTTGTCTCACATACATGAGTAAGATCATGCGAGATACTCTTAAAATGGCTCTTTACTTTTATGGTCAATTTACTTCCCCTAGTGCGACATCTCTTAACTTCTTGAGTGTCGCTTGAGCTAGAACTAGAATTAGAGCTAAGACTTCCATCCAAGGGGAATACACGAGATGATCCAGATGAGGATGAACATGGGAAAATGTCTAATGTATCGGCATGATCAGAATTTTCATCAAGTATTGCCAAATACTACAACAATCATAAACAAATAAGTTAGATATGTTCCATGAAAAAGTAATAGAATGCATATTCATACCTCGTTTGCTTCTTGCAGCGCTTTCAATTCACGCTCCAATGGAGGTGGAGCATTTGGCATCAAACTATGTCTCTTTTTGTGTTGTTGCCTCGTGCTATACATTCTTCTGCTAGTTCCTTTGCATTGGTAACACCAACAATGGTCGTATTCCCTTGCAAGCCGTTCCAATGGATCATTCGGGGGCCAATTTTTAGCTTTACTTCCACTTGATCGAGACAATGAAGCATCTCTATTCATAGCGAGCAACTATAAATATGCATGTAGTCATGATAGATGCAAAACAGATAAGGGAGAGCTCAAACCTTATCGACGAGAAGTCGTTAACCATTGGCATTGAAGATCGAGTATATGATGACTCGGAGTCATTATCAGAGTCACTGGAATCCTCTGAGATAGTCATTCCAATTTGATACTGCAGCAGCTCAGACGAAGGAAGACTAGCAACAAAAGCCCTAAAAGAAACTAACACTAGCAACAAAACCTGACCAAGTAATCCGGTGCCCAATTTTTTATTAATTTATTCTGACGGTTAATCATAAATCTGACGAAAAATCGTCAATGTAATCGTCACATTATTCGTCACAATTTCTTCTATTTCTAGCAGGTTTTTTTCCTCAAAAAATACACAACCATTATCATTTCCTTAAAAAAAAAAACATTTTACTATTTTCGCAAACCATTTTCGCGCCTCTGCAGGTTCACGACATTGGCGGCTTCAGAACTCCATTTCGAGCTCACGGCATTGGTGGCTTTAGACTCCGTGGCAATCGGACGGGCAAACGGAGGCGCCTTGTTGTGATCTTAAGGTATAACTCCCTTTTTTTTTAAGGCATTGCGATTTAGGTTTAATTTGCTAAATTGGTCGTTTGCATGCTATCTCCCTTGTTTTTGTATCCGAGATGGCGCCTAGAGACATCTAGAAGAAGTCTGAACCACAAAACTATTTGAAGTGCTAACAAATGATATATTTGTCTCTCTGGCAATTTGCTGCCTCTTCTTGTTTTCCACAAGCCACCGAAATAAGAAAAGAGAGCTAAGTATGACCAGCTAGTAGCAAGTAATGTGCACGTCAGTAACATGTAACCTAGGTATATTGAAGATCCAGCTCATTTTCACTAGCATTAAAAAAAGCATTTGCAAGATTTTGTTTTCTTTAGAGATGAAATTCCTTTTAATGTTTCTTGTTAGCCATGGAAGTTGTAATTTTGTAGGTTCAACTAGCACCTGGATCTTCTCCTGTAATCTTCCCAGAAATAACAGTCAAAGTGGAGGTTGCAGAAAGCAACCCATTTCCTTCAATTGTAACAGATACAAAGAAGAAGAATAAAGGAATTTTACTATCACTTCTCTCAAGATCCTTTCCATTTTAAATCGTGGCGATTTGTTAAACCACAGAATCTGATTGCATGTGTTTGGTAAAATCATTTCCAAGGAGCATATGTTGACAATTTCTTTGTCTACATTTTCAGGTTAGAGACAAAACGAATCATCTTTCTTCTTGCAAGTAAGCTCTTTTCTTGTGCCTATGTAGTGCTTTGTTTTATTCTTGGCTTTTGTTTGTTTGCCTATGTGGCTCATTTGCTTCTCTTATGTTCTTTAGTGGCCCCAAGCAAAAGCTCTAAGAAGGGAGGAGGTAGCTCTCGAGGGAGACTATCGACCACCGTAGGCGCGGATGCCTCCACTAATTTGACACAAATGATTGAAAGATTGAAGCAAGATGAATTGGAGAAGTTCAAGTCTGTGATAGAGAAGCAGGTTTAGCTCATCACACCAACAGCAAAGGCCAATAGTCATAAGCAAGACGCAAGCTCTTCTAAGAGTGTTAGATCGAGGTATAGTACTAATCCGACATGGTTTCACTTCTTGGATTGATTTAAATTTGCTTCAACAAATGAAGAAGCTGCTGGACTGTTGCAGTGTGAAATCCATCAATGTTAACATTGATAGGAATGAAGAAGAAAATGAGATTCTAAAGGATGACGAGGAATCCGGGGATGAGGAATCGACGGATGAGCATGAAGATGTAACATTTGCAAGACTTTCCAAGAAACGTCGGGTTTGCTTCATACATTATGTTTTTATTTTTGTGTCATTTGTATATTATAGACTACTTATTATTCTAATTTCCGTTGTAGGTCACTACGGTTGTAGGAGGTAGTATACACTTGGATAGTCACGGTCAAGAATGAAAGACAGCCCTCGGTCTTGCTGTAAAGCAGTGGTGTACAGATATTGACAAGGACTGGAGACATATACATCAAAGCTCTAAGAGAAAAAATGTGGACCACATGGAAGCACGATATGGGAAAGGGACAGCCGTAAGTGAAATGTGTTTTTTGGCAGGGTGTATGTACAATCATTGGAAGTAAGTGTCATATTTGAAACTATTTATCTTATACTATTGTTGTGTACTTAATGGCCATATTTTTGAATCATTTATCTTGCATTATTGTTCAGTACTTATTGATCCCTTTGTTTAGGGGATCCTTGAACAAAAAGGATGCTGAAGATATTCCCTGCCATATTGAGAAAGTTTGGGAGAAATTTCAGGAGAACAAAAGTAAGAATCATGACCAGCAGAAACGAGCTGCAAAAAAGTGTAAACCAAACATCAAAGTCATCTGAAAAGATTGCAAAAACGAGGGTTAGTGCCTGAATATTGTTGTGGATGCTAAAGGCCTTTAAGATACTCATTAGCAAATTCTGAGTAAGCAATTTACTAGAGGAATGGGTGGGGCTGCCAAGAACCTTCGACATCTAGCACTTTCTTCATCTTTTCATCAAACTATGCTGGAACGTTATGGTACAGAGGTCTAAATCTCAAACCTATTTGATCAAACTCTAGCCCATACACAGTGGTCCACCATGTACGTAAATACTACAAGAAAATAATGATGTCTAATTTGTTGAAGCATCCAGCTACTAGAGAGTGTCAAGATGAATACTAAAAGAGATTTTCTTGACATCATCCTTGTCCTACGATATATCTTTTGGCACTTTGACCATCCTCCATCGTCTTCCTCAAGTACAGAGTGCTATCTACATAAGAAGTGCATGGAGAAAGGCCAAGAGAGAACTAAAATTATACTTTCTTTTAATAATAGAATCGCATTGAATGGTTTTTATCATCTAGAGAGACCAATCGACTTATGAGATCCAATAAAGGAGCATAGCAGACTTACTATTGTTTGGATTAAGAAAACCCCGTCTAGAAGGAGTTTTGAGGGAAAAATCGCGGCAGTAATAAGATTATCGATAAACTACGCAAATATACATCATGAAATATATACATGTCAAATAGGTGTCTGAGTACATAGCTAAGCCCGCATATCCACGACAGTGTTGTTTACGTACCCATATTTTACGTTTACGTACGTCCCGTACCTTCCTCACAGTACTATACGTACTATACCTATAAGTTGACAGGTCAAATTGAGCTCTCGTTTTATTAATACCGTACTTAACGTATTAATACGTAAAGTACGTATGATACGTACTTTATATAAAAAAAAGTGCAAATGACATTAGACCTATAAAATGGATAAAATTATTCATTAGAGAACATATTATTATATGTTATTGTTATAGAATAGCGAAATTATGAAATTGTGGCTTTTAAAAAAAAAAAAAGGAAAATCCACATCCTCGTAGGAAAACCAAAAACCCCAAAACCCCAAAACTTCCCTCCTCTGACCTTTTACTCTAGCTGCCGGATTCGAGCCCCAAGAGGTCTGTCATCAGCTTCGAAGAGCCATGAGCCAAGAGGTCTGTCATCAGCATTCTTAGAAATCATTAGCAGAAACAGAGTCTGATGATGAAGAGGACGAAGAAGAAGGGTGATTATTCGTGGATTTCATCATTTTATAAAATATTGTTGTTGTAAAACTCTTTATGGTTTTTATTTTGTGGTTGAAGTAAAACTAGAATTATGAGGAGATATAACTCTTAAATAGACATATTTCGATTTTAAAGCTTTGAGAAATACTTAATTTTCTAGAGTAATATATTTTGGTTCAATTATTTAAAACTTGAAGTTCTTCATAGTAGTTGTTATTTCAACTATTTTAAATGCAATACAAGAATTTATAGTTTTAAAAAATTACATGAAGTATTTAACGTACTATACGTAAAGTACGTATTTTACGTATTTAATAAGTATTTTATAATTCTAAAAAACGTATTTAAAGTACTTTTTAAATGAGATGTATGCATACGGTATTAATACATTAAGTACGTATAATACCCGTACCGTACTTAACGTACCTGACAACACTGATCCACGACCTCTTGAAGGTATGATCCCGACGCCAGACGACAAAGACTTCTCTATTATCATCTCTTGTTGTGGTTTCAGTAGCAAAGTACTGAATAGAAGCATGTTTTTGAACCTGCTTGATTTGAATCACATGATCATAGAAAAGTATTATTTTTAGATGTTAAACAAGATGCTACTTTTGTAGATTAATATTAATGGCAAGAACTATAGTTTATCAATGTGAGGGATGATGCTTCTACCGACTATCAAAATGGGATTATCTGTAACGGGCCCATGGTAGACCGCTCGAGTATTCGAACCTTGAATGTGCCTATGGGGCACTCCCGAGACACCGGCATATGGGTAGAAGCGACTTAAGGGCATGTCGGTTAGGAACGTTACATTATCTTTTTTCTGGCAACTTTTTGTTTTTTGTCAACGTGTCCTTTTTTTTTACTATTGTTTTTATCAGTTTTTTCTACACGTGGTTTTTTTTTTGTCACTGTTATTTTTTTAAGAAGTCATGCATTGTTTTTTTGAAAACTACACGCGTAGATTTATGTATTACTACACATGAAGAAGTAAAAAAGACAGATCTTTTTCTTTTTTTCTATGCGTTTTGTTTTTTTCCTCTACTTGTAGTTTTTTAAAGTTGTCATTGTTTTCTTAGGGAAAGCACGTAGTGTTTAAAGAAATCCACATGTAGCATTTAAAAATAATTGCTATTTCAAATATTATTTTCCTCAATATTATATGTAGCTATTAAAAAGTAGGCACGTTATTTCTTAAATTAGTTATTTCCAAGTGTTGTTTTTGCAAGAAAATCAATATAAAATATCCATGGACTTTTTTTAAGTTTACAAAAACAACACGTTCGGTTTACACATCGACATCTTTTTAGGCAATCAAATCTTGACATGTGGCACTCCTTTTACATATGGACATCCTTTTAACTAATCAAATCTTGTCATGTGGCACCCATTCTTTTTTTAAAAAAGCAGCCGCTTGAAAAGCTTTAATCAAACCCAAACAATAAGGCATAATATTAATTTAGTTGTATTATCAAGCCTTTATTAATTGCACTCTAAATTTTACCATTACATTGAAACATACGGCATAATATTAATTTAGTTGTATTATCAAGCCTTTATTTAGATTGCACTCTAAATTTTACCATTACATTGAAACATTCAACTAAAACATTCGACGTGTAAGATTCAAATTTGATTTATGGTAAAGGTTCAGAACAATTATATTAATAATTAAGGTTCAAACATCAGATTAATATGATTTGAAAACAACATGGCAGGTATTGGCCGGTTTATGCTAACGATTAGTTGTGCCAATGGGCTTCGATCCGACCATCTGATATGTGCCTATTCTTCCATGGAGCCGCTCCCAGAGATGCCAAAGACCTTGATAACCTGTAACTGAACTTGCAGCTGCTACCACAAAAATGGATGACAGGAAAAGGCAAACCAACACATCTTTCCTTGCAGCCACGAGTGAATTTATTCTGTGATAAAAAAGAGTTGCATTGATTTAGTACTAATAGACAATGCAAAACTGAAATAAACTGAAATATAACTATTGCAAAACTTTAAGGAAAACAGCTAAGGAGGCCGATATTCGCCTAAGCCAATGCTATGCTAACACCTAGTCAGTTCAGAATAATCCATAAATTCAGCATACCTTAAATCTTGCTAAGAGATTAACAGTCTCCATGTACATCATATCTGGAGATGATATTACTTCTACAAAAGAGCAAAGCCATTAAAAAATTGTATTGGAAGCATGAAACAACAATCAAAAAATAGATAAAACCTTTATTTAGGAATAGGGAAAAAATCATTCTGTGCCAAGCCCCTTGTCATTTGTCATTCGGCCAACATGGGTAGAGTAGCACATAGCAAAAGCATATTCGGCCAATAGAAAAACAGAGGTGGATTGAGAAAACAGAGTTAAATAAAGGGAAACAAACATGGCAAGAACAAAGGGTGGTATCTATCTGCGGAGGTTACGGAAAGGCGAGGCAGGCAACGAACTAAGCAACTTATTAAAAGCTGTACACTTATGAAAGAGATGAGAGCAAAATCTGAGAAAATATTATCTAAGGACTTGGGAAAAGTGGATGGCGGGATGGCGGTATAGATTTATGCGAGAGGGAATATCCCAAGCCCCAGAAATCATCAAGCAAGCCGCGGAACCTTCAAAAGCGAGCTAAAAAGCCGCAGAACCTTCAAATCGAGCTAAATGCATTCAAATAAAGAAGGCACATTTAAAACCAAGGGAAAAATGATGGAAGAAAGAGCATGGCTTGGGTGCGCGGTGAAAAGTGGGAGTTCTTGGGCTCGAGAATCCGACTACCGGTAGCGCCTCGCCCGTAGTCCGCGGGGACCCGGACATAGATAGTTCTAAAACATTTCCAGCTACCTTGATATGCGGTACAAGGCCGACCACGGGATCTTTGTCCGGTTCGCGGCTATGCTTTGCCATCGCCATAGCTGGAGAAAGGAAGCGAGAGAAAAGCCATCGCCCTAGGTGCCCATCGCCATAGGCGCGGTAGGGGGAAAGAAGGGAAAAGAAACACGGCCATAGATGCAAGAAGCGGCCGGTAGGAAAGAAGGGAAAGAAACGGCGTCAACCAATAAGATGATATGACACGGATCAAAATCTAGGCCGTTCATCATGGCGTATCTTAGCCGTTGAATAGTTTTCACATTTACCTAATTTACATAGTTCCTAATGTTGGGTTTTGCCTCTAGGGGGCCAAACCTTTTTTTTTTTTTTTAGAGGGGGAAAAACCTTTGGTGGGTTTTTGGCATATTCCACGAAATGCTAGTATATGCCCAGAATATTCTAGAAACCACTCCAAATATGCCATTGTCCTTAAATTGTCGGTCACTCCTGTTGTTGCGCGAGGCTAGCCGCTGCTCTTCTTACCGTGTAACCGGATGCTCAAATGCACTTGTATGCAGTAGTTTGTTAGCCGAATTGGAGATTCGGAATTCAACCTAGTGGTTTTGAAAAACTCCAGTGCTTCTGGATATGAATTGCTAGTTTGTCTATCCAGAGATTTGTAAATGTTGGTTTATCTATCCAGATATTTGTAGGCACTTGATGATGTGGCGCTAATCCGCATGCAAATATACAAACTATATCTAGTTGTGTCTAATATTTAGGTTTGAGACTTTGTAAAGCTTTATGTACTGTAGTTCTGCTTAGGCGCACCATTGGCAAATTGAAGTGTTTGAAGTTTCTCCTTGACAATGAAGCAATTACCGAGGGTGGTTGAAATCACAGTCATGCTATAAAGGACCTATATGATTCCATCGGTTCAAAATAAATTCTTGAATGGGAGCTTTATATCCAGACTATGGATTTTGCAGATGAGGATAAGTTTGATTTTGACCCATTAGATGATACTAAGATAGGGCCAGGGGACCTATTCCCTTTGCAGGTAACGTTGTGATGCACTTGAAATGTCCTTTTCCACCCTTGTTTGCGTTCTTCACAATTATTTTGAGCTAGCGGATAGTGCATTTACCTATTCTTTACCTTTATGTAGCTAGCTCCTCCTTTACCTCTTGTCTGACCCTTACCCATACTTTGGTTTTAAAAATATCCTTACACTTTGTTCCAGGCTTGTTTGTAAGTAGTATTTACTCCATTCATGCACAACAATTTGTCATGTGAGATGCTATATCCAGGAAAATCTTTCATTTTTTTATGGAATTGTTGAATATGAAACTTCATATTCGTTTGGTTATTGTTGTCAAACCTAAGATGTCATTATTCCACTTGCATAGTTTTTTTGCCAACACAAAACTCTTCGCGGCCAAACTCACCAAAATGGTCTAAACAAGCTTTATATTCTGTTTAATAATCATGTTCTTTGGGCTCTCATTTTTCATGATACATCATATGAGCCGAGTCAAATTGATCCTTTTCTTTGGGCTCTCGTTTCTATATTATATTACACGCTGTCAAGCAAAATGTGGTAGCCGAGTCAAATTCACATTAGGGTAGAAACTAATGTTTGTTCTTCTTGTGGTGCAGCCCGTTGGGAGAATGGTACTGAATAAGAAAATAGACAATTTCTTTAATGAGAATGAGCAGCTGGACTTCTGTCCTAGTGTGCTTATTCCTAATATCTAGTATACAGATAACAAGGTGTTCCAGACAAGGGCGTTTTTTTATTAAAATATACATGCCATAGACTGGGTCCAAACCACTCAATGGTTTCAGTAAATGCACTAAAGTGTGCCCATCATAATAACCATGCCAAGGTGGCTCAAACATGCCACGTGGGATCCAACATGCGACCTAGGCTTCAACATGCGAAGGTGGCTCAAACATGCAACCTATGTCAAACATGTTAAGATGGCTCAAACATGCCACGTGGGCTCCAACATGCCACCTAGGCTCAAACATGCCAAGGTGGCTCAAACATGCCACGCGGACTCCAACACGCCAAGGTGGCTCAAACATGCCACCTAGGTTCCAACACGCCACCTAGGCTCAAACATGTTAAGGTGGCTCAAACATGCCATGTGGGCTCCAACATGCCACCTAGGCACTCCAAGTGGTGAAATGGCATGTCAAGTAAGCAAGGCCAAGTTTTGACTAGGCCAAAAATGAAAAGATGTCCATCTTTGGTCTTTTCATTGGGTGATGTTGGCAAATTTTGGGTGACACATGGCTAGATGGTGGTGACGTGGACATGATGACTAGGACTTTATGCAAGAAATATGATAACCTTTGGAATTTTTGGTAACAATAAATATTTATGATCTAACGGAGTTTGGCAAGGGATAGAATAAATGCATCTAGGATCTTTTTAAACTATGTGACACCCTTCCCCAAAAGATAAAATATCAAACCGGCGAACTTTTAAAGGAATTTGCCTCCCCACCCGGCCCCAATCCTCAAAACCAAATTCCAAAGGGGAGGCCAAACCCCAGAGACATTTTTACCTCGAAAAGGTTCTTTGAGGCAGCCTTTCCTACCATTCTAGCTTTAAAATAAAATTTCCTAGGATGGCAAATGCCAATGCCCCCCAAATTTTAAAGGTAGCTCGATTTCCCTATCCGACCCTTGATGTGCACCCCAAAAAGTAAATGGCTAGATTTTGAATTCGGCGTTCAAGTAACCTTTGCTTTTGAGGAGGTTCAAAACAATCCAAGATCAGTCAGAGAACTTATCCAAAGTGTGAAGCGTCCTCACGGTCCACTATGCCTTGAAACCCAATCGTTTTGTCGTCTAGTCGGGCGTCTGAGGCTCCTAATGGAGATTCGACTTACCGCCATGTCGCCTGCGGAATGGCGAGATTACCCTAGAACCAAGTTACATGATCATGTTTTGCAAAAGAAAGAAACACGAACCCTCTACATAGCGATTAAAAACCTCTTAGGCCAATTAACTTCTGAGCGTGTTGGACATGAGCTACTTTGGTGTTTTCTTGGAGAAAGAATGGTCTTACGCCCATGAAACTTGGTCTCGAGGGGTAATGTCGATGTTTTGAGTCCATTGGCGAGTCGGTTCATAGTTCCGGAGTGGGAGAATTGCCCGTCCATGGCTGGGGGCCTTCGGCCGGACCTTTTTTGGCTTGCTTAGGAAGGTTTTAAGGATCCGTCTTACGGTGTTAACACCCTCCCTCTACGATGACATTGTGCAAGATCCTGGTCGAATCTGACTAGGATATGGCCTCCGAAACGTAAACCTTGTGTGTTGCAAGATTATTGAAGGGTTTACATTATGAAGGTCGAGTTTTAGTTGGTTGCACTTGAGATATGGTCGAGAAGCTGCGGTTAAGCAACAATAGGAACCCAGCGGAAGGGGTTTGGATTTATCCTCCTCCGAGTGTGGCAATTAGAAGTCAAGAGCGCCTTTTGCAGTAGCAAAATTGTTTGGGATCATTGGGGATGGCTAATAGATCCAAACTCTGTTATTTCAGTTGCCAAGGCTCCACATGCATGTTTAGAAAAGCTGCACCTAGTTATCCAAGAAAACGACCATGTTTTGGTATCCGAAACGTAAACCCTGTGTGTTGCTAGGTTATTGTAGGGTTTACGTTTGGGAGGCAAAAACGTGGTCTTTTCTGGATAACTAAATGCATCTTTTTCTAAATATGTATCTTGAGCCATAGTAACTAGCAACGAAGTTTGGATCTATTTACAAAAAGCGCTCTTGACTTTTAATTGCCACACTGGGAGGAGGATAAATCCAAATCCCATTCTGTCAGTTCCTATTGCTTCGCATTTTCAACTGCAACTTCTCGACCATGTCCCAAGTGCAACCGACTAAAACTCAACCTCCATAACGTAAATCTTCAATAACCTAGCAACACACAAGGTTTACGTTTTGGAGGCCATACCCTAGTCAGATTCGACCAGGATCTTATATAATGTCATCAGGTAGAGGGAGGGTGTTGACACCAGAAGATGGACCCTTAAAACCTTCCGGAAGCAGTTCGCCCCAAAGGTCCTCTCCCAAAGGCTCCACGGCCACTCCACTGCGGGCAACTCTCCCACTCGGGCGTGAACTAACTCGCCAATGGACTCAAAAACGTCGACATTACCCTAGGGACCAAGTTTTGTGGGCGAAAGACCACCCTTCTCCAAGCCAAAGTAGCTCATGTCCAACTTCGTTAAGTAGTCAATTGGCCCAAAGAGGTGGGCGTGGAATCTTTGCCATGTAGGGGTTCGTGTTTCTTTTCGTTGCAAAAATGGCTATTATAGCTTGGTCCCCAGGGTTTGATCCACCTTGGCATGTTTGAGCCACCTTGGCATGTTGGAGCCGGGTGGCATGTAACATGTTGGAGCACATGGCATGTTTGAGCCACCTTGGCATGTTGGAGCCCACATGGCATGTTTGAGTTCGCATGGCATGTTTGAGCCACCTTGGCATGTTGGAGCCTAGGTGGCATGTGGAGCTCCGTGGCATGTTTGAGCCCTAGGTGGCATCTTTGGAGACCCGCGTGGCATGTTTGAGCTACCTTGGCATGTTTGAGCCGAGTGGTATGTTTGAGCCACCTTGGCATGTTGGAGCCTAGGTGGCATGTTTGAGCCACCTTGGCATGTTGGAGCCAAGGTGGCATGTTTGAAACCACCTTGGCATGTTGGAGCCTAGGTGGCATGTTTGAAACCACCTTGGCATGTTGGAGCCTAGGTGGCATGTTTGAACCACCTTGGCATGTTGGAGCTTAGGTGGCATGTAACATGTTGGAGCCCGCATGGCATGTTTGAGCCACCTTGGCATGTTGGAGCCCATTGGCATGTTGGAGTCCACGTAGCATGTTTGAGCCACCTTGGCATGTTGGAGCCTAGATGGCATGTTTGAGCCACCTTGTCATGTTGGAGCCCACATGGCATGTTGGAGCATATGTGGCGTTTGGGTAAACAACGGAGGTTAAGTGATGATATGTTTGAAGGTATCAATAAATTTGTTATGAACAACATCGATAGCCTTGTTAGGTGGGTGGAATTATATAAAGTTGAAAAGGCACAAAGAGATATCGACAGAAAAGCATATGCAACAAGGAATCGTCGCGGACATAGAAGAGCCATACAATACCCTCCAGAACTAATGCCTCTACCTGATTCTCCGCCCAATTGGTGGTTGACAAAAAAGCTCAGAGAAGCTGAAGATAAGGGAGAGAAAATTCAACAGGATGACTTCAACATTGCATTTTGTTGTAATAAATCAGTAAGTTCCTATATGTTGTTGCTAATATGTATATTTCATTTATATTCATAAGTGTTCCTTATTGATATTTAAATCAAATTTGTAGGCTAGGTTCCATAGTTCAATGTGGGCATATGGTCAACATTTTCGAGTCCATAGCATTGACAAAGCTCGCATTACTTTTGATTCCGGAATCATTGCCTCATTTAACCAAAAGAGTCAAGCAAGTGTTCGAGATGTTAACCCCATTGATGGAGAAATTGAATATGTTGGGGTTATTGTCGATATCATTGATGTGGACTTTCGATCATTTCGACAAACAATACTAAAGGCAGTGGTTAAAACCTCTATACCGTGGAAGAAATCAAACAATGAGACCACATCCATCCGGGTTTTTTGAAGCAGACTCCACACACGTCTTAGTAGATTTAAGTGAGCCGTATATATATCCACATCATGTTCAACAAGTTTTCTTCCATGTCAATCCTCAAAAAAATGAATGGTGGATGGTAATCCTGACGGAACCAACATCACGGCGACATGTTTACAATACAACCATCCAAGAGGGAGACGAGGAGCATGAGGAGAAAATGGAAATTGTGGAGCCACATATTGGAGAAGATTATGAAGATCAAGCAAGACCAAGCAATGAAGAATATGATGCTCAAGAGAGATCAAGCAACGAACTAAATTTGAGCTCACGAATGCTCTCGCCAACACATGAAGATTATATTGAAGAGGAAGAAAATGTTGAACCTCAATATGTAGCACAATAACAGGGGGTTACTTTTAGATTTTTATACGCTTTTTCACATGGTTTTTCTATGATTTCGTTGTTGTATTCGTTGAGGTGTACTAAATAGTATTTCTAGAGGGCACCCTTTATGGGCCGTTGATTTTCGTTGGTTGGAACAATCCGAGGGTTGTTGTCTTTCTCTGCATGTGTTTGTGCATGAACATTGCGCATGTGTATGCATGTGCATGTGTGTACATGTGCATGTGCATGTATATGCATGTGCATGTGTATTGTGCATATGCAAGTGCAAGTGCAAGTGCATGTGCATGTGCATGTGTGCATGTGTGCATATGCATGTGTACTTGCCCTCTTGGATTCTTATTGCCGGAGTGGATTTTACTACCACGAGATGGATTTTTTGCTCACACTTACAAAGGTATTTATTTTTTAATGTTTCTTCAGTTAGCATAATGTTTTTTTTTACAAGGAATTGGTTTCCTGATTCTACAATGTAGTCTTTGCAAAACCCCTTTTTGTTTCCTTCCTAAGATTTCTTTGCCAGTTCAAAAAGAATTTAGAGTTTAGCCCTCTGTTTGCTTCCAACTCTTGGATATTCACCTCGTGCAGGATTGTTCATAGCGACCGACCTTTAGCTTCAATCAACAAACGGATTCTTATGCACACAACAACAGGATTATTCCGCCCTTTTCCATGTCACGCTTGATCCCGGTCAAACAACGGCCACAAGAATGCATTTATATTGTAGGTTTGGAACTTTATTTGAACCATACGGTGAATCATGCATTACCTTTAAGCTAGAGATGGAGCATCCAAAATCATATGGATTGATAAACAATGGTGTCATTGTGAAAGAGAAATAGTTGTAGCGGAAGTAACAATATGTAGCATAATAACATAGGATTTTCTTTGTGTTGCAAACTTTATGACTTTCAGAATAATGGGATCAATCTGCTCTATCTTTATGGTAACTTTTACTTATGTTCTATTTGTTTTATTGTGATCAAATTCAAAAGCTACAGGTGATGAAAGCCTCAAATGAATTCTAGTTTTTTTCTGGTTTTTATGGTGTTGATTTCGTACGTGCAAAATACAATTATGAGGCATCCAACATATAAAAATTAAATCCCCTAACACATAACAACCATTGACATTAACAACTAATACATAACTACATTGATATTAATTAACACAACCATTGAGTCCAACACATTTAAATTAAAATCCCCCTTAAACCCCCTTTGGTTTTCGTGCATATTCACACGGGGGGTGACGTAGGGCAGCGAGAGCCCTCATAATTGTATTTTGCACGTACGAAATCAACACCATATAGTATTTCGCTTGAAATCTTATAGTATTTTGCGAATCTTGGTATACAGTATAGCAAATTTTGTACTTGCATACCCCACAAACGAGGAACTTTACGTACGGTACAGATTAAGGAATAAGGGGCGAATATGCCTATCCAACAGCTCTCGTTGCCCGGTATTCAAACATGCAACGGAGGCTACTTTTACCACTAGATGATGATGAATGGGAAAACCTTCAAAATGATTTTTTGGATGAGGGTTTGATATACAATGAATAAGAAAAAAAAATTATCTTAAATTATGTTCAAAGGTATGCATTTGGCACAATATTTTTTTCGCAAAGAGTCATAATGGATTCCCCTTATATAATGGTTTTGCTTTCGTAAATTTAGTGCCAATCTTCTCCTTATTCTACTTTTCAAAGCCAATTAGATGACATTGTATAATTTACCTCGACTAGAGTATTTGATATGTGATATAGGTTGTAAGATGTTTCATAATCGATATGCATATGAGCATTTCTCATTCCTTTGGTATGTACGAAGTCAATGCAACTCTTAGAAAAAGGTGTGGAACCCTAATCTGCTACCTAAAGCTAAAAATATATCAAATATTCTAATGAGAAAAAAGCCATGTCAGAGATTCTGACGAACATTCTAATGAATATACTGACGAAAAAATCGTCAGAATTATCGTCATTCTATCGTCATACTACTCGTCAGAATAACCATCAGAAATATTCATCATATTTTACGTCAGATTAAGCGTCAGATGTATCGTCATAGTTTTCGTCACATTTTTCGTCATATTATTCGTCACAATTTTTCGTCAGATTTTGCGTCAGAATATTCGTCAGATTATTCGTCAGGTGTTTATTGAAAAAAATTACGAAACTTTTCTAACGCATTTTCTGACGCAGAACAGGCATTCTCTTGTAGTGAGAATATTACTTTATTCTAGTGTTTAGAGCCCATCACACAAGGGCAGCTATGCAACATTTATTTGGGTCAAAGCACAATATAGTGTCTCAAAAAAGTCAAATTTCTAACTACAAAAATAGTTAAAAATGTAGTGGGTTTGTTAGGTTGTATTTTGAATTTTGCGAAAATTAAGGGGAAAAGGAGGGATTCGGTTCGGGAGGAAATAGCAAGAAACGAGAATGGGAGGGAATCGTTGCGGACTCTCTAGCTCTCCTCCACTGCACGGTTTACCTCATTTCGGTCTTTCTAGCTCTCTTCATAACTGTACTTTGTTGCAAGGTATGCACGCTTCTCAGGTTTCTCTTTCGCCATGACAAAATGGCATCGTATAAAGCTCTGAATTAATTTCTTTATTTGCAGGTATATTTGCTCTGAATTTATATGACCTTTTGTTAGCTCTACTCTACCATTTTGATTTCTTGCTTTTGCAACGTTTGCATACATCTCCATGCTTCTCAACAGAACCTTTAGACCAATTAATATTTCTTGTTATTTGTCCTTCTTATATTGCCATTGTATTTCATGTTATAATGTTATGTTATATATTGAACATTTCGGCCTCTCTAGCTCTCCACCAAATCAAATACTTGAAGAAAAGTATGTACTCATCTCAATTTTCTGTTTTGCCATCATGTATGTTACAGGTAGTTTCATTCTTTGTGGAAGATGCAATACTAAGTAATTTGACAAAATGGCATCGTATAAAACTTCCTACATTTTTATTTCTTCCTTTAGATTTTATGTGATAGATGTAAGGCTTTAATCATGGTAAGCCTGAACCCTTAAGGTTGTGATGCTGATTTCTGAGGCAGGAGACAGGTCAGTTTTGATAATTTGTTGTGATAGGCAATAGATGGAGTCTTTTATAGATAGGCAATAGATGCACCTCTTAGACCATAGTATTTCTTTTGTCCTTATATTGCAATTGTATTTTATGATGTCAGAAATCTAATGTAAAGTTGCATTAACAGTCATCGACTTGTGATCTCATAGGCGGTTCCAAATCATGCGATTCCGATTTGAGTGACAAAGGCTTTACCTATAAAGAGTTGTATAGATCGGAAAGGCATGTTGATGATAATGAGATCTCGGAAGATGTGTGGGGTCCGAAAGGTAAATGGAAAGGCTTATTCTGGTTCAAATTATTAAAGGAAAACAAGAAGGAAGAATTCTTGTCATTATACAAAAAATACATGATCCGAACCAAGGTTTTAGGAGGCGAGGTACCCCAAGCACTTTGGAAATGGCATTTTACATTTACATTGTAATGGGCGTGAAATAGACCGGATGAGCTTCTATGAGCATGCAAAATCAGCTTCAAAAAGTAGAGCACTTGCAAACAATGTGGATGATGAGCTAGAAAGTGGCACGGATAAACGTTACTCCTCCGATTGGGTTTGTCTCCCGGATTTGCAGCTGGTTCCTCATAAGTTAACTTCACAAAACCTTGGTAGCTCCAACGTGACGAATGATGCCAATTATGCAACAGAAAATCCAGGTATTATTCAACTCTAGTTTTTTATATTCATTTATTCTCTTAGCTCCATTGTCATAGTAATTCTTAGTCTGATTTTAAGTGTAAGTCTAATTAAGTCTTAATCTAAGTCTAAGTCTGCGTCTAACTCTAAGTGCAGTCTAAGTCTAAATTAGTCTAGTGCGTCTAAGTGCATTGTAAGTCTAAAGTCAGGCCTAACTGCAATGTCTAAGTGCATGGTGCAGTGGGTCTAATGCACGTCAAGTCTGTCCCAAGTCTAAGTCGGGTCTAGTCTAATTCTGTCTAAGTCTAAGTCAGTCTAAGTCTATCTAAGTCTAGGTGTAAGTCTGTCTAAGTATGTCTTAGTCTAAGTTAGTGTAAGTCTAAGTCAGTCTAAATCAGCATCTAAGTCAGCCTGTCTAAGTCATCTAAGTCTGTCGTGGGTCTAAGTCGGTCATTACGTCTAAGTGTAAGTCTAATTCTAAGTCTAAGTGCAATGCAAGTCTGTCTTGAAGTTATGTTTGTTATCTAATTCAATCTGAAGTTTCATTAAATTAGTTATGTTTTCAATCTAATTATCTTCTTGCATTATAGAAATGTCAAGGATCTTGAAGGAATGGATTGCAAATCACGAACATGATGTCACAAAAGCCCGACTTGAATCGCAAATCGCATGATGATAAGTGCTTTGACATAAGAGAAAATATGAAAGATTTAGAAGTTAAACAGTTCGTTTGACCAATTGAAATAAAAAGTATACGTGATTTGATAACCACGACTATCAAGTGCACAAAAGGAAGGTGTTGAGGCAGTCATTGACCTTCAAATCGTGGAACTTGAAGAGGTGCGATTAGCTTTGAGTCAAGCATCAAAAAGACTTGTCAATCTCGAAATTTGTAGAATCTTGAGTTGGGGCGAGTTGAACAACTTGAGGCCACCTTCTTTTGGAGGCTTTTGGCGGCTTCGCCAAATTATGTCTGCCGACCATTTGAAAGTCCCTCTTTGCCACAAACGCTTGTTCTTGGTGCTAGCGAAAATGAATATTCAAGCATCAATTTGAAGGAAACATGCCCATTTTGTGAAAAATCACTCAATACTAGTGAGATGCTTCTACCAGTCATAATTGTTGAGTGCAAGCATGCATATCATGTCACATGCTTTGCCTAAGCGCATTTCGGTAGCATCTTCCCATCTATAATTTTTAAATCATAGGATTATCTAACATAGTTTTTCTTGTGTAGTGGCACTACGATGTGTTGCGATAGCGGTTGTGGACATAGCATGTCAGACAATTGGTTGTTTTTTCTTGGTTTAAAGAAGCATCATGGACCAAGATTAATATGATAGCATATTCGAATGGTTGGTCTATATGCATATTTTTTTTTTCATCTTCATAGTATGTTTTTAATTATTGCTGGTTTGATATTGGAACAGAAAATTTGCCTTCAAAAGGCATTGGCTCCACTCCAGCATCCTTATCATTTATCAAAGAGCATAAGCTTGTGCCTAGACGTTTGAGCGAGCTTTAAAACTTCTAGAGGATGTGCATGTGATCAATGATGTTTCTGAAGACGAACAAATTGACAACAATGATGGTAAGTGAAGTCATTCCTAGATTGCTAGTAATGATTGTTGGTTCCTAGATTCCAAGATTCATGTCTTTTGATTGCTAGTTTTTTAATTTATGTTTTATCTAGATATTCAAGGCCACTCATGACAATTTTTTTTTTTTTTTTTTTTTATGTATGATCTAGCTATTCAAGGCCACTCATCAAAGATAGGTACTACTGTAGAAGTTGAAGGTAACAACAAAGAATTAATTTTTCATGAAGAGAATGAGCCAAAGGCGGCGATGATTTAAGCCGGTAATACATGCTTTTCTGCGGAGGGGAAAATATTTGTTATTACATATTATCAATTTTTGTAATGCTTGTAGGGTTAAAGAGACCGCAAGATGGGAAAGATATGAGTGACACGCTTCATCACCTTTTGGAAAGAAACCGAATGTGGGCAATCCGCTTCTTGACAATGGGAAGGCTACTTTGTCGAATCAAAGTTTGATGGTGTAGCGAGGGATAATAAGGCCATTGAAACCCATCGAGTCTTCCATTTTCATCATTTAGTCCAATTGTGAAGACAAACAAAGAGACATCTCATCGATCACAATCTGAAGAATCTGTTTTCACACGGTAATTCTTTATTTTTTTGTATGAAGTGATTATGTTTGTTTATTTGAAAGCATTTTCTTCGAGGAAATAAAAGGGCTTTAATTGCTTTGCGAGGAAAAAAGTAAACGCGGTGAAGTTTTTGGCAGTCCTTCCAAGTCCCCATGTACCAAAAAGGATAAAGTCGCATAAAAAGCTTTTGATTTTTGAGCTAGATGGAGTGTTGATGAAGCTATTTGAAAATCTGAGCCATTGCCAAGTTGTGTCATGGATGGTGCGGGAACTTAAGCACCTTAATCACACAAAGATAGTTGTATTGCGCCCCAGAGCCAAGGAGCTTCTAGAGTGGTGCATGGAGCACTTCAAGATTGCCATTTGGACAACATTGAGCAGCACTGCAACTAATCTTATTCTGAATCAAATGTTTGAAAGAGCTGTTCGAGAAAAATTACGGTTTACATGGTCTTGACTAAGTGCACAAATCTGACATTCAAAGTTGAAAGGAAACCTGTCTTGTTGAAGGAGTTGAGCAAAGTTTATTCTGAAATAAAGGGAGGTTGGATGGACAAAAAATACATTGCTAGTCGATGATATGGCGTCATCGTGGTTTTAAGAACGATCCACATACAATGGTATGCCCTAATACTTATCAACCATCGAGAAGAGATGGTGACTTCCTATTCGAACATCTAAGACCATGGTTTTGGAACTCTTGTTAGAAGCTGAGAATGTGGAATCTGTATCTTCAAGCCAATCCATTAACTAACTTTACGGATAAGGTTTGAAGAAAGCAATTGATACTCTCAAGAAATACGGATATCGTTGACATCAATATGGTTTTGTTTAGTGAAATTGTATCATTATAATCGTTCTTTGTATTTTCTCACACAAGATAAGTGACCAAGTCTTGGCTCTTGTGTTGAATTAATAAAATACATGCCTTGAGGGAGTTCTTTGATAAGTTGTGTATAAGCCTTCATGTTCTTTGGGTTCTTTGGGATACACATGTCTATGGAGTTTTTGGAAATGGATTGCGGTGAACATTACGCACACATGAAACTTTTCACATCTTTTTCAAACCCGGCGGTACTAGTTTCCTTCTTCCAAAAACTAAGTGAAGCATTACGTTACTCGTTAATGGTACACGTTGGTGACACAAGGCTTCAGATTTCTAACATGACCTTGATCTATCTTGATCTACTGTTTAAGAGGTTCAATTGTTTTGCTTAGGTTTCTTTAGCCTAAACGTGGAATGGTTTAGTTTGCAAAGGTTTAGTTTGCCTGAGGTTTAGTTAGCAATGGTTTAGTTTGCAATGGTTTAGTTAGCAATGGTTTAGTTTTGCACAGGTCTAGTTTATTCGATAGTTTATTCAATGCTTTAGTTTGCATTGCTTTTGTTTGCAATGGTTTAGTTTTGCGGTAGTTTAGTTTGCAATGAATTGTTTGAAGTGCTTTTGAAATGGTTTGTGAAATTGGTTCTTATCTTCCAAATGGTTTGTTTGAAATGCTTTTGAAATGGTCTGCGATTACGAGTTTCGTGTTACCTAAACCTTGTATTTCGAGATAAAACCAGAAAATTTTTCAATGTAACATAAACCTTGTATTTGGATAAAACCGAAGCGTATTTCAGATTACCTTGTCATATCAACGATCTGACATGTCATATTCGGTCATATTACCATCAAAGCGTATTATAGTGTCATATTAACAGGATAAAGCATGTTCCACGAAGACCTTGTCTGAAAAAAACTTGGCCTTTTACAATAAACTTCGGCCTTTCCACAAAAACTTGACCTTTAAAAAAAGCGATTCTGCGCATCCTTAATATCCGATATAACATAAAATAACATAAAAAACTAAGTACTCAGAAGTGTCATAGGATTTTCAGCTTTAGAAGTAATCTGGTGGGGGCATTTTCAGTTCAACAACAAGGAGAATCCCGGTAGCTTCCATATTCAGCTTTATGCAGGCGCTCTTCGGTGGGGACAAACCGCGATCGACCCACTTCTGAACTTTATCTGAGACTTTGGCTCCTTGTTCCTGCATTCGAACCACCTCCAGGGCAAAGAATTTTGCAACAACAGTCATTTCCATGCCCGGATGTGAGGAAGAAGAGGACTCTTCCTCAACCTTGGGCTTTTTGGCAGTATATTTAAGCATGGCCATGAAGATAGGAAGATAGGAAGATAGGAAATAGGCGCTTGAAATCTCAGAGGAGGGAGCTTGCCGGGATGAAGGAATGCCTCGAGTCTGGACAAGTTCTTCTCTTATAGGAGCAAGGAAGCGTCCAATCAAAGGGCCAATTATGGTCATAATGTTGCATGTAGGGCTCGAAACCCGAGGCCCCCTAGCCATGCAATAATAGTACATTCTTATATAGATTTATTAATTTTTGGTTTCATAGCCTAGATCTAAATATCCCGACATATTCTTGCCCATATTCTAATATGCTAATATGCCATAATTCTAATGTGCCCATAATTCTAATATGCCATATTATTTGTTTGAAGAAAATGTTACATTTTTAAACAAATTTGTGTATCTATCAAAATGCATGTGCCACATCATCATGCCATGTCATCATACACGTGATGCCATGTGGACAAGTATTTGTTTTTTTTTTTTTTTAGGGCTAGATGTTTAGGTTAATATGTTAATGTTAAGTTAATATGTTAATGTTTAGTACAAGTTAATGTTAATGTTGTATGTTATGTTGTAAGTTTATAAGTTAACTTAAATAAGTTAACTTACAACTTGTTAAGTTAACTTGTTAGTCCATGTGGCAGTCCAAGTGACAGTCCATGTCAGCATTCAATGAGCCAAGTCATCAAACACGTGTTATGCCATCCTAGTCATCATCACCACATCCTAGTCATCATCACCACATCCTAGTCATCCTAGTCCAAGTGGCGGTCCATGTAAGTAGTCCATGTGGCATGGCATCTCAATAGCCCATGTGGCAGTCCATGTAAGCAGTCCATGTGGAGTCCATGTGCATTTGGAAGTATATGTGGACAAGTAAAAGTTTTTTTTTTTTTTTTATCGGTAGTTATTAAGGTTAATATGTTAATTTATAAGTT
Organism: Isoetes taiwanensis; assembly: GCA_021234155.1. NCBI lineage: Eukaryota > Viridiplantae > Streptophyta > Lycopodiopsida > Isoetales > Isoetaceae > Isoetes > Isoetes taiwanensis. Next base: position 1,714,362 of record JAJEKV010000045.1, on the reverse strand, counting down.
AATCATTATGTTGTAAGTTTATAGGTTAACTTAAATAAGTTAACTTACAACTTGTTGAGTTAACTTGTTAGTCCAAGTGACAGTCCATGTCAGCATTCAATGAGCCAAGTCATCAAACACGTGTTATGCCATCCTAGTCATCATCACCACATCCTAGTCATCCTAGTCCAAGTGGCGGTCCATGTAAAAGTAGTCCATGTGGCATGGCACCTCATTAGCCCATGTGGCGGTCCATGTGGCATCTCATCCATGTGAAGTTTTTTTTTTTTTTTTTCTAGTTATTTAGGGTAATATGTTAATCTTAAGTTAATATGTTAATGTTAAGTGTAAGTTAATGTGGCACTACATGTGCCACATCACCATGTCCCAAGCCAAGTGGCGGTCCATGTGCCGATCCAACCGCGCGTCACGTGGCGACCCATGTTGTTTTTAAAAGGGGAAATTTGTGACGGTATGTCGAATGTTTTGTGATGGATATTTAATTCCTAAGTATCTCGATTTCTGATCTAACTCTAAGTGCACTACAAGTCTGGCAAGTCTAGTACAACCTCGATGTCGACATAACAGGGTTTATACATGTTTCACGATCTCAAGCAAATCGGATGATCTTGGCAAGTCTAGTACAACCGATAATCGACATAACAGGGTTTATCTGAGGTTTACCGGTTTATCTGAGTTTACCGCAGGTTTACCTCCAAGCCTAAACTCCTAAACAGAACCATGCATTTAAAATTCCAGTTTACTATTCCAAAATAACATGCAATTGACAAAGACTTTATTGATAATCAGGACAATCTGATAAATCTGATAAATCAGAAATATGGTACATAGCCAAAAAAAAGACAAATCTGATAGAGTCAGATACCTAGTCTTCATCATCAGATAGAACATCGGGGAGATTGTCTAAAATCTTCTCACTATCAGCTTCACTAAGTGTGTATACAACCTGGTTTCCCTTCAATCGATGTTTTGCCTGTGGCATGACCAATTTAATTGCACAAACTTGACTTATGTAGACTATGGCTTTTGGCTCGTCTGAACAATAGATATAGCTTGTACGTGATCTTGGTGCCTTTTTATAATAAATACCTTCAAGAAGCTCCTCTCCTGCATAAAACATTTGCCCATTTACCTCAAAGTCTTCCTTAACAACATACGCTGTCTTTGTACAACACACCAACCAAAATAGTGCTCCCTCTTCATTATATTTTGGAGCGACAACTTAAAAAATTGTAAGCCTACTCCTATGCTATCTTTTAGAGCGGTAGATAGCTTCGAGGAGAATCTTGTTCTTTGAGATTTCGTTCCTCATATTCATCCGTTAGAACATTGCTTGGTTGAATAATCACAAGTTCCCAATCGTCTACATATTCTTTGTTCATGCATTTTTCCCATTCTGCATCAAAGCAATTTGCACAAAAGCAAGACAAACGTCTTACATGCAATTGCGTAGGGCATTCTAAATTGAATGCATGAACAGAATGAATGTTCCTTGTGTCCTCCACGATTCTCTGGCCCAAAGGTTGTTCTGTTCACCCCCACCACTTCCCAAAACCATCTTCTCACTTGGTTTTTTTTCAAACTAGAAGATGGAGCACTAGGCGAAAAACCATCCCCGGCTACTTTAACTATATTGCATTTTCAATTTTTATGGACTGTACTCTCTTCATCAATTCCCTAAGCCACCGTTTTAATTAGCGGCTTTGCCATCATGCTCTCCCTTCCCATGGTTTGAGCCAAAAAATTCCACATCATCTCAATTTTTGTGGCAACGCATACCTTCAACAAAGTAGAAGGGTCTTCTTTGCTTTTGAACCTGTGATGTTTGCTCCATCACGAAAAAGACCCGGTGCTTATCACGGATCTATACCTTGTTGTTTCATAAACTCATAATGCATCATAAATGCATCTTTGAACAAAAAAATTAATATATCGTGCTTTGTATCATCGGATATATAACATAGGGTCTACAAAGTGCGTAATATGCACCAAGATGGTAATCGTATGCTAGTCCAATATCACGGTGCACTTGGTTCTGCAAATAGAAAAATTCTCGAAAAGTCCACTCTTGACACAAGAATACACGGAGGAAGATTTTCCAACAACTCCTTGAACTGCTTTGCACGCCACTTGTGCACGAAACTATGCAAAGGAAATTTATCCAACCTCTCAATCAATTTATGAATTAAAGTTCGTGGTTCAGTCTCTCTCCATAAGCGCTTTAGAACCTTCTTTGGGTTTCCTTTCTTATCCTTAACACCTTCCTCATAATCCCAGTACTCCCAACTAATAGATCCTTCATTTGATAACTCTAGTGGGCATATCGACAACTGAGAGATACCACAAGTGCTACAAAGCCTGTATATGCAATCTTTTTTATGAAATGCTTGATTTTCCTCTCTTGGGCAAAGAATAGACTGCCATAACTCTGTAGTTGTCTTATACTTTTTTGTCTTGGCGACACAAACTTCTTCTTCTACTGCTCCACATACTTCACATGCACAATTGCAAGGATTCACATGCTGGTTCCTCAATTTATTAAAACCATCCAAAAGCATTTGTAGCCTCACATGATGTATGCAACAACAAGAGTTGAATTGCTTCAACTTCATGACATACCATGGCTTTAATTTTTCAAAAGCTCTTTGGCGGATCTGCACCTCTGGATATTGCTCTTTGAACTTAAGAAACAGCTCTGACTGCACAACAATAAGAGTAGTGAGCTTACATAACTGTATGTTGGATACAACAAAGACCTCACAAATGAAAAACCTAATTAAAGCTATAACTAGTGGACAAAGATGCTCAAGTTTGAAGACTAAGATTTGAATTGATCTGACAACTAAAACTATTAGCATCTACTTATAAGCATTTATTGTCTCTACATCTATCACCTACAACTTCCACCTCTAACTATAAGCGTGATCGGACGACCACGACATTTGTAACCTGGCCTGTACCTGCTGCAAGCTCGGTATTGTACCGTTGTAACACGGAACTTGAACTAACTGACTGTAACCTACAACTTTAACTAACTGTACCTATAACTGTAACCTCTGACTACTAGCCATGACCTGCAACTTTAACTAACTGACCCTCGCTATAACACAAGCGCAACTAGAACTAACTTATTTGTAGCACGTAACTTTAACTAACTTTTTGTAACCATTGTCTAGCACTAACTCAATTCACCACTAACAATACCTTACCAACCATAATTTTAGTTCCTTCAAAGAATGAGAAGGGGAATTACACCATGTGTCCTCCAAATAGTGAGTGGCATGTTCTTGTTTAATATTCTTTGCCAATCTTTTATATCTCACGTCCTTCGCATTAGGCGAGACCCTTGTATTTGATCCCAAAACTCCTGAATCAGCTCAATAACATCATCTCCAATTGAATCAAACCTTACGGATGCGCTTGTAAAGACCCATCCACCTTTATCAATATCTATTTGTTCACGTTTATTCCTTGCCATTTTAATATTTCTCGGATGGACTCCCAAAACTTTTCCCAAACTTCTCTTACTAACAATTTGACCTGTGCAATCCTTGCCAATAGCCATTGCAAGTACATTTTTCTTTGCAGCCATGGAATCTATGCTTGTAGAAGCTTTTATTGATTGAATGCTTTTTCTAATATTGCCAATCAAATGATTCTTAACTCCCATATTCTTGAATTCATCACTAAGAAATTCTTTGATTTCTTTTTCCTTTATGAAGTCACTCAAAATTTCTTTCTTAGTTTTTATTGTCCATTTAAGAAGTATTCTTCATAAATGGCGAGACAATATTAGCCAAGGCTCTATGCTTTTTAGTGTTGCTCGGGCATTGGAACATTCTTGCATAATAGCATGTTTTCCTCATTTCTCGCTTCCTCTGTCTTCTCTTTTTTAAGGTCTCTTGCTCTGCTGTTCTCTTCTTTTTCCCCTTTGACTTGCTTGCATCCCCATCTCCCATGTTTAACTATGAAGATGAAGAGAAAGGATTGATGCTTACTGATATCTTTGGCCTTGTGGGATGGCTTCAACAAGGTGGTCTCAATCTGAAAAAAAAATGCTCGAAGTTTATCTAGTATATCCAACCTGGCAATAAGAAAGCGGCTTGAAATCTTCTGTTGCTCCAATTCGTTAACAATTCGTCCATTTCATTGCTTTGCAAGAAATTTTGTAAAAGAATTTGAGAAACCTTATTAGGTTCACGATTTTGGCATGGCCGCATCAGTAAGTCTTGATTCGTGGGATCATCCTCATTTTACAAGCTTGAGGCCGGCTTCGATAGCACCGGCGGGATAGAATCTTTGGCGAGGTTCTTCGCAGTGAATTTTCAAAATGTTCTACGTGGCAAAAGAAGTTAGTTGGGACGACCTACTTTTCGAACTAGTTTGGGGGGGACAGGGGAGACAAGCTAATTGAGACGCTATTGCATGCTTTAACCCATTTATGCGCTATGTCATATAAATATTATTGCATGTAGGCGTGGTCAAGGCCACATGGAGTATATCTAACAAAAACAATTGCTTGCCTTTTGTAACCTAAAATGGCATCTTCTGAGCTCAGATTACGGAAATAAGCATGGCCACGAAATCCATGGCGATACTCCAGTTCGGCTGCCTCTTTACAGCTGTTGAGATCTGTAACAAATGTACTGACGGCATCTTTTCGGTTACATGCAAATTCGTGGCCTGTCCATGATCTCTTCTGCTTCCACGAAAATACAGATGCTTGGTATCTTTTCTGTTATATTTCTCAAGTGCTTCCAGATGGACTTGGTATCTTTTCCGTTACATGCAAAACAAGTGGCCTGGATCTTTTTTTTTTTTTTTTTTTTTTTTTTTTTTTGAAGGTAAGATAAATTTATATTCAGATAGGAAGTCCCACAAGGATCAAATAACCTTGAAGTACAGAGGATCTCTTGTAGATCAAATATAATATTTGAAGCTTGGTACTCATAATTTTTTCTCAACCTCTTCTTCCAGCTAACTAGTACTACATGATCAGAATCAACATCTTCCCAGCTAGAGGAATACTACAGGAGACAAATATAAATTTTCCTCAAGCTATGAATATACCTTGAATGCTCTATGAACCACCTCTTGCAAGAGTAGAGACGAACAGAGAAAGGCATGAAGAAAACATGAGCAATCTCCCGCATTGCTCAAGGAAGCTAACACAGCTCCAAATAACCCATTCTGCAAATTAATCAATACTGATTGTACCAGGAAATATGCTGCATTGTCAGGATATATGCAGTCGGCCTAGAATGAATGTAGCCATCAGAAATGCTGCATTGTCGGGATATGAAGCAGTCAGCCTGTACTAGACCCCAAAGCCCAGCTACCAGACTCCTCCCTAAAGTCCGGCTCAAAATATATATAAACTTCATCCTGCTCAAAAAAAATTCCCTAGCTCGGCATCTCAAACAGTCCAATAAAATATTAAAAGCCTCATCCTGCATTGAAGATCCCCAGCTCCGCAATCTGACCTAGTTCCGATCTCATCAAAAAATCTGAAGAGTCAGGCTAATCTATTCTTCTTCTTTTTCAAGAAACAACTCTACACCTTTCCGCTAGTAGGAAAGAGCAAGAGGAAGGGAAAGGCTTCTGGCATTACAGAACTGAGGAAAGAATAAAGCTGCCAATTAACTAGAAATTTGAAGCATCTTCTCTCATAGCCCTGCATCTTAATTACTCAACCTTATAGGCAATCTGAGCCATTTCGGTGTGCATCCATAAAGGAAATAGAGGAAACAACGTCCAGCCCAGCCCCAAAGAATTTATGCCTTTCAAGAAAGGGCAAGAAAGAAACGAATGGGCTGCTGGCCAGACTAATCTCTGTTTGATCTATGGAAAAAACACAATGCTTACCTAGACCGGAAGCATCAGAGTAAAGATCCACGTTAGTGGATAATCTGAGAAGGCTGGAGAGGCCGCCATGAAGAAACTCCAAGAAAACCAGAAAACGGAAGCAGATGGAGGCAGAATCAGAAAAACCGAGATGCCAAAACTCTTGTGCTAGCCATCAGATCTGGAAACAGAAGAAATTTGCAGCCACTGCAGTGCCGATAGCAAGGATTAGGGGCGGCCCCTTTCCCTGCGGCCGCCCTAGCCGTGAAGGCGCCAAGAAACCATCCAAGTTATCACGATGATTCTAAAGTGGATCATTTTTTCAGTCAAAATATCCTGCATGGGATACATTTTTGGATCCTATTTCTTTCAATAGTGACCTTTTATGAATTTTTAACATTCTTAGTTCAATGGAGATTGTCCACTATTAAGTTGGGTAATGCAAGTGCAAAAAATTGCAAATGAGAAGATGATTAATATTCCCTAAATCATGTGCACACGTGTGTTTTCTCATGTTGGGAAGGAGTTGCAGAGCCACTTTCGTTTTGAAGTTGCAGTTTTAGATTTCTAAAATGCACATTTATTTTCCTCAGACAAAACAGGGCCAATCTAACTATGCTTGGCTTTAGTCACTAAAACTACATTTGCTTCATTCAAGAGAATTAGAACATGAGGCCTTGTTATATGGGATTGTTGTCACTTTATAAATTGGAAGTCATAGGGCGTGCAAACATCAATACAAAATGTGAAAACTATGCCAAGTGTTTACCACCAAATTGCCATCGCTGCTTCTCTACAATGATAGTTCAACAATTCAATAACTTAGTCTCACAATCAAAATGTCATAGCTTCATGCCAACAACCATTCAAACCGTCATCAAGCTAGGAGTAAATTTCATGTCAAAGCCACCAGACCAACCTTTCATTGGTCCTTCAAGCTCCCAACAACCCTTTCTCATGTTGTAATTAAGCAAACCCGTCCTTTTCCCAAATAAGGGTACCATGACTGTGATAACATGGCCCATGCAATATGTTCTAGAACATTTTGATTCCTTCCATTGAACCTTGAGATTGTGTTTTTCCAAGAATGTCTTGATGTCAAGTTTGGTAATTAAACCCCACTTGATGATGCCCTTGCAACATGAATGCTCATTCCAAAGCATGATCGCGGGTCCCAAACAAGATATTAATATCGGCTTCTTCTCGCAAAGAACAATTTGTTCAGTTGCATTATCATTTGGAGAAACATAGCTTTTTACACTCCATCTATCATGTTCAAAATTGTATGTGGTTATTTCCTTTTGGTAGCGACAAAAACTAACCAAAGTAGTCTCAAGTTTATCTCGAAAGGGGCCATCTAAGGTAAGGGTGTTTCCCTTGTTCCAAGTATTGATTTTTGAATCAAATATTTCTGTATGCATAATAGATGGCATCCCATCATATGAAAAAGCTACTATCTTGAACGAAACTGGTGATGTTGAGCTATCCACATTCATACAAGACGGATAAAATCCCTTAGAGGGAGCAGAAATCACTTTCCAATTATTCTTTAATGGATTCCCAACTCCGATATACTTCTCATCTTTGCACCAGTTCCTTATGCAGACTATGCCTTGATCAGAGCAGTGCTTCCACTCGGATTTTTTAAGCGGTAGATTCAGTATTGTGTAAGGACCCCAATTCGATTTTTCATTAGAATAAGATCTCTTCCATAGTGTAGCCCACATATTGTGCCTTTGCATGTGCCTGTATTGGCACTTGGCAAAATAGTGTGAAGACAAAATTGCATCTTTCCACTGTTTGCAAACAAGCAAGCATGATCTAAAAAGATGGTCAACTTCGAGGCATGCTAAAACTCTCAATTGAAGATCAAAAGGAAGTAAGTTCCACTCTGGAGAAGGGAGCTTCCTTCTTTTCGCCTCATACTGCGAGTTCTTCAACATTCTTTTCCTCTTCAATCGAAGAGCTTCTTCAGCTGCCAAAGAAGCTTCTCTTCTCACAACGCAAGTTCTCTTCATTCTCTCTCTGGCCATGGCAACGAATCTCCCAATGGAAGCCTAGAATGTAATGTCTAATGGCTAAAGGCCTAATGTAATGTGTAATGTCTAATGGCTAAAGGCCTAATGTAACGTGTAATGGGCAAAGGCCTTTTCCACGTCCCCAAAATGTAACTTCTATGGGTAAAAGCCTTTTTGGTACACATGTTTTGTGCAGTTTCATCCCTTTCAGCTGGGACTGCGCCCTTGGCACCGCTACAAGACTGATATATTAGCGACAAAAAGCATGTACTATTACTATCAAACAGGGATTTTCTTTTGAAGTCTTTGCAGAAGGCATTTGACATGGTAGAGGTTTTTCCATTGTACTTGCCTTAGCTTAATTGCAACGTGTTCCAGTTTGATGAGCAGTGGCATTGGCAAATATGGGATGGGCTACATAGAATTGAGGCAGTGTGCAATAATTTATGGTTTCTTTGCACCGAGATTAGGTTACGTTTCTTTATGAAGCGAGGTGGCAATTCTTCCTGTGCCTTTTCTGCAACGGCATCACCATAATCGATGCCCAAGTTTAGGGCTTTACTATGAACCAAAATACAGATATTATAATTCCGTCTGCCTCTATATTCTGCAGTTGAAGAAGGCAAATTAGATTAGTCATAAATAAAGAGGATGCTAGTGAAGAGGATGTTAATTGGACTTTAGCCAAGGATTAGACATGGGTAGAGACTAGAGAGGCTCCAAATACATTTCATGGCATGGATGTTAATTGGACATTGCAGCCAAGGATTAGACATGGGTAGAGAGGCTCCAAATACATTTCATGGCATGGATAATTACAAGGAGTGCATTAGTTCCACATCTTATCATTGTAACTGAATTTCTAGCTTTTTCCTTTCACATTGGCACAACATTTGAAGTGATTAGAGGCATCGGAGGTGCATAGACATTTTGGGATGTCTTGTGTGTCCAAAAATGTCAAAATGCAAGATTTCAAAGGATCTGCACTAAAGATTTTCTGCTCTTGCTACAGTGAATCTGCTTTCTCCAGGTATGTTTACTTTTTCTAGACTTATTTGTTGTACTGGAAGCAGGGAAAGATGAATGGTCAGAAATAGAAACAGATCATATGAAGCACGCACCTCCCAGTAATGTGGCATGTTTTCAATTCCTTTCGAACTGACCAGAAGCAGTAGCAAACAAGCATCTAACAGAATCCTTAAAAGTAGCATTCTTTTCATTTACATGTAGATTTTTCTCTCATCTGATTTCAGTACATTGAGCTTTTAAATCCCCCGCTCTGTAGACTGCATTGACTTCATGGCTGATAGTGCTCCTTCTCCAGGTATGTTCTTTTCTTTACTTTGTCTTGAGTTATTTGTTGTACTGGAAGCAGGGAAAGATGAATGGTCAAAATAGAAACAGATCATAGGAAGCAGTACCTCCCAGTAATGTGGCATGTTCTCAATCTCTTTCGAACTGACCAGAAGCAGTAGCAAACGAGCATCTAACAGAAATCCTTAAAAATAGCATTCTTTTCACTTGCATATAGATTTTTTTCTCACCTGATTTTAGTAGACTGATATTTTCTGCATTGTTAGACTGGGCTGTGAACTTCATGGCCGATATTGCTCGTCATGGAGATTCAGACTGCTAATAGATTGATTCTTCCTGGCGAGCTTGCAAAGCGTGCTGTTTCTGAATGCACCAAAGCTGTCACAAGATTTACTAGTGCATAGTCTTGCCTTGTTTTTTCTGAAATGGTGTTCTTTGACACCACCAATACCCAAAAGTCATCATTCTCTGTTGCAATCTTGTTGGTTTCACCATAAAGGATATGGTGCTTATGGGCGAAATACTACAGTTTAGAGTAACTAAGTAGGATTCAAAAACTCAGCATAGGCACATTGTATGATGTCTGTGGATTTTATTGAAAGGCTGAATAAAGCCAGGCTACTGATCTTGGTTCTGATTGTACAACGCTGCCTTCAGTGTATCACTAATACTACTTTGATCAAGGCTTGTTTAAATGTTTTGTTGTAGCAAAAAGAGTAAATTACTGGGAAAACAGCGAGAATTTTATTGTCATGAAATGAAAGCTTGTCAGGTTGAAATTTGATTTATATTATGATAGACAATTTTTGCTCTGGACTCTTGAAATTGGAGGCTCTTTTGTATATGTGTGATCATTTTCATTTGGAGTTGGATCACTCGATGGCGGTGGATTGGAGGATGGGCATTGAAATGTTTTTTGTTTGCACGAGGAATAACATTTATATTTGCACTTGACCTAATGTGTTGTGGCATTTTCTATATGTTTATGTGCTCTAAGGTGAAACACTAATTTCCTTCATTGGTATCAGACGTAGAAGCATTTCTACTCGTTTTGGAGCAACTTTGTTGAGTTCAGTTGAAGTCTTCAAAGGAGCTTGAGGCTTTTAGATATTGAAGAAAAGGATTAAGAAGGTTCTGCAATTTATATGAATCAATCTATCAAGGCTGTCTCCCATTCTACATACACGGATATGTAATATGAGGAACCTATGTTCAGCATGATAAATGTTGCTCATGGAGGCTTACTAAAGGCAGTATTTCATTAGCCTTGCTAGAAAAATATTGGCTTCAAATTTCCAAGAGATTTCTACTATTGATAAACCATGATGGAGCATCACCATAAATATTGGGCATTGTAGCAAAGGAATGGACATGTGTAGAGAGGCTCCAAATACATTTCATGGCATAGATAATCACAAGGAATGCATCAGTTCCACATCCTATCATTGTATCTGAATTCATAAGCTTTCCCTTGCACATGGGCACAACATTTGAAGTCTTTAGAGGTGCATTTGAGATGCATGGGCATTTTGCAATGTCTTGTATGTCCAAGAATGTCAAACTGCAAGTTTTCAAAGGATCTGCACTAAAGATCTTCTGCTTTTGCTAGAGTTGGTTGCTTTCTCCAGGTATGATCTTTTCTTTATTTTTCCTTGAGTTATTTGTTGTACTAGAAGCAGGGAAAGACGAGTGGTCAGAAATAGAAATAGACCATAGAAAGCATGCACCTCCCAATAATGTGGCATGTTCTAAATCCCTTTCGAACTGACCCAGAAGCAGTAGCAAACAAGCATCTAACAGAAATCCTTAGAAGTAGCATTTCTTTTCACTTACATATTGATTTTTCTCTCATCTGATTTCAGTAGATTGAGCTTTTAATCCCCCCTACTATGTAGGCTGCACTGTTAGAGCGTCATGGCCAATATTGCTCGTCAGGAAGCTGCAAACACGATGAATTCTTGCAACATTTCTATGGTTTTTATATTGAGCATGTCATACGCCAGTTTTGCTGTAATGCAGATTTGATTGTCTTGTACAAGACACTGCACTCATGCATTGTTGCCCCTGACAGTGTTTGTAATTCTCCAGTCAAACATGTTGTTCAGGTCAGCATTTGACAATTAAGTACGCTTGATTATTGTACGACAACAGACAAGTCTAACAATGGATTCTATTTGATGCCTTTACTCTGTCGAGTTCAATTGAAGGGGATTGTGATGTGCTTACAATTGTTGTCATGGATAAATGTTCCTAGTCAGTTTCTCCTATCTAATCGTTCTCCCAACTTGTCAAAATTGTGGAACCAGAACATGCATTTCTGACTTTTCTCGATTTGTCAATTCCAATCTAAGCGCAGGTTACTAGAGCAAATTTCTCCTGGCCCTTGAAACAAATACTAGATAATGGTACGTATGCCCATAATTGTTGACCTCCATGCTAGGCAAGATCCCATCCCCGTTTCACCATTGTACCCGTTATCTGGTGCGGAATCATGATATAGCATCTACAGCCAGGTGGGCTCTTGTGTACAGGCTGCATTTACTGGGTTTTAAGGGTTCTAACTAGGAACATCTCTACTTCTAGATGGCCTTTAAATCTCTACCCCTTTTTTACCCATACGACACAGGAGGAACAGTTAGAGAACTATCATTATACATCCATCCATCCATAGCTTCGAATAGAACATAAAATAGAGATTAATCATACATCTATTCATACAAGGGTTAATCCTAGCTATCTTCTAAGCATACAAGGGTTAATCTATGACTATCTAGGAATCCAAGCTATTTATATACGAACCAAAATCATAGCTAGATCTACTATCTCTCTGGTTTTCCATCCTTCTGGCTGGGCAAGATTGAACAGCAGCTCCTCCTCCACCAATCCCTCCCGCAATTCGAATTGGGGCAAATTTAGTATCCTAAATTGGTAAAGCCTACCTTGCCCAATCGATTTGGGCCAGGTGGCAACTCTAGGTTGGTTAATATTAACTAATTTAATATTTTAACCCCTTTTAATATTAGGTTAAGCCCTAAGGTTAGGTTTCCACCTTAATAATTAATGATTTATATAGCTAACGTTAGCTTATGAATAATTAATGCACCATTAATTATTCGTAGTGACGTGTCATGTATTTATACCTAAAAGACATATAAATCGTGGAATGGCACATTGTCCCCATCTTGAAAATGATATTTTCCCCAACATCAAGACTATTCTTGCTTTGGGCCAACACATGGCATGCGAGAGGCAAGTCTCCCCACCTATAAGAGGTAAAGCGAAATTGTAAGCCACACAAAAGTTGTCATGTTCAAGTGATCAAGTTTGAAATGACGCGTAACGAGCAATTCATAACTGTGCGAGAGTTGAACGGTAATTAAGGATGGGCACGCCTGGCGCCCATGGATTTTGGGGGCTTCGAGTCGGGTAAGGCTGCGTGTGCACCGTGGTGGCATGTATTCTCTAGCACACCCGGGGATCCATTATGCTCGAAGGGGACACTTCTCGACGACTGCCTCATTGGACCGGGAGATGCCCCGAGTAGTCTTATAGGGCGATTTCATGAGATTGCATCTCCCAGAAAAGCTACAATCAATGCCATAGCCCGTTTCAAACTTTTATCCGCAAATTGTGCATAGGAGCCGGATGGATGGAGGGACTACCCCTAGCCATTGTTCTATGCCGCCAACGCCATGTTATACATCTGTCTGCTGTTATCCGGAGGCCTTGACTGTCAGTCAACCCCCATGAGTCTGAGCCCAGCGTAGAGACCTTATTTATGGTGCATTCTTTTTGTTACATTGATATTCTATTGTTAGTTACATTGATGATGATGTGCCACTCTTCGTGGTGGTATATTGATTATTAGTATTGTTGCCAGGTGCTAACATGTATGTACGCTTCCACTATATAGGATTCCCATAGAAGGCGTGGGACGAATGACACCTCTGTGTCCTTCACCCGGACACTTGGCCATCACGAGTGGTTCGAGTCAGACGGAGGGCCTTTCCGTGGTGATGGATTCGCCATGGGAGGGGCATTTTCCGTATTTATACGATGGGAGAATCGTATGGATTCGGGGAGTGTCACAGCCCCCAAAGATCCATATGAATCAATTCCAAAGGAATCCTTCCCCTTCTACTGTTCTGTTTTAGAAAAGTTTTTTTTTTCACTGCTAAGGCATAACCTTCACATATGCCAGATGGTGCTTTGTCGCTTGGAAGATGCTCCACGTATTTCTTCTCATTGCAAAGCCTGAAGGCTCACATGTCCCAATCTCTCATGCCAAATCTGATTTTGATCAGTACAGATGCACTTGTGTGTTTGGATTGCTGCCAATCCAAATGATATAGAGGATCCTTTGCAAGAAGATTTTGCTGCTTATCCTTTATGATGCACTGCCTATCGCCAAACTTAGCAGTCGGATCAACTTCATCCAATTTTGGAATAGAGAAGAGATTCAATTCAAGTTCTGGTACATATAATATGTCTTAGAATTTGACATTTCCTGTCAGCACAGAATTAGATCAACAACTCCAATACTTTTTATCTTGAGTCTCCCTTTTTCCAATTTTTACTTTCCTCCCACATGAGCTGTCTATATTTTTAAAAAGATCCTTCTTTCAGTTATATGATCACTGCCTCCAGAGACCAAATACCATTTGCTTTGGGGAATTCCTGCTAGAAAATCATCGCCATCAATTGACCAAATGTCCTCCCATGCATCTCTTTGAATTGTGCTATTTTCAAATATTGGGTTCGCTGATTGAGAATATTACCCAGCACAGATATTAGGGCGGATTATATACAAGACTAAGTACAAAGCCTTGTAGGCAAGTGTCGGACTATAGCCATGCACAACTGAATTTCCTGGAAGAAGAAATCATTGATTTATCACTTAATTCCCGTCAGATTTATCTGAAGAAACTTTCTTTGAGGCTTTATGCACCCGTGTATATCCACATTTTTTATTTATTTCTTTTTTTACTTCATTCTTACAAGTGCTATGTCTCCTTGTCTTTCTTCTATCTGGTTCTGAGCAATCTTTTGCAATATGACCAAGTTTGTTGCAGTTGAAGCGTCTTCTAGTCTCACTTCCTTGCTCTTTAGCATTGAATGCATGTGTCTACTTTACAGCAGAAGGCTTCTTTGCTAAAGCCTGATTTGATTCTTCCATCAGAATCTGTTGGCATGCTCATTCAAGCTCCACGTGTTAAGAGGACCCTATGAGGTTTTTAACTCCATTGTACATTAGTGTCAAACCAAGTGCTCCAATAATTAAACCATCATCCAATCCCCTCTCCATGGCATGCAACTGAAGAGCAGCGGATTTTATCTTGGAGATGTATTCTACCGATGCACAATCTTTAAGCTTTGTTATGAAAACAATGACATAGAGATTGACCTACTGAGAAAAATATTTTCTCTTATAAATTCACGTAAGAAACTCCCATGCTTCTTTTGCACTTGATGCAACTTCAACTTGAGCTATCATAGTATCATTTAGATACTTCATGATCCTATTTTGGGCCTCCCAGTCTTTTTGATGCCATTTCAGCACTGCTTGTCTGTCAAGCTCAATAGATTTGGAGTGAAAAAAAAAAAAAAAAGGGTTACAAGTGGCCTTTTCTGATGGTGAGTCGAAAACTAAAAATCACAAACAAAACCAATGAAATAATTTACTTTCTACAAACAAAGCAATATTATTCAATGAATTTTTATCAATAAAAGATAGCATTACAATGGCCTCCTTTTCTCAGATGGCGAGTCCAGAATATAGAACACATCTAAAACCACCGACACAATTTATTTTCTTCAAACGAAATGCTAGTTTCAACAAATATTTATTCATAAATAATATCTTACAATGTAATTTAAGATGGACAAAGAGATCATGGCGGTCGTATTGTAACAGATAATTGGCTTGTGCTTAAATTGATTCCTGTTTAGGTTGAGTCCTGGTTTTCAACTCTTGTGGCGGAAGTCCTGCAAAATTATCCAGAGATCAAGGAGATTGATAAAGAAAGTAGCAGCATCATCATCCAGAGATGGACGAGAAAGTTTATGGTGATTCATCTGAACAACACGACTCTGCATGGTTCTATGTATATGGTGTAATGTTTTGTGCAGAATAAAAAGACGTGTTTCTGTTGCAAGGCACTTTCTCGATTCACGGGTCGAGAAAGTGCCTTCTTGCTCAAAGCTACAAATATGTGAACCATCTGGTGTAATTGTAATATATGGAACACCTGAATGGAACTGTAATTGGACTATAATTGTTTGTTTGGACTGTAATTGCTAATTGGACTGTAATTGTTAATTGAATGGTAATTGTTAATTTCAATGTTCCTCTCTTCTCGGTGACAAGGAACCTGGCATGCTTCCCGCCCAGAACACATTCTTACTAGGGCTTTGGGATACGATCAATAGTAAACGCAGTATTACAGAAATGCATTAGGAAGTTGATTTCTGAATTTCATGAACTGCAAGGATCTTGCAAACAATTCATGACATAGATGGAGGATGGGGGAGAAGAATTTTTGATCCGGCAATTGAAGAGTGGATGCGGGAGGAGGATGGCTAGATCGGTTGAACGGGCCTCCTCCTCTTGAAGCTTTCCATCATCTTCACGTTGCTCCGAGAGCTTGGAAAAGGTTCGAGCATGCTCTAGCCGTTGTTCCACTCAGGTGGACCCTGTATCATCCGAATGTAACAATATGCTTGTTTTATTCCTGAAATGCCCCATAGATGCGCTGAAGCTTCTTCAGCATTATAGGTTTTCCTTTTGTGATAATTGGAGGCAAATCCGCCACATGGTCACACCTTTCACTGCCCTATACAAATTTAAACTTCATTGCAAGTAGCCCGAGCACACCCAGAACATTCAAGATATTTCTCTTCGCCATCAAAGGCCAGATTGCCATTTGAAGCCGCTATGGAAGCACCATTCAATAATAGCTTGCGCTTCACCTTATTGTGCGCCTTCTTTGGCTTCATGAGATGTTCAATTCGTACGCCAACATCTTGGTACATAGGACTCTGCTGACATCAAGTATTACGAAGTTTGGTCGATGTTTCGATCCCTCGTTAGTCCTCATTGCCTCCCGGTACAGGGGCTATTCATGCATACCACAGCACCGTGGTCAAGCTCAAGGATCCTCGGGCCGATCCGCGGGTCAGCCATCAAAGGCTCGTGAGGAAGACCAAGCAGCGACCACGCGCAGTCAAAGCCTATCAAGAGGCGCCGCAAGTAAGTGACGATCCCGTCACCTCGTCGGCGGTCGGCAAGATGATTCGAGGCACTTCAAGAGGCACCGCCCACATTCCTCAAATCAGGCCTCCTTCGAGTCGGCACCGAGATCGGTCCAGAGTGTCTATATTGGGCCCAAGGCCATTGTACTATATATATGACTAGAGCTCGCACATGAGTTCTAGATGAGTTTTGAGTCTTGTCTCCTTTCGGTTCTTCTCTCTATTATGAGAGCTCATGTATGTTCATCATTGATATCAAGGAAGCTTATCATTTTCTCTCATTTGTTACGTTTTCTTCTTCTTCTTCTCTTCTTGCAAATCCCGTGACATAGTCCCCGGACTCTCTGTTAGATCCACGGGTCCTCACAGAGGGTCATCTTCCGGAGTTCCCGAACCCGCACCCCAAACACCGCCGCCGCTGCCGGGTCTATTCCATCTTTACTTTCTTACCGCCATATGCCGTCCGAAATTTCACGCCCGGAAAGAACTCCTTTCTCAGACGGCCTCTCGCTTGGGCGCCATCGGCGTCGAAACTGTTTCGACATGTATGGATCTGCTTATGACATAGAGGGAGGCCATCTTTGGTCTAGGGCTCGGTCGAGCCACCAACCCCTCGTGTCCTGTCTCGTCCAGGTTCCCCCAAGCGTGCAAACATTGCTCACAACCTCAGTCACCTCATCACTATCAGGAGCCCTATCAGGCTCAACCTTCTCAACCGTACTTTCATACACCTGAACATGCCTACATCCATCATTCTTCAGGCCATACGCCTCTTCCTTCACAACCATCATCTCCCCCGGGTGGGCAAGGATATCCACAAGTCTCTTTTTAAGCCTACCGGGAATATCCTTTCCCTACATTTCCCACTTTGCCCTTCTGTTTACAACCTTACGGATCTCAAAACCAATGCTCAAGCAACCCGGTTCCTCCACCGCAGTCACCCCTTCATCAGGGTCCTTCAGGCACCATGCCACATCCAACTCAACCTCAATATCCTCACTATACTGTTCCTGTCCAGCCAAGCACTTTCACATCTACCTTTCAGACTCTGAAATTGACTTATCCCACCTTTGGCAACACGAAAGGCAAACCCTTAGACCAAAGTGCTCAGGCCCACATGGAAGAATTTGAGGCTCTAGCTGTCCTAAATGGTCATGCGCAACCTCAACTGAAATTCCACATCTTTTCCACCACCTGCGTGGCTTCCCTCATCAATGGCTCATGTCCAACAAAAGCCATTGGAAACAAGACCGGTCGGAATGCAAAACTGCTTTTTCGTCTCATTATGGGACCACGGATGATGATCAACTTCATCTCAAGCAACTCAATGAACTTCAACAAGAGCCCACTTGAGTCTCCGCCTCGGATTTTTTATGGATCGACTTCACATTACGCTAAGTAAGCTCAAGGAGTACCCCACACAAAAGCCGATTTTGGTCGGTTTCTCCAAGGACTTCCTCCAAATATTCGACTCATGATCAATACACCGTCCCAAGACTTTGGAGCGGGCTATCGACCTTGTCAATCCTTTCGGGTCAATGTTTCCTCCCGGCGTGGCTCTTCAAGAGCTCCCGCTCATTCCACTGTCATGGTTCCACAGGGCGGTACGTTCACCTCAACACGCTAATCCACAGCGATCCAGATCTGGTGCCATATTTGCAAATACCAAGGCCATTTGGCAAATGAGTGCAACTCCACCAATGGCCCCTCATTGCAAGCGATGCAACATGTGCAATCATGCCACGGAAGAGTGCACTTCGCACTCATCCCACACCGCTCAAGAACAAAATGGTTTATCAAGTGCAAACCACACCTCAAAGAACAATCGCACTATCGGCAGCCACCACCGCCCGGGTGCAACCCACTCAACTCTATCCATAGAACAGAGCAACAACGGGGATCCAACCCACGCACTCCTTTGATCCTTCTAAAGCTCAGTGTTATCACTGCCAAGAATGGGGTCATACCACCACGGGGTGTCCTCAACTTCCACAAGTTCGTGTCACGACTTCACGGCACAAATCGGACCACATCGGTCCGGCCTCACGGCTTACCAACTCTGGATTGCTAATGGCAAACAAGGCCCGACCCGGTTCTTAAGAAGCCACCAAGAGCCCTCGCAATCCCGCTATCAACCAGCTCCAAAGAAATCAACCTCAACCGGATCAACAAGCACAGAGGAAATTTTTCGGCACTTAATCCTCCAGTCCGGTAGTCAAATTAAGGTTGGTTTAGTTTCACGCCGCACCAAGGCATCCGCCCCTTGACCATTATTCCTAATGGCACGCAACCCCGCCTTTTGCGGTTGACACCATTCCTCATGAGGACGACAAAAGGTTCACTTTGCACCTGACTTGGAGAAGCTCATGCCACATGTCATGCCAAAGGTTCGCCAAAGCATTTTGAACCTCATGCAAGCCGCCGGGCCGCACATTGGCAAATGTTCATGCCACCACCGAGCTCAACAAAGACAAGATACACCTTCCACATCTCAACCTCCACGGTCTCGACGTATCCCAATATTCTTGCAGAGGTTGACTTACTCAAAGAAGTTGCCGCTTCACTACCACGCGACTCCAAAGACCTGTGGAACCAGCCAGATCCTTTTTCATGTGTGCCTCTAGAACTCCAAGAGGAGCTAGCCAAGATCAAGATTCCTTTAAGCTTGGCAACCATTTTGAAACTCGTCCCGCTCTCAAGGACCGGTTACCACTCCCCGACTGTTCTAGTTGGGGTCGTGGCTTACCTCTACACCCACGGTCCATGCCACGGTGGGTAATCAACAAGTCAACCATGTTCAAATAGATGGAGGTAGCGCAGTCAATCTCATCACGGATAAACTCCGCAAACAAATGGGCATCACACAACTCTTTTCGTGCCCCATATATGACATCAAGTTGGCTAATGGCCATATCACGCGACCTCAAGGTGTCACACCTCTTCTTCACATCAACATCGGTGATCTCCGCTTCCCCCATGGAATTTGGAGTTTGGAAAGTCGGCTAAGATCCGGTGACTATGAAATGTTGGTCGGCAGACCTTTTCTCCGCCAGGCCAAGAGTATCCATTACTGGGCCACGGACCAGTTAGTCATCACTGATGGTCACCTCAATGCCACCATGGACTTGCAAACAGGCAGGATCATTTCTGTTGAACATGCGGAACCCTCTCTCTCAGACACCGATTCTGAAGAAGCTCAGAATATTTATCAAGTTCAGGCTCCACCTGCGGCTGAAATTTTCACAAAGTTCGGAGTACAAGGCGTTGAGCTTAGCAATATCTGCGTCCTTGGTACCCAGGAGAGCTTCTTTGGACTTGTTGTGCTCCAATAAATTCTGAATTTCTGATTGGAGCTGAGCCTGTTGATCTGCAAGTTGGCTGACTTGATCCTGTGCACTTTTGAGATCTGTATGAGCCTGTAAGAGAGCTCCGTGCTTGTCTTGAAGTTTGGCCTCCAAAGTTGCAACTTGGGCAGTGGCAGCTTGAAGGTCCCGGTGTACCGCATCAGAGGCCTCTAGTGCTATTTGAACCCCGGTCATAAGAGCGTCTTGGGATTCTTGTAACTTGAGAACAACAGCTTGAGCATCCTGCTGATACTGATACAACAACTGACGAGGGTGTTGTGTTCATTTGGGGTCTGGGTTCGGGAACTCCTGGAAGACAGCCCTCTGTGAGGACTCGTGGATCTAACAGGAGAGTCCGGGGGACTATGTCACGCGGGATTTGCAAGAAGAGAAGAAGAAGAAGAAAACAGAACAAATGAGAGGAAAATGATAAGCTTCCTTGATATCAATGATGAACATACATGAGCTCTCGCAATAGAGAGAAGAACTGAAAGGAGACAAGACTCAAAACTCATCTAGAACTCATGTGCGAGCTCTAGTCATATATATAGTACAATGGCCTTGGGCCCAATATAGACACTCTGATCTGATCTCGGTGCCGACTCTGGAAGGGAGGCCTGATTTGTAGGAATGTGGGCGGTGCCTCTTGAAGTGCCTCGAATCATGCTGACGCTGACGCGGGCGGTGACGGGCCGTCACTTGTCTGAGCGGGCTCTTGATAGGCTTTGACTGCGTGGTTCGTCCGCTTGGTCTTCGCTGAGCCTTTGATGGCTGACCCGCGGATCGAATCGAGGATCCTTGAGCTTGACCTCGGGTCCGTCAGATGATGAATAGTCCCGTACCAAGAGGCACGTGACTAACACTCCCCACCAAACGACACTTTCCTCGAGTGAAGAAAGGAGGAAGGGTTTCGGGGGGCGGAAGCCATCTGTTCGAAAGTGATCCTCACGGAGTGAGGACGGGCACCATTATGGTAATCGCCAATGAGATCCCCGGCGGTTTAAAGAGCAGAGGAGTGTTGTGGCTAAGGGCGGGATCTGCATCAATAAGAAAGCGAGATCGCACCATGTCTTCAAGGGCAGCATGGGCGCCCTAAGAAAAGTACCGACATTCCATGAGGAGGCAGGTCCGGAGGCCAAAGGCAATCGACAACCGGCATTCGGATTGTAAAGAAAAATGGGACGCCACCGATTTAAGGAGCCGCAAGCAAATGCATTTGAGAGCAGCACAAAACCTGCTTGAAGATGGATGAAGGATCGTGAGGTGGTGGCATTCTGCAAGAAGGTGTCAAGACCATGAAGCGCATCCGCCCGGCCGTTTGCCAACCACGCCATTAGCAATATAGATCCAATTAGGTGGTGGTATCCGTGAGTGGCACCTTCTTCCCAATGTGGCGGCGAACAAAAACGTGGATCCCACCGGAGATCCGTCGAGATCCGAGGTGGAGTCCATCCGCATGACCATCCATGACCTTGGTCCAAAAGGGCGCCAATCATAAGTCAAGAACCCGGGGCGTGGAGGTACACCCAGTGGGGAAGCATAGGGAGAAGGAACCATGCCCGTGGGCGCGTGGGGTTCTTGGCGGTCTCCCCGAATTGGATCGACAAGATCCGGATCAAGAGCTTGACACCATCGATCCCAAAGAGAAGCGAGAGTTGAGAGTTGACAGGAGGGGCTATCCCATCCCAGTGGGGACCGCCTTGCTATCCAACGAGCCCGTAATTGATTATAACTGCGCGAGGTCTTTGCATATAAATTTGTGCATAGGGAAGATCCTGGGATGTCCTAGATACTTCCTTATATCATTGCGCCTTCCGCTTTACCGAGAGAGATAAATGATTGGCAAGCTTCGGGCATGTACTCGATGAAGAGTGTGGGTCCGAGCATGATCAGCAAGATATGGATTGTTATCCCGAAGCAACCATTGCACGATTAGGGTCACCACAGAAAGAGCCGGGCGTGGCCCATCTCTGGAAGTGTTCACATGTATCACCCGGATAGAAATCATGAAATATGTAAAGCCATGGGCTGAACAACTCTGAAGGTGATAAAGTCCGGATCGAAAGACACGATTGCATGAGATCAAAGACCAAAAGGGCACAGCGATAACCCTTTGTCTTCAATGGAGAGTTACTCCCAAACTGGAAGAAAATCTGCGATTTCGGAATATTCACAGGTCCATCCGCCGCATGCCACCGAAAAGGAAGAGATGGCGGCGAGCAACCACATAATCGTGATAGCGGGAAGGAACCGGGAAGTCCAAAGGCATTCTGCAATAATGGCGGTATGGCCGCCGTTTTGCTTGAGCCTCATCGCCAGATGAATAGCTTGCTGCAGCTGTTGTTCAAGATCACGGATCCGGTTGTCCTTTTCTAGCAGCAGGCGTGATTGGTCACGGACCCGTTTCTGAGAAGTGTTGACCTGGGAGGAGGATTGCCCCGGAGTATTGAGACGAAGCACGGCAATCTCCGCGTCATCAAGAATCTTCTGTTTCTGCACCTCTGTAAGCTGATCTTGAAGAGAGGTGAGCTGAGAGGTCTGTGTAGAAAGCTGAGCCGTCAAGGAGGCAATTTGAGCGTCCCGCTCTGTAAGGTTTTGAACTTGAGTGCTGAAATTTTCACAAAGTTCGGAGTACAAGGCGTTGAGCTTGGCAATATCTGCGTCCTTGGTACCCAGGAGAGCTTCTTTGGACTTGTTGTGCTCCAATAAATTCTGAATTTCTGATTGGAGCTGAGCCTGTTGATCTGCAAGTTGGCTGACTTGATCCTGTGCACTTTTGAGATCTGTATGAGCCTGTAAGAGAGCTCCGTGCTTGTCTTGAAGTTTGGCCTCCAAAGTTGCAACTTGGGCAGTGGCAGCTTGAAGGTCCCGGTGTACCGCATCAGAGGCCTCTAGTGCCATTTGAACCCCGTTCATAAGAGCGTCTTGGGATTCTTGTAACTTGAGAACAGCAGCTTGAGCATCCTGCTGATACTGATACAACAACTGACGAGGGTGTTGTGGTGGTGGAGCCGGCTGTTGCCTGGTTTGTGATGTTTGGGAAAGATGGTGTGAACTGGATGGTGTAGCTGAGGAGGAGACAGTGACATGGGTGTGCTGATTTTGGACATGACCCGGTGGAAGAAGGGGCGTGAAGTGCCAACTTCGGTTAGTCTCATGGAAGGGACGGCGAGAGTGGAATTATGAGAATTTTGTGGTGTGGGAGGGAAGTAATGGCGGATGGGGGCTTGAAGGTGGCCTCCCACGAAAACTGAGAAATGGAAGTGGCACCCGAAGGCGGTCCACTTCTTGGAGAAAACGATAGAACATCAATTGGGGCCAATCGATGTGGTGGTTGGAGTGTGTAGCGATTGATGACCATGTTATAGAAAGGCTTATTGATATGGGTGTTCTTGATAGAATACCCAAGGAACTTTGGCACGAAGCACTTAACAAAGGTTTCGTGAGGCTTGTCGATATTGGTCGGGCGATGCATATTGGCATGATAAGGAGGTGCACCAAACTCTGTGACATCTAGATCACGTATGGCGGACCATGATAAACAAGGGGTTTGCAAGGGAATATGAAATACCTCGAGAAATCAAATGTTGAGTCAGCGAAATGGTGGTGCCATCGACCACGATGGTGTATCCATTTGGGCCGTTAACGATATTGGCGATGAACCTGCTCGGTTAATTGAGATTTGGAGCGGAAGTTCCATTTGAGAGAATTAAATAAAGCTTTTGTCGTTCGGCGACTTCTTTATTTGGGCCAACAAGGGCTTCCGCGGAAAAGTGGGAATCCAAGAAGGAGACGACTCAAAAAGCCGGATCCTTGGGAGCAAGTAGCTTAAAGTGTAGAAAATCTTGGGGCAGCCATGGTAACGATTTGCGAACGAAGAGTGATTCAAAGGCGGAGGGCCGAAAGCCAAGCACGGAGGACAAAGGCCAGAGGAACGAAAAGGTTTTAGGCGCTGGAGGGCGAAGAGGTATGAAGAGAGCTTAAACCGGAGCTGTTGATGGTGCCAGTGTCGAAGATGCCAAGGAGTGTATTGAGAGGCAAAAATTTGGCTAAGTCCCGAAAAAAGCGTAAAGGGAGAAGCAATGAGCGGTGAGGATGAGGCGTGAGAGAAGGATCCGGATGTGACGAGGTGGCCAAAGGACACATATTAATTGTTGGCGGGTATGAAAAAGAAGCAAGGGCATTTAATGCGAACCTCGAAGTGGGATATCATGAAAGCGAATGTGTCGGAGAGTACCACAGCTAGATTTGCGGCGGGAGAAAAGATTCTCGGTTTAGAAAGAGCCTTGCATTGCAAAACACGTTGGCCAATTTCTGATTGGTCCACGTCGACAAGGAGTTCCTCGATTGGCTATATAAGATAAACCGGAGTAAACGAAGGCATCCGATGGCGCCGGCATAGCTGCTGCTTTGGTTTGAATCGAGGATCGCACTATGCCCACGAATCCGTCGGGAGTGGATTACACCTGAAGATGAATTGTTGCGGACCTCGGGCTGCCACAATCGCGTATGAGAATGGGCGGGCTGGTGTGCGGGATGGCTGAACATCCCGACCCGAAGACCAACGGGATGGAGGTGGTTACGCACCTTCGCCGGGATCTGGCGAACCTCTACCATCTCCTCGCATCACCTGCTCCTAACCCGGGTAGAGGTTTTTCCTCTTAGGTTTTTAGTAGATAGGCTCACGGCCCGTTTTTGTATATAGGGCAGTGCCCATAAGCGGAAATAGTTGGGCGGCGCCCGCATTTTTTAAAAAAATATCCACTATAA
The DNA here is from genome assembly GCA_021234155.1 of Isoetes taiwanensis. Taxonomy (NCBI): domain Eukaryota; kingdom Viridiplantae; phylum Streptophyta; class Lycopodiopsida; order Isoetales; family Isoetaceae; genus Isoetes; species Isoetes taiwanensis. The sequence goes on along the minus strand of JAJEKV010000045.1, from coordinate 1,689,821 downwards.
TATAATATCGCAGCCTTTCTAGTCACTTTACGTAGTGTTTGCTTCTTGAATCAGATCTGTTTGTGGATTGTAAACTTTACGTTGTGATGAAATGTTTTGAGGCGAAAACCATTAACCAATGTAGGTAGTGGAGTGCCATCTAACTACGCTGGTTGGAAAACTAGGTCTAACCACTTGAACAATTTGATAAGGGCCAAATATGCGAAACTTGAGTTTACAGGAAAATTTTTGTACACAGAATCATAAAGAAGAACCAAATCGCCTTCTTTGAATGTTTTTGTCTTGGGGCGTTTGTCATGTAAAGATTTTTGCAACTTTGTCCATGAAGAACACGAATATAAGCATCCCTTTGAAGTTCATCCAACTGTTCTAATTGATAGACCCTTTCTTTGAGTGCGGCCGGGTGGATTATGAGCGATGCCGGTTGAAAAACGGAGTGTTGGAAGGATGTATTCAAAGCGGCATGAGAGCTTCGGCCATAAACCAATTTAAAAGAGTGTGGCCGGTAGCAATCTTGAAACAAGTATTGTAGGCCCAAAGAACGATGGAAGTTTTGTTTGCGATTCTGTGCGGGAAGCGTCACAAATTTTCTTGAGAATGGTGACGGAGTTTTGTTGGTGCTTTACGCCAACCCATTACCTTGAGGATAGTAAGGTGTGCTCTTGTGATGATGTATCGGGGAGATAATCCGTCGGCTCCTTGATAGTATGATTGATGAAATGGACGCCACGATCACCGACCAGCTCCGTGGGGCAGCCGAATCGCGTGATAATTTGTTGATAGAGACCCTAGGCGTGCTTGCTTTGCGGTGTTGTTGTAGCGAAGGGCACAAGCTTCCGCCCATTTGGTAGCGTGGTCGGTGAGAACCCGAGAATGTAACAGACGCGGGTGTGCTGCCTAGGGGAGGATCTATAGGTCCCACAAAGTCCATACCCCATTTGCTAAAGGGAAGTGGGCGTGGCGGCCGGTGTCAAGGGAAGAGCCGTCCACGGGCGTGGGGAAGCCCCCCACCCGGGGCAAGCGTCACACGTCTTGGCGTGAAGCGAGAGCATCTTTGAAGAGCGTGGGCCAAAATACCCAGCTAGAAGGATTTTTGCGTGCGTGGTGTCACCATGAAAATGACCACCACCTAGCCCTTGATGAGCTTCTCGAACAATATCACGGAACTTCATGAGGTAGAACACGGCGTCGAAGGATGGTGTCCTTACCCTTTTGTAGAGATGTCCCCCAACCATGGTGTAGTCACGGACCTCTGGAGAAAATTGATGGCGGCAAGGATTGTCGCTTGGCGGGAGAGCGTCTAGATCTTACGGTGGAAGAGCACTGTGAGGAGGTACTGGCTGAAAATCATGGAACCAATGTGGTGTTGCCGTGACTAAAAAGAGCCGAAAGCATCAAGAAAGGCGTCACGAGACTCCGGTTGAGGGATCATCCGTGTGGATGCGTGAAAGATAATCCGGGGCGACATGAGATTTTTGCGGCCTTATGAACGATTTCAAAAGGAGCAAATTCTTGGAGAAGAAGGACCCAACGAGCAATGTCGCGGCCCGTGGGCGTGGACTTGTTGATCAAATAAAGGAGTGCTTGGTGGTCCACAAAGAACTTGATTTGACTGCCCAAAAGGTAGTGGCGAGGCGTTGGACCTGAAAAATGAGACCCAAAGCTTCACGCCTGCGGGCAGAATAGTTCGCTCAGCAATTGAGTTTTACTGGCGTGAAGGATTTGATTTTGTCGGTGTCGCATCATATTCTTGAGAAAGAACAGCTCCAATAGCAAACGCCGAGACATCTACATGAACATGAAAGGGCTTGTCCCATTGAGGAGGAACAAGAACCGGTTGCTGAGTAAGCAAAAGCTTCAGCCTGTTGGAAAGCGGCATCCGCACAGGAATTCAAAGCCCGGGTGGATTAGCCACCCGTGAGTTTATGAATGGGATCTGCAATGGCTGCTAGTCCGGTATGAAGGTGGAGTAATAATTGACCTTACCCGGGAAAGAGGCGTGTCTCCTTGATATTGGCTGGTGCGTGAGCCTTGAGCACACAAACCGATTTTGGCGGGATCGTGGTGATACACTTTCTTGACAACATGGCCTAACAGGGGCACCGAGGTGACACAAAAGGTGCATTTCGGAGATTGAGACTAATGCGGACTCATCACATTTACGGAAGGCGAGTTCCAATTTATCCAAATGGTCAGCCATGGAACCAGAAAGGCAGGAGAAGTCATCTTGAAAAATTTGCAAGAAGGGATTTTCCTTCATGAAATCATGAAAAAAAGCGAGAGCATGATCGTTGAAACGTTGATGGAGAGTTTGATAATCTAAAAGGAACCACCTTGTAGGCAAAAAGTGCCCCGCGGGGTGGTGAAAGTAGTCTTGAGTTGATCAGATTCTTTGATTGAGATCGATTGTAGCCGGAAAAAACCATCCATGAAGGAGTACATCTCATGTCCACCACTTCTTCCAGAACACAGTGCGTGAAGGGAAGTGGAAAAATGATCACTCGTGGCACGATTGAGTTCCGGTAGTCCACCGCACGCGGATCTTACCATTGTGTTTGAGGGCAATGGCGATGGGGCTCACCCATTCAGAATGTGTGACCTCATAGATCAAACCTGCGGCAAGGAGTTTGTCAATTTCCGCCTTGACGATCCGCGTAATTAGGGTTGGCCCGTCTTGTCGTTGCTAAACTGGTGGTGCATCAGATTTGGTAGGAATGGTGAGTTCCCCAAGCTTTTTGTTGATTCCCGAAGATCTCTGTAACTCCGTGAAAATGTGTTTGAATTTTTGAACAACTTGCGGCCTGATACGATAAGGGGCGGAAGATTTCTTGCAATGCGGACGGGTTGATTGTTGCCCACGTCCACTATCTCTACTTAAGAGTCGAATATGGGGTATTACTTGATATCTTGGACAATGTGTGCGGAGGTTGGAGCATAACGGATGCGTGGCACTGCGTGGTAAAAGAGGGTTCTTGAGTTTCATCCGGCGGAGGTTGCTTCATGGCAACAAGTGTACATCAACGAGGAGTTGCGGGAGGTTCAGCATCTGAAAAGTGATCAACACGTTGGATTCGATTGCAAGGAGCCAGGGTAGGGTCAAGCAAAGCAGCCACGGCCGGTCACGATCAAAAGAGTCATTTCTCCCCAAGGATCCGGCATATTCGGGTAGGATGACGAGGCACCTTGAGTGGAGCACGAACTTGATAAATATTCTGAGCTTCTTGAGAATCGGTGTTAGAGAGAGAGGGTTCCGCATGTTCAGCGAAATGATCCCGCACTTTTTGCAAGTCCATGGTGGCATTGAGGTGACCATCGGATGACTAAGCGGTCCGTGGCCCAATAATGGATACTCTTGGCTGGCGGAGAAAAGGTCTGCCGACCAACATTTCATAGTCACACGGATCTTCGCCCGACTTTCCAAACTCCAAATTCCATGGGGAAGCGGAGATCACCGATGTTGATGTGAAGAAGAGGTGTGACACCTTGAGGTCGCGTGATATGGCCATTAGCCAACTTGATGTCATATGGGGCACGAAAGAGTTGTGTGATGCCCATTTGTTTGCGGAGTTTATCCGTGATGAGATTGATTATTGCTACCTCCATCTATTTGAACATGGTTGACTTGTTTGATTACCCACCGTGGCATGGACCGTGGGTGTAGAGGTAGCCACAGCCCCAACTAGAACAGTCGGGAGTGGTAACTGGTCCTTGAGAGCAGGACAGAGTTTCAAAATGGTTGCCAAGCTTAAAGGAATCTTGATCTTGGCTAGCTCCTCTTGGAGTTCTAGAGGCACATGAGAAAAAGGATCTGCTGGTTCCACTTTGGTTGGAGTGCGTGGTAGTGAAGCGACAACTTCTTTGAGTAAAGTCAACCTCTGCGGCAATATTGGGATACGTGCGAGGCGTGGAGGTTGAGATGTGGAAGGTGTATCTTGTCTTTGTTGAGCTCTACGGTGGTGGCATGAACATTTGCCAATGTGCGGCCTTGCTTGCATGAGGTTCAAAATGCTTTGGCGAACCTTTGGCATGACATGTGGCATGAGCTTCTCCAAGTCAGTGCAAAGTGAACCTTTTGTCGTCCTCATGAGGAATGGTGTCAACTGCAAAGGCGGGTTCGCGTGCCATTCGGAATAATGGTCAAGGGGCGTGATGCCTTGGTGCGGCGTGAAACTAAACCAACCCAATTTGACGGTGGATTTGGAGGATTAAGTGCACGAAAAATTTCCTCTGTGCTTGTTGATCCGGTGAGGTTGATTTGCTGGAGCTGGTTGATAAGCGGGATTCTTTGGCGCTCTTGGTGGCTTCTTAAGAACCGGTCTCGGGCCTTGTTTGCCATTAGCAATCGAGAGTTGGTAAGTGCCCGGACCGATGTGGTCTGATTTGTGCCGGGAAGTCGCACCGAACTTGTGGAACTTGAGGAAGTTGGGACCCCATTCTTGACAAAGGTGATAACACCGAGCTTTAGAAGGATCAAAAGAGTCGTGGGGTTGGATCCCGTTGTTGCTCTGTTGCGGATAGAGTTGAGTGGGTTGCACCGAAGTGGTGGCTCCGATAGTCGCGATTGTTCTTGAGGTGTGGTTTGCACTTGATAAACCATTTTGTTGTGGAAGCGGTGTGGGATGAGTGCGAGTGCACTCTTTTCGTGGCATGATTGCACATGTTGCATCGCTTGCAATGAGGCGGGCCATTGGTGGAGTTGCACTCATTTGCCAAATGTTCTTGGTATTTGCAAATATGGCACGAGATCCGACTTTTGTGGATTAGCGTGTTGAGGCTGAAACGGCCGTCGGGGAACCATGACAGGTGGAATGAACGGGAGCTCTTGAAGAGCCACGCCTCGGGAGGAAACATTGGCCGAAAGTGATTGACAAGATTGATAGCTTTGCTCCAAAGTCTTGGGGCCGAGTATTGATCATGAGTCGAATAGCCGAGGAAGTCCTTGGAGAAACCAGACCAAAATCGGCTTTGTGTGGGGTACTCCTTGAGCTTACTTAGCGAGAATGTGAAGTCGATCCGCAAAAATCCTCGGCGGAACTCAGGTGGGCTCTTGTTGAAGTTCATTGAGTTGCTTGAGATGAAGTTGATCATCATCCGTGGTCCCATAATGAGACGAAAAGCGGTTAGCATTTTTCTGACCATCTTATTTCCAATGGCTTTTGTTGGACATGAGCCATTGATGAGGAGAGCCACCAAGGTGGTGGAAAAGATGTGGAATTTCAGTTGAGGTTGCGCATGACCATTTAGGACAGCTAGAGCCTCAAATTCTTCCATGTGGGCACGAGCACTTTGGTCTAAGGGTTTGCCTTCGTGTTGCCAAAGGTGGGATAAGTCAGTTTCGGTCTGAAAGGTAGATGTGAAAGTGCTTGGCTGGACAGGAACAGTATAGTGAGGATATTGAGGTTGAGTTGGATGTGGCATGGTGCCTGAAGGACCCTGATGAAGGGGTGACTGCGGTTGAGGAACTGAAGTTGCTTGAGCATTGGTTTTGAGATCTGTAAGGTTGTAAACAGGAAGGGCAGTGGGAAATGTAGGGAAAGGATATTCCTGGGTAGGCGCAAAAGAGACTTGTGGATATCCTTGCCCACCCGGGGGAGATGATGGTTGTGAAGGAAGAGGCGTATGGCCCTCCAAGAATGATGGATGTAGGCATGTTCAGTGTATGAAAGTACGGTTGAGAAGGTTGAGCCCGATAGGGCTCTCGATAGTGATGAGGTGGCCCGAGGTTGTGAGCAATGTTTTGCACGCTTGGGGGCGGAACCGACGAAGACGGGACACGAGGGTTGGTGGCGCGATGGTTCCTAGGCCAGAAGATGGCCTCCCTCTATGTCATAAGCAGATCCATACATGTCGCATGACAGTTTCCCCGACGCTGATGGCGCTCAAGCGAGAGGCCGTCTGAGAAAGGAGTTCTTCTGGCGTGAAATTTCGGACGCACATGGCGACGGAAAGTAAGATGGAATCAGACCCCGCAGCGGCGACGGTGTTTGGGGTCCGGGTTGGGGAACTCTGGAAGACAGCCCTCCGTGAGGACCCGTGGATCTAACAGAGAGTCCGGACTATGTCACGCTGGATTTGCAGAAGAGAAGAAGAAGAAGAAAAACAGAACAAATGAGAGGAAAATGATAAGCTTCCTTGATATCAATGATGAACATACATGAGCTCTACTTAGAGAGAAGAACCGAAGGAGACAAGACTCAAAACTCATCTAGAACTCATGTCACGAGCTCTAGTCATATATATAGTACAATGGCCTTGGGCCCAATATAACACTGATCGATCTCGGTGCCGACTCGGAAGGAGGCCCGATTCTGAGGAATGTGGGCGGTGCCTCTTGAAGTGCCTCGAATCATCTTGTGGCCGACGCGGTGGCGGTGTGGCGGGCCGTCCACTTGTCCGGCGCCTCTTGATAGGCTTTGATTGCGTGGTCTGCTGCTTGGTCTTCCGCTGAGCCTTTGATGGCTGACCCGTGGCTGAATCGAGGATCCTTTGAGCTTGACCTGGTTCTGGAAGAAGTGGCTGGACATGAGATGTACTCCTTCATGGATGGTTTTTCGGCTACAATCGGATCTCAATCAAAAGAATCTGATCAACTCAAGACTACTTTCACCACCCGTGGGGCACTTTTTTGCCTATAAGGTGGTTCCTTTTGGATTATCAAACTCTCCATCAACGTTTCCAACGCGATTATGCTCTCGGTTTTCATGATTTCATGAAGGAAAATCCCTTCTTGCAAATTTTTCAAGATGACTTCTCTCTCTCTGATTCCCATGGCTGACCATTTGGATAAATTGGAACTCGTCTTTCCGAGAAATGTGATGAGTCCGCATTAGTCTCAATCTGAGAAATGCACCTTTTGTGTCACCTCGTGTGTTACTGTTAAGGCCATGTTGTCGCCAAAGCGGTGTATCACCACGATCACGCCAAAATCGGTTATTGTGCTCAAGGCTCAAACACCAGCCAATATCAAGGAGACACGCTCTTTCACAGGTAAGGTCAATTATTACTCCACCTTCATACACGGACTAGCACCATTGCGATCCCATTCATAAACTCACGGGTGAGCCAATCCACACGGCTTGGAATTCCCAGGCGGATGTTTCTTTCCAACAAATTGAAGCTTTTGCTTACTCGAGCCGCCGGTTCTTGTTCCTCCTCAATGGGACAAGCCCTTTCATGTTCATGTAGATGTCTCCGGCGTTTGCTATTGGAGCTGTTCTTTCTCAAGAATATGATGCGCTGCACCGACAAACCAAATCGCCACGCTCGCGTGAGAAAACTCAATTCTGGCGGCGCAACTATTACGCCACGCAGGCGTGAAGCTTTGGGTCTCATTTTCTGTGTCCAACGCCCGTCACTACCTTTTGGGCGGTCAAATCAAGTTCTTTGTGGACCACCAAGCACTCCTTTATTTGATCAACAAGTCCACGCCACGGGCCGCATTGCTTTCGTTGGGTCCTTCTTCTCAAAGAATTTGCTCCTTTTGAAATCGCTCATAAGGCCGCAAATCTCATGTCGATCCGGATTATCTTTCACGCATCCACGGATGATCCCTCAACCGGAGTCTCGTGCGCCTTTCACGATGCTCGGCTCTTTTTAGTCACGGCAACACCACATTGGTTCCATGATTTTCAGCAGTACCTCCTCACGGGTGCTCTTCCACCAGAAAGGCGAGGCGGCTCTCTCCGCCAAGCGACAATCCGCCGCCATCAATTTTCTCAGAGGTCCGTGACTACACCATGGTTGCGGACATCTCTACAAAAAGGTAAGGACACCCATCCTTCGACGTGTTTCTACCTCATGAAGTTCCGGATATTGTTCGAGAAGCTCATCAAGGGCTAGGTGGTGGTCATTTTCATGATGACACCACGCCGCGAAAATCCTTCTAGCTGGGTATTTTGGCCCACTCTTCAAAGATGCTCACGCCCACGCCAAGACGCGTGGCGCTTGCCCGGCCGGGTGGGATGCTGACCGTGGCGCTCTTCCCTTGACACCGGGTCGCCACGCCACTTCCCTTCAGCAAATGGGGTATGGACTTTTGTGGGACCTATAGATCCTCTAGCGGCACACCGTGCCGTTACATCCCCAGTTCTCACTGGCTCACGCTACCAAATGGGCGGAAGCTTGTGCCCTTCCGGACAACACCTGCGGCAAGCACGGCTAGGGTCCTCTATCAACAAATTATCACGCGATTACGGCCGCTGCCCCGCGGGCTGGTCGCTGATCGTGGGCGTCTATTTCATCAATCATACTATTACGTGTTTATATTCATCATGTTCTTCATGGACGGTCACCATTGCAAAAAATTTGACTTTACATGACAAAAAACTTCCCATCGAAGAATACAAAAACATTCAAATTGGTTTATGGCCGTGATTTGGTTCTTCTTTATGATTCCAACCGTACAAAAATTTTCTCAAAGAAAGGGTCTACTCAAGTTTCGAACAATTGGATGAACTTGGATGCTTATCAAATTGTTCAAGGACAACAGAAATCTTTACATGACAAACGCTCAAAACATTCAAAGCGAGTTAGATGGCACTCCACTACCTACATTGGTTAATGGTTTTCGTCTCAAAACATTTCATCACACACGTAAAGCGACAATCCACAAACAGAATCTGATTCAAGAAGCAAACACCACGTAAAGTGACTAGAAAGGCATATTATATTATAGTGGATATTTTTTTTACAAAATGCGGGTCTTGCCACTATTTCCGCTATGGGCCTTTGCCCTATATACAAAAAGACTCGAGCCCTATCTACTAAAACCTAAGAGGAAAAACCCTCTACTCCGGGTTGGAGTAGAGGTGATCTGAGGAGATGGTAGAGGTTCTGCCGGGGATCCCAAATAAGGTCTTGAGAACCACCTCCATCCGTTGGGTCTTGGTGGGATGTTCGGCCATCCCGGCACACCAAATCCATTCTCACGCCATACGGTGTGGCGGTGCTAGAAGGTCCGAACAATTCATCTTGCGGGTAATCCACTCCTCGACGTTTCGTGGGCATAGTGCGCCCTCGTTCAAACCAGCGGCGACCATGCTTTGGCGCCATCGGATGCCGTTTACTCGGTTTATCTTATATAGCCAATCGAGGAACTCCTTGTCGGCGTGGACCAATCAGAAATTCGCCAACGTGTTTGCAATGCAAGGCTCTTTCTAAACTGAGAATCTTTTCTCCCGCCGCAAATCTAGCCAGGGTACTCTCTGACACATTCGTTTTCATGATATCCCACTTCGAGTTGCCTGCATTAAATGCCCTTGCTTCTTTTCATACCCGTCAACAATTAATATGTGTCCTTTGGCCTTTGTCACATCCGATCCTTCTCTCCGCGTCTCATCCTCACCGCTTCATTGCTTCTCCCTTACGTTTTTCGGGGACTTAGCCAAATTTTGCCTCTCAATACCTCCTTGGCATCTTTTCGACACACGGCACCATCAACAGACTCGGTTTAAGCTCTCTTCATACCTCTTCGCCTCCAGTTGTGCGCCCTAAAACCTTTTCGTTCCTCTGCGCCTTTGTCCTCCGTGCTTGGCTTTCGTCCTCCGCCTTTGAATCACTCTTCGTTTCTGCAAATCGTTACCATGGCTGCCCCAAGATTTTCTACACTTCAAGCTACTGCTCTCAAGGATCCGGCTCTTTTTGAGTCTGTCTCCTTCTTGACGCCCACTTTCCGTGAAGCCCTTGTTGGCCCAAATAAAGAAGTTGAGCGACAAAAGCTTTAAAATTCTCTCAAATGGAACTTCCTACTCCAAATCGACCAACCCGAAGCGGTTCATCGCCAATATCGTTAACAGCCCAAATGGATACACCACTGTGGTCGATGGCACCACCATTTCGCTGACTCAACATTTGATTTCTGAGGTATTTCATATTCCCTTGCAAACCCCTTGTTTATCATGGTCTGCCATACAGGATCTAGATGTCACAGAGTTTGGTGCACCTCCTTATCATGCCAATATGCATCGTCTGACCAATATCGACAAGCCTCACGAAACCTTTGTTAAGTTTCTGTGGCGCAAGTTCCTTGGGTATTCTATCAAGAACACCCATATCAATAAGCCTTTCTATAACATGGTCATCACTGCTACACACTCCAACCACCACATCGATTGGCCCCAATTGATGTTCTATCGTCTTCTCCAAGAAGTGGACCGCCTTCGGGGTGCCACTTCCATTTCTGAAGTTTCTGTGGGAGGCCACCTTCAAGCCCTCATCCGTCATTACTTCCCTCCCACACCACAAAATTCTCATAATTCCACTCAAACGTCCCTTCCACGACTAACCGAGTGGCACTTCCATCGCCCTTCTTCCACCGGTCATGTCCAAAATCGGCACACCCATGTCACTTTGTCTCCTCCTCGGCTACACCATCCGGGTTCACACCATCTTTCCCAAACATCACAAACCAGGCAACAGCCGGCTCCACCACCACAACACCCTCGTCGGTTGTTGTATCAGTATCAGCAGGATGCTCAAGCTGCTGTTCTCAAGTTACAAGAATCCCAAGACGCTCTTATGACCGGGGTTCAAATAGCACTAGAGGCCTCTGATGCGGTACACCGACCTTCAAGCCGCCCTTGCCCAAGTTGCAACTTTGGAGGCCAAACTTCAAGACAAGCACGGAGCTCTCTTACGGGCTCATACAGATCTCAAAAAGTGCGATCAAGTCAGCCAACTGCAGGATCAACAGCTCGGCTCCAATCGTAAATTCAGAATTTATTGAGCACAACAAGTCCAAAAGAAGCTCTCCTGGATACCAAGGGCCTTGAGATATTGCTAAGCTCAACGCCTTGTACTTTCAACTTTTGTGAAAATTTCAGCACTCAAGTTCAAAACCTTACAGAGCGGGGCGGCTCAAATTGCCTCCTTGGCGGCTCGACTTTCTACAATGAACCTCTCGACTCACCTCTTTCAAGATCAGCTTACGAGAGGTGCGAAGCAGAAGATTCTTGATGACGCCGGAGATTGCCGTGCCGTCTCAATACTGGGGCAATCCTCCTCCCGGGTCAACACTTCCGCCTGAAGCGGGTCCGACCACCAATCCCTTTGCTTGCTAGAAAAGGACAACCGGATCCGTGATCTTGAACAACAGTGCTGAAAAGCTATTGATCTGGCGATGAGGGCTCAAGCAAACTTGACAGCCATACCGCCATTATTCCGCAGAATGCCTTTGGACTTCCCCAGTTCCTTCCTGCTATCACGATTATGTGGTTGCTGCCGCCACCTCTTCCTTTTCGAAGTGGCATGCGGCGAATGGACCTGTGAATATTCCCCGGAGCGCGCAGATTTTCTTGGGTTTGGCGAACTCTCCATTGAAGACAAAGGGTTATCTTTGTGCCCTTTTGGTCTTTGATCTCATGCCTTTGTCGATCCAGACTTTATCACCTTCAGAGTTGTTCAGCCCATGGCTTACATATTTCATGATTTCTATCCGGGTGATACACGGGAACACTTAGAGATGGGCCACGCCCGACTCTTTCGTGGTGACCCCAATCAGCGAATGGTTGCTTCAGGATAACAATCCATATCTTGCTGATCATGCTCGGACCCACACTCTTCATCGAGGAGTACATGCACGAGCTTGCCAATCATTTATCTCTCCGGCAAGCCCGAGCGGCCTTGGGAAGTATCTAGGACATCCCAGGATCTTCCTATGCACAAATTTATATCTGCAAAGACCTCGCGAGGTTATAATCAATTACGGGCTCGTTGGATAGCAAGGCGGTCCATCCCGTAAGAGCGGTCCCCACCCAGGATGGGATAGCCCTCCGGTCAACTCTCAACTCTCTGCTTCTCTTTGGGATCGATGGTGTCAAGCTCTTGATCCGGATCTTGTCGATCAATTCGGGGAGACCGCTCGGCAACCCACGCCCACGGGCATGGTTCCTTCTCCCTATGCTTCCAGGTGTACCTCCGCCCCGGGTTCACGACTTCCCGATTGGCGCCTCCCTTTTTGGACCAAGGTCATGGATGGTCATCGCGGATGGACTCCACCTCAGATCTCGACGGATCTCGGTGGGATCCACGTTTTGTTCGCCCGCTCACATTGGGAAGAAGGTGCCACTCTGGATACCACCACGGTGGATCTATATTGCTAATGGCGTGGTTGGCAGCGGCGTGGGATCGCGCTTCATGGTCTTGACACCTTCTTGCGAATGCCACCACCTCACCTGATCCTTGATCCATCTTCAAGCGAGGTTTTGTGCTGCTCTCAAATGCATTTTGCTCAGCTCCTTAAATCGGCGTCCCATTTTTCACTACAATCCGAATGCCGATTAGCCGATTGCCTTTGGCCTCGGACCTGCCTCCCTCATGGAATGTCGGTACATTTCTTGAGCGCCCATGCGCCCCTTTGAAGACATGGTACGATCTCGCTTTCTTATTGATGCAGATCCTGCCCTTGGCCACAACACTCCTCCTGCTCTTCAAACACGCCGGGATCTCATTGGCGATGCCATAATGGTGCGAGTCCCTCACTCCCCCGTGAGGATCACTTTCGCACAGATGGCTTCCGCCCTCAAAACCCTTCCTCCTTTTCTTCACTCTGAGTGTCGTTTGGTGGGGAGTGTTAGTCTGTGCCTCACAGTACAGGACTATTCATGCATCTGACAGAACCGGTCAAGCTCAAGGATCCTCCCGGTTCGATCCGGGGTCAGCCATCAAAGGCTCAGCGTGAAGACCAAGCGGCCGGAACCACGCAATCAAAGCCTATCAAGAGGCGCCCGCTTCGGACAAGTGACCGGCCCGTCACCGCCAGCGTCGGCGTCGGCATGGTCGAGGCACTTCAAGAGGCACCGCCCACATTCACACAAATCGAGGCCTCCTTCCGTGAGTCGGCACCGAGATCGGTCAGTGTCTATATTGGGCCCAAGGCCATTGTACTATATATATGACTAGAGCTCGCGACATGAGTTCTAGATGAGTTTTGAGTCTTGTCTCCTTTCGGTTCTTCTCTCTATTAGCGAGAGCTCATGTATGTTCATCATTGATATCAAAGAAGCTTATCATTTTCCTCTCATTTGTTCTGTTTTCTTCTTCTTCTTCTCTTCTTGCAAATCCGTGACATAGTCCCCGGACTCTCTGTTAGATCCACGGGTCCTCACACGGAGGGGGTCTTCTTCGAGTTCCCGAACCCGACCCCAAACAATCCCAGTTTAATTTGGCTTTAACTAGTAATCCATTTTCGGATCAAGAGTTGGGATCCTGTTTGCTGCACCTTTTGTTTTTTATAGTGAATCTGCCTCTGACACCAAATCTGGATTTTTTTTAAAGTTCTACTTCTGATTTGTCTCAAAAGTCCGCTTCAATTTTTTTGAGAGTCTACTTCATAATTCTTCTCGAGTGGTATTCTTGACTTTTTCGTAGAGCCATGTTTGAATTCGTCATGGGGGCGCAAACGTGGTCGGATAACTCCGACAGTGACATTGAGGATGATGAAACTGGGTGAGCCGTTTAAGCAAGTTCCCTGAAATGATGAATGATGCCAGTTAGCAATGTTGGTGAGGTTCTCTGGTAAGTGTGCTCATCTCCTCGTATTCTTGCCAGCACTTTCTCTAGCGCCCGATCTTCCATGTCTGTCAAGGGATTCTTTGGATTATTGTGGTTGTTTCCCATCTCTTTCTCTGTTCTTTCCCCCTCATTGATTAACTCATTCTTCTTATTCACAAAGTGGTCATGTTGTGCACCCAAATATGACTTTATTGGGTCAAGAAGGGCTTTGTCACTAATTATCGATATTGGCTTCGTTCTATATAAAATAGCCCCTTGGGAGAATAATTCATTCATGTATCACTCGCACACAATATGATCATCTTCTACCAAGCTCGTGACAAAGTACTTGATAACCCTGGGGCGTATTGGTATCTTGTGGATAGGACCTAAGGTGCCATCTGTGCTGACTTGTCAAATGTTGGCACATCCTCCATGAATTTTTTGCCCTTCTAGGGATCTAGATTCTTGTTCGAGGCCATGAACTTATCCATGTACAGGAGTTCACTTGACCATCATTTGTCGGGTCAAGACTATTATGGCGAGACACTAAACCACAATATAACATTTGCAAAACTTGAGGTCTTTGGAAGACCGACTGCACTCAATGCCTCTAACTCATATATGGAATACAAAATCTTCTTGTTGAAATTAATATCTGCTGCCCATTGTGAAACTGTCGTCGCCTGATTGTGAGGCATGCAGAATACAAGCAAACTGAAACTATCCAGTTCCTCCCTATCCAAACAGGTCTTGTACCACTGGTCTAGATCAACCTTCTGATAGAACAATGTCGGATCTTCAATCATGTTCATGAGGAATAAGGACACAGGCCCGCAGGCTAGTTCCAGTCCATCAAAACCCTTATGAACCAATGTCATCAAGTACGGTAGAGAGATCGAATCTGCTTTGAAAGGCACGCCGAAACCCAGCGTGCATTCTAGAAGTGCTTGAGCACGCTCTAGAAACGATTTTATTTTGACGCCCCGGGCAGCAGCTTGGTGTTTGATGTATAGTTGGCACAATCGTTTTAGCTCCTTCATGTCATCATCATCAAGCCTTTTTCTTGAAGCACTCAAAATCTTGGCTCTCATTGCGCATAACGTTCTGCGAGAATTACGTGATGCCCTCCTCCAACGCATGCATCCTCTTTAACACCATGGCATAGTCCTTTGCATCTTGCATTTTGAGCTTCTTGTTTTCCTCAAAGAGGTCTTGAGCCGCCCAAGATTGTGCTTTGCAAATATAGCGTTCCATTATCTATCAATCCTTGTATCCTCTTCATGAATTTCTTGTCAAAGAGTTTTGGATCCGGTCTTTGTGGCAACTCTCCATTTTTTTTTTTTTTTTTTGAAGAATATAAGACTATATTAAACCACTATAGAATGTGATCAAGTACAATGATAAGTGTGGTGCTAAGAAATGAAGTGCCCATCATGATCCACAAACTCAGAGGGAATGTCGACCAAATTTCCCCTTAACTCGTGCTGCATGCTTGAGACTTGGTAAGCCTGCCACAACTTATGCCTTAAGATCGAAACCAACCGAAAAGGGCTAAGCAATCGCATTCTCGAAAAACCTTCGCCTCCGCCTTTTCCAAATCAGCCACAAAAGCCAAGCTCGCGATAAATGAAACGTCGGCCGCTTGGCCATTGCCTAACCGCTAGGAAAGACTCCCAAGAGAATCTTCCGACTACACAAAGTTGAAGACCCAAAGAGGGCTCTCACCTGAACCAAGCCGCCCCCCCCTCAGACATAGGACAAAGCAAAGGTTCAATGGTCTCTCGCCCTCCCACATAAAGGGCATGTTTCACGCTGCACGAGGCTTGAACCTCGTGGACTCCTGACATTCACCCCGAGGTTACGCGGCAAGATCTGCGACAAAAGGGTACAGTTTTAGGAGGAGATAATATATTCCACGCCCCACTTCCACATGGCGGCCACTTACTCCCCGAAGCTTAAGCTTAATCCGGTGGCATAAGCCCATAAGCCGATGCTACAAACTGAGATGCATTAAGTCCACTATGCGACTTCCAAACACGATTGACTTGAGAAGACAACTGCAATGGAATAGCATTAGCAATTCTGGCCCAAGTTCGTATGTCCCACCGCCGAAGGCCAAATCTTTCCCTAAAAAACTCCCACGGTGCCAGACGACCCTCCCAATAGCAGTCACGGATGGATGTTACCCCTGCAGCAATCCACCGGCGCTGAGTACCTGTGATACGAACCGTCTTTTCTACCTGCAAAAACTAGCAGTCACAGTTAATCCAAACAACTTTAAGACCCAGGATCAGGATCTTCTGGCACAAATTCACCACCCAACTAGGCTCAGATTTGCTAACACTGCAAAGGATCTCTGTGGCTCTTCTAGAAACTGAGAATTCTGTTATTCGACTGAATAACTTCTCAGGGAACAACTGTGGATCATAAAGACTTGGTTACAAAACTGTGATGTCGCTGCCGCAGTAATTTTGTGACCCCTCGTCACCTTTTCAGCCATTACTCCCTCATATGGATGAACTACGGAATCTGCCACCTAATTTGGAAACTAGACTCCGAGCCGGTTCCAAAGAGGTAAAGGTCGCCGCAATCTGACCTCTGGTTACCGAGATATGTCCAACTGAAATTTAGATTCTATTTATAGATCTCTCTGCGACTTTAGCCTTTTTTAGCAGGCATGGCCTTTTTATATTAAAATAGCTTCTTCCTTTAACTCCGCGACACATCTAGATTTCGCCTCTGTGTTCATCTTTGCAAATCCTCTCGAGCCAGCCCCCGAAGCTTGTGCCCGTAACAACCTCAGGTACCCGAGAGAAAGGGCGATGAGGCTACCATACACCTGCTAGGATCTAATGAAAAGAGAACCTTGACCACCTTCCGTGCCTTCGAAGACCCTTAAGAAAAATGCGGAAGCATGAGGGAATGGCCGCGAAATCCTCAAACAGAGCCCACGGTAATCGAGGCGAATTGCCGGGCTTCCTAAACACAATAGCGTGGCGAGCGACCGCGGCTAACAGAGCTAACTGGGATTGTTGCTCCCGCAACAACCGCCGATGAATTTCGACACTGTAACCTTCGCGGTGCAACGACACATCAAGCATACCTAAGCCCCCCCGATTGACGCACACACTTCCACCATGCACCTTCACGTAGCCCCCCTCCTCATTTCCTCCCCAAACAAAATTGCTAATGGTGTCATCCAACTCCTTAACCACACTTTTCGGCAAGTATCCGTGAGGCTACGTAAATATGAGTGCTACAGAGCATTGATTTGCTACCAGAATCCTATCAACCATGGTGAGTTTTACTTCCCTCCACCGCCGGGATGTCACCTAAGATTCTCAGAATGTCTCCACCAAATTGCCCCTAGCATTAATGTCCAAGCCAAATGGTATGCCTAACGGTTTGGCGGCTATGTGTGGCGGTGTAAGAGCCAGGGAAACCGACTCAACCACGCCAGAGGAGGTTCCTCCAAGCACCTACATGGCCGAGCACTTCGACTAGTTCAAGAAGCATCCCGGCTAAAGAAAGGCATCCAAAATATTCTTGGTCAGCTCGGAGATTGGCCTCATCCGCATGAAGAAAGAGGAATGTATCATCCGCGAAATTGATCGCAAAACCTGTTGCGACTCCATCATCCATGCGAGACCTTTGCACCACATTGTCGAATCGCCACCAAAAAAGTCGCGAGAGAGCTCGCCACTATAGTGAATACCGAAAGGGGCCAACGGACATCCCCGCCTAATGCCTCGCCCACGTGAGAAGATTGAAGAGGTCTCACCTCGACAAAGACACTATCGCCTCTAGCGTATTAATGCGCCATAACCGCTTCCACGAAACTAGGTCCACACCCAAAGGCTCAGATCATATCCGGCCAAGAATCGCCACCGACACCGCTATAAGCCTTGGCAAAAATCCAGCTAAAGAAAAAACAAGGGGCTGCCTCATCCCACGAGCCCAATGCACTCCTCAAAAGCAAAGAAATACATTATGAAGAATATTCCGCCGAGGGAGAAAACTAGGATCGCTCCTCAAGCTTAATGGCATGAGCTAGTAGTAATGGCTTAAGCCTCTTAGCCAAAGCCTTAGCAATGATTTTATACACTACGATAATGTAGTAATAGGCCTCTAGTCATTGATGGTTTTAGGATGCTTACATTTGGGTATAAGTGAAATACAACCTCGTATTCAAAGAGAGGATGCATCGAAAGTTATTCCCCAAAAGATCCGTAGATACACCTCGCACCACCGAGTCCCCCACCCACTCCCAAAGATCGCTGAAAACTCCACTGGTATTCCGGCCCAATCCAGACACTTATTCCGAGCCAACAAAGGCATAAGCGCCCCCAACTCCCCGCCTCACAATCCACTCCTCTAAGCTATGTCTTTGAAGGGGCTGAGATTCTGGCGATACCTTGGCCATACCTTGGCAAGCTCACGAAAAACACTCGCGGAGGGAAGCGGGCTCTCCTTGAAAAACCTTTCATTGGCGCCGCTACAAAGGCCTTGATAGCATAGTTACCGAACGCCGTTCAACACGTTCCCATTCCTAACGCTGCTCCCTATGTTTCTACGCTCCCGAACGCCAAGTTCCAGCTTGATGGTTTGTTATCGGATCGCCTTTTCCCATCTTTTGGGAACGGCATTCCCGGGTAAGTTCCCAAAAAAGTAAGAAAATCAATGGTTTATAGTTCATTTTTTCTCCTTCTTTTTCTTTTTTTTTAAGAAGGAGTAGTGCAATTGGCAATGGCTCTTTGCTCGTTTTTTTCATAAACATACACATAAAGTGCTTCTCAGAGCGCACTACACAAGTGTTTCACAGCGACTATTTCTCTTTGTTTGTTGTTTAATTTACGTTCCTCCTCCTATATATCTCGATTTTATGGCGGTCTCATTTATAATCTATCGATTTTGCATTTTGATGATGAGAATTTCGATTTGCTTTCGCAGCTCAGTCAGAGGGTCTTGCATTAGAGGAAGCCATGTGTTCTTGAAGAACGACTTGTGGAAGACTATAGGCGGCAAAGGAGAAGTAAGTTTAAGAGCATTAAGGGGCGTTAAAGAGTTGAGAAAACTTGCTGCAGAACTGTAGAATTTATTTTTTGATGGAGATTTGTAGTGCTGCATTGTAACATATTAAATGACACTATTGATTTTGAGAAACGTTATTGCAACGTGCATTTTTTTTAGTTTGTCAAAGGCCTCAGTGCCTAAGCTTAACTTCCCTATCTTGTTTATTTTAGACTTCTATTGTGTTAGAATTATATATGTAATACTATATAATGTTATATAAAAAACTAAGCATCTACGGAGTAGTTTAATATGTTTCCATCTACAAAGCGGCCTCTATGAATCATTTTTAAATTCTAAGTGTTCCACAATGATTATCATACAAAGGGAACGCCAAAACTGTTTTTAGATTTTAAAAATTCAATGTTGGCCGCCTCGCTCCAATTTGTTCCCGCTCCCGCCCTTGCTCCAAATTCTAGGTCCACGCCTGCTTCTCGCCCCGCTCCGGTAACTATGCTTGATAGCATCCGATCACTGAATAACACTCCCATGCGTAACTATGTCGCCATGGTCGCCGTGATACTTCTTCTCTCGGGCTGCTCTGCTCGAAAAGACTTTAGAACAAGTGTCGTAATCGCTTCAGCCACGCCAAACCCACTTTGAACTCCGGCCTGCGACACCTTTGGCCTCCTCCTCAACCTCGATCCCTCGACGGCACCACTCACCGCTCATGCAAGCCATCGATACCCCGCCCTTTAAGAGACTCCAATTCCCGCGATATAAGGCATCCAACCTCGCGACTGGAAGCCAAAGCTTTTGTCAGCCCCATTTCTTTGGCAACTCTCCATTGTTGTCCTTCAGCATACCCCTCTGCCACAATGCCCAGATCTCAGTCCACTTTTGCCAGATCTCTTCATTGCGCAAAGATCGTCGGTATTCGTCCCGATATTCCCCCCGCCTTTCTTGTATGGTTGTTTTTCTTCCCATCTTCATCATCGCCTTCATCGCCTTGGTGGCCCTCCTCAGGTAGAAACCTACACAACCTCTCAAAAATCTTCCATTTTTTTGGAGAGGCCTTGTTTCTTCTTGACCATTGTGGATATCCCAATGCCTTCTATTGCTGCCTTGCATGTATTATTTGGTCGTAATAGGGGCTGCGCATATAAGGTTCAAGTTAGTCAACCGACGCCACGGCCTCCTCGGGTTAGAAAAGAGTGGACATTGAGGACTTTCTCAACTCGGACTTTCTCGACTCGTGAGTCAAGAAAGTGCCCTCTAGGTTAAAAAAAAAAGACTGACATTAAGGACTTTCATTCTTGCGAGTCGAGAAAGTGGCCTCTCAGATAGAAAAGACCGGACATTGAGGACTTTCTCACTCGTGGGTTAAAGAAGATCGAACATTGAGGACTTTCTCGACTCGCGAGTCGAGAAAGTGCCCTCTAGGTTAGAGAAGACTGAACGTTGAGGATTTTCTCGACTCAGGAGTCGAGAAAGTGCCCTGTGGGTTAGAGAAGACTGGTCATGAGGATTTTCTCGACTAGCGAGTCGAGAAAGTGCCCTCTGGGTTAGAGAAGACTGGACATTGAGGACTTTCTCGACTCACAAGTCGAGAAAATGCCTGCTGTATTAGAAAAGACTAGACATTGAGGACTTTCTTGACTCATGAGTCGAGAAAGTGCCCTCTGGATTAGAAAAGAATGGACATTGAGGACTTTCCACACTCACCCCAAATTTTGGTCCACTGTTGAAAAGTATAGTTTTCTTAGGTCCACATGTTCTTTATTCAGAGATTTCAAAAAAACCTACATGTGGATCTGTGGAGGTGTGGTTTTACTAACTAATGGTGTTGTTTTTTAAGTGGACAAGGAACGTCCACTGTTATTTTTTTAAGGAGCTGTGGTTTTTGTTTTTATGCCTCGAATCCATTTTTTGAGCATATGCACATGATCTCAGGTCCCATTCAGACTTGCAGGAGTTGAAACTACACAACAAAAACCTTAAAGAAACCAGGATTCAAAAAATTGTTTGTTGGTTCTTTCTTATAGTTCATTGAGAGAAAAATATATCCAATTTCTCTCCATTACCTTAGTTCTAAATCAAGCCAAAATTCTTTCCACATTTTCATACATGTTTTCCCTGATAGCTTTTTCAAATATCAGCCAGAAATTTTAAAAAACACTCAAGATATCATCATTTAAGTGTACATACCTTTTTCTGGCATAGGGATGTGGAATGGCCAAATTTTTTGTCCACTTGGCTCAAACATGCCACCTAGGCTCAAACATGCCAAGGTGGCTCAAACATGCACCAAGGTGGCTCCAACATGCCAAGTTGGCGCAAACATGCCACGTGGGCTCCACCATCTAGGCTCCAACATGCCAAGGTGGCTCACAACATGCCACCTAGGCTCAAACATGCCAAGGTGGCTCCAACATGCCACCTAGGCTCCAAGGTGGCTCAAACATGCCACATGGGCTCCAACATGCCACCTAGGCTCCAACATGCCAAGGTGGCTCAAACATGCCACGTGGGCTCCAACATGCCACCTAGGCTCCAACATGCCAAGGTGGCTCAAACATGCCACCGAGGCTCCAACATGCCACCTAGGCTCAAACATGCCAAGGTGGCTCCAACATGCCACCTAGGCTCCAACATGACAAGGTGGCTCAAACTTGCCACCTAGGCTCCAACATGCTCAAACATGCCACGGCTCCAACATGCCACCTAGGCTCCAACTTGCCAAGGTGGCTCAAACATGCCATGTGGGCTCAAACATGCCAAGGTGGCTCAAACTTGACAAGGTGCTCAAACATGACACCTAGGATCCAACATGCCACCTAGGCTCAAACATGCAAAGGTGGCTCAAACATGCCACGCGGGCTCACCTAGGCTCCAACATGCCAAGGTGGTTCAAACATGCCATGCGGGCTCCAACGTCCCATCTAGGCTCCAACATGCCAAGGTGGCTCAAACATGCCAAGGTGGCTCACGCATGCCACCTAGGCTCAAATATGCCACGCGGGCTCCAACATGCCAAGGTGGCTCAAATGTGTCACGTGGGCTCAAACATGCCACGTGGGCTCCAACATGCCACCTAGGCTCAAACATGCCACGTGGGCTCCCAACATGCCACCTAGGCTCCAACATGCCAAGGTGGCTTAAGCATGCCATTTAGGCACCAACATGCCACCTAGGCTCAAACATGCCAAGGTGGCTCAAACATGCCACTTGGGCACCAACATGCCACCTAGGCTCCAACATGCCAAGGTGGCTCAAACATGCCACGTGGGCTCCCAACATGCCACGTGGGCTCCCAACATGCCACCTAGGCTCAAGCATGACAAGGTGGCTCAAGCATGCCAAGGTGGCAAACATGCCACGCGGGCTCCAACATGCCAAGGTGGCCCAAACATGCCATGTGGGCTCCAACATGCCAAGGTGGCTCAGGCATGCCAAAGTGGCTCAAACATGCCACCTAGGCTTCCAACATGACAGGGTGGCTCAAACATGCCAAGGTGGCTCAAACATGCCACGGGCCCCAACATGCCACCCAGGGCCCAACATGCCAAGGTGATTCAAACATGCCACGCGGGCTTCAATATGCCAAGGTTGCTCAAACATGCCACCTAGGCTCTAACATGCCACCTTGGCTCAAACATGCCACGCGGGCTCCAACATGCCAAGGTGGCTCAGGCATTCCACCTAGGCCCAAGCATGCCACCTAGGCTGGTCTTTTCATTGGGTGATGATGGCAAATTTTGGGTGACATGGCAAGATGGTGGTGACGTGGACATAATGACTATGACTTTATGCAAGAAGTATGACAACCTTTGCTATTTTTGTAGAGGAGTTTGGCAAGGAATAGAATAGAGGGATCTTGAAGAACTTAAAGTGCCGACACCCTTCCCCAAATCGAACTGTGCCATGACTTTGGCGATCTTCCTCACCGTAGGGAGAGGCTGCACTTCCGAGACGGACCCTCGAAGGTTGCCGGGCAGCCTTTCCCCCGCCAACGCCCTCCGAGGGGCAAACGCCAATGCCCCTCCTTCCAGAGCTCGCTTTTCCTATCCCACCATTGAATCCGCCGCCGCTTCGAAAGCAAGTTCAAAAAATCCAAGATCCGGTCCTAAGAACTTATTAAACCACGGCGTTCTCATGGTCGATCGCGCGTAAAACCCAAGTGTTTTTCATTCGGGCATACACAGCGACTTTGCCATGTCCCTAAATGGCAAAATTACCCTAGGGACCAAGTTATACGGGCCATTTTTGGCAACGAAAAGAAACACGAACCCTCTACATGCAAAGATACGATCCACCCCATAGGCCAATTGACTAACGTGTTGGATATGAGCTACTTTGGCGCTTCTTGGAGAAGCGGTGATCTTCTGCCCACGAAACTTGGTCCCCATGGTAGTGGCAACGGTTTGAGTTCATTGGCGAGTCCGCTCATAGTTCCGAGTGAGAGAGTTGCCCGTCCGGTGGTCGTGGGCCTTCAAGAGAGGACCTTTGGGCCGAACTCTTTCCGAAAGATTAAGGGTCCCTTTTTTGGCGATACATGATGACATTGTGCAAGATCCTGGTCGAATCTGGCTAGGATACGGCCTCCAAAACGTAAACCCTGTGTGTTGCTAGGTTATTGAAGGGTTTACGTTATGGAGGTCGAGTTTTAGTCAGTTGCACTTGGGACATGGTCAAAAAGCCGCAGCTGAAAACACGAAGCAATAGTAATCGATTTGAATGGGGTTTGGATTTATTCTCCTCTGTGGCAATTAGAAGTTAAGAGCCTTTGCAAGAGCAAAATTGTTTGGGATCATTCGATGGACAATAGATCCAAACTATGTTCTTTCAGGTTGCATGGCTCAGATACATGTTTAGAAAAGGTGCACCTAGTTATCCAAGAAAATGACCACGCTTTTGGCCTCCAAAACATAAATCCCGTGGTGTTGCTAGGTTATTGTAGAGTTTATGTTTCGTGAGGCTAAAACATGGTTGTTTTCTTGGATAACTAGGTGCATCTTTTCTAAACGCAGTATGGAAGCAATGGCAACTGAAATAATAGAGTTTGGATCTATTGGCCATCCCGAATGATCCCAAACAATTTTGCTAACGCAAAAGGTGCTCTTGACTTCTAATTGCCACACGTAGAGGAGGATAAATCCAAACCCCATTTTGTCGGGCCCTATTGCTTCAAGATTTTCAATCAAGCAGCTTTTCTCACCATGTCCTAAGTGAAACAGACTAGAACTCAACCTCCATAACGTAAACCCTTCAATAACCTAACAACACACAGGGTTCATGTTTTGGAGGCCATATCCTAGTCAGATTCAATCAGGATCTTGCACAATGTCATCACGTGAGGGAGGGTGTTGATGCCGAAGATGGACCCTTAAACCTTCCTGAAGCGGTTAAGCCCAAAGGTCATGTCTCAAGTCCCCCGCCACCTAATCGGCAATTCTCCCACTCCGGAAATGTGAAATGACTCTGCCAATGGACTTAAAATGTTGACATTACCCTAGGGACCAAGTTTCGTGGGCAGAAGACCACCTCTTCTCCAAGAAGTGCCAAAGTAGCTCATGTCCAACACGTTCATAGTCAATTGGCCTAAGAGGTGGATGCAGAATAATGCCATGCAGAGGGTTCATGTTTCTTTCGTTGCAAAAAATGACCATATAACTTGGTCCCTAGGGTAATTTTGTCATTCCGGATGACATCATTTCGGCGCCTTTGTACTATCCGGACGACAAAACACTTGGGTTTCTACACGGTCGACCACAGGATGCTTCGCGGTTTGATAAGTTCTCCCGGGCGGATATTGGATGTTTTTGAACTTGCTCGAAGCAGGTTACTTGAACGGCGGATTCAACAGTCAGATAGAAAAACTGAGCTCCGGGAGGAGGGGCATTGACATTTGCCCTCCCGGAGGAGCTACCGGCAGAAAGGCCGCCTTTGACAACCTTTTCGAGGTCTCTGCCCCGGGTCCGCCTCTCCCCTCTGGTGAGGAAGCCGCGCAAAGTCCTGGCCTGGATCGATTTCGGGAAGGGTGTCAGCGCTTTAAGTTCTTCAAGATCCCTCTATTCTATCCTTTGCCAAACTCCTCTATCAAAAATTGCAAAGGTTGCCATACTTCTTGCATAAAGTCATAGCCATTATGTCCATGTCACCACCATCTTGCCATGTCACCCAAAATCTGCCATCATCACCCAATGAAAAGACCAAAGATGGACATCTTTTTTTCCATTCTTGGCCTAGTCAAAACTTGACGTTGCTTACTTGGCATGCCATGTCACCACTTGGAGTGCCACATCATCTTTTCCATGTTGTTTGTTGGTGCCACAAAGGTAACGACATGCACTGTCAAATCCTGGCCACTTGTGGCAAGGGGAGCAGCCCATAACGTGAACCCTACATTTTTTGCATCAAGGTGGAGACAAACACGCCCGAGAGTTTGCATAAGGTCATCATCATGTCCACATGACCCATATCTTGCCATGTCACCAAAATTTTGCCACATCACCCCCCATGGAAAACCAAAGTTGCACATTTTTTTTATTTTTGGCCTAGTCAAAAGTTGGCCTTGCTTACTTGGCATGACATGTCACCCACGACATGCCACATCATCATGCGCATGTCAATTTTTGCAATCTCAATTTTCTCCACTCATTTCATGGAGATTGTAAGAAATACCTTGCGCCCACATAATCATACCTTGCCATGTCATTCACCATATCTGAATGTAGTTCTTCAACCAACTTTTGTTCATATATTCAATGTTTATATCTCAAACCGACAATTTTCAATTATGGCTCATTGATGTACGTGCCATGATATCTTCAAAGCGTCTAAGAATGAACAAACTGCACGAGATTATGTTGCCCAATGGGGCAAGCAGGGTAGTGTAGGTTGAACCATGATAGTTGTTAATAAATGGAAGTTTGGTTCTGCTACATTGCTAAATGGAAGTTTGGTCCTGCAATGATGTGTCATGACATGGCAACTTGGAAAATAAAAATTGACTAGTTATTTTTAACTCTTTTGAAACAGAAGATTTTTGCATGATAACTTGGGAATCTTTAACATGAGGTGGTAGCAAGAAACACCTCGGCTACATCATGAAGTTTTGTGATTCTTGCGTGATGTTGAGATGTCATGCTTAGGGTTATAACTTATTTTAGCATAATCTATAGGTCTTGATATTCTATGCATTGCTTGTGAATAAAAATAGTGTCTCAAAACTTGAAGAATGTACCATCGTTTACATCTTGTTGATAAGTAGAGGGGCTTAACTCTAAATTAACATTTGTTAAGGTCAGCTAACATATAATGAAGTTTGTTTAACATTTGTCTTCAATATATTTCCAATGTCTTTTGCCCATCATATCTTCACAACTATTAGAGAACCACAGTCTTGCCCTGATCTAGTACATGGGTAACTTAATTCCATTGCGAAATACAACTCCCTTTTGTCTAAAAATAATATTTTTAAAATAAAATAAAATATGCATGCAAGTAGTATTTTATCCAATGGCCAAGACGGATGACTGAGATCTTGATCCCCGTCCTATTCTCTTATTGGGCCTTAAAATGACGGCTTTATCTTATCTTATTGGTCCTTTTCCAAGTTTCTTAAGCTAGAACATGTGTTTATTTCTTCGCTAATTTGGTTTTCCGTTGAATAAAACAGGGTTTGAGCAATCATCAATGGCGCCGCTATTGTTCATATTACATGTTTACATGCTTTTGAATCTTGGAAGGTCACATAACAATGTAGGATGTTTAAAAGAAGTGAAAGAATTGGTAAAAGAATCAGGACATTTTTGCATTCTTTGAGATTTGGAAACAAAACATCTTTGGCACCCAATATCTATGATTTTATAGGGTTCAATGCTGGTAATGAATGCCTATGAAATGATTGTATAAATACATAATACGTTAAAAAATACTAAAGATATACAGAGTACAACTGTCTATATACAGAACAAATTCTTTAAAATAATCTAGGGCAAAAGGTGAAGTTGGGAAAGATACCCCACAAAGCATACATGTGGAAAATTAAAGCTAGAATTAAAATATGTAGTATCTTATTCAAGCCAGAATGGAGGCCCCAGATTTCGGTAGACGTGGATGGCCCAGATTGTGATCTTTGTAGTGTTATCCTATTGGTTGAGCTAATGGATGGACGGTCTAGATCGAGGGACGGCCAGGATGGCAATCCTGTCCGTGTCTTCCTAGTGGTTACCTAACAGGCCACTTCCCCGCCTTGGCCGTTT
Source organism: Isoetes taiwanensis (assembly GCA_021234155.1). Classification (NCBI taxonomy): domain Eukaryota; kingdom Viridiplantae; phylum Streptophyta; class Lycopodiopsida; order Isoetales; family Isoetaceae; genus Isoetes; species Isoetes taiwanensis. The sequence goes on along the minus strand of JAJEKV010000045.1, from coordinate 1,663,053 downwards.
TCCATTTTCCCGCCTAACCATTTTACCTAGCCACTTCCATTTTCCAACTTTTGATCCAGGACTCCGTTTCAGGTGAGGCTTATTGCGTTGGAAAGCTCTTTCCAGGATCTTTCCGGTGGTGTATGGTATGCCCATCTTTGGTTACGTTTTCTTTGTCAAAACAGTCCTGTTCTGGCCGGCTTTGGTAGGGTTTGCAGTATTGGATATTGTGTTTCAGATCTTTTAGATTGAGGCTTCTGCTTTGATTTAAATTTTGTATATAGCTGCTTTGATTTCATTTAGAGAGCTTCACCATGACAGAAAGGGCCAGCAATAAGGAGAGATTTGGTGTAAGGATGGCCAGGGAAAAGAAAAAGCCTCCTACTCAGAATCATTGTTTGCACAGAGGTCCCCTGTCCCACAAGTGCTCGGTCTAGCATACTGACTCCATGGTCGGGGGAAGCTAATTCCAAAGTAATAATGGAGTTGCCATCTTCTTTTTTGGTCCCCAAATGACCTCTTCATATCGGCAAGCAGGCCTGGTACATTTACCTTCCAAGATCGGGAGGATCTCCAAAGTGCTCTAGACCTTTGCAAGTTCAAGTGTTTTGCCGCCTACACTTCGCGACTGTGTACTCACTCATTCATTCCGAGGGAGGAATGAAAGCCACATCTACGATCGTGTCTATTGAGAGATGGACACACTTATTACAAGTTAATACATGCCTTCGCTCCAGACCCTAAAGCCCAAGATGTGTGCACAAGTGATGCCTCAAAGATGCATTAACTAGATACGTAATTACAGCCACCAAGAAACATTGTGTTGAAGCGTATGCGCGCATACATTGGAAAGGGAACATGTTGAGGTGGGCGCATGCATTATCTCCACAATCCCAAGGGGACCAGGAATCGCAGCTGCCGCTTAGTAGCAAATGAGCAGCTGCCTCGGTATCTTCTCGTTACTAGGAGCCCGAACTTGCGTGTTATATAGGGGTTGCAGAGGCCAAGATGATGCCCTTTTCTCGATATGGATGCTGCTTTGCATTTTTCACCGATGTCATGCATGTAAAGGCTGGTGGAGTTGTCTCCGCTACTAGGGTGGGAGCTGCAAGACCTCGATCATCCCCCGCCATCTTTGGTTCGGTTTCAAGACACTCTTAGCCGCTACATGTTCTTCAAAGATGGAAACCATCTCGTAGGGACTAGTTTCTCAAGACAGAGGACCTCTCCCCTCTTCAATTGTGTAACCGTAAGGAGGAGCTCTGCAAGGTGAGGGCAGCCCGCCTGCAAAAGAAATGGGCAGTGTACAGGGGAGGCGCAGCAATTATTCTAGATCAATGGCCTTCCAATCCTTGGACTGGTTATGTCTAGATAATTTTAGAAGCATAAATTTACCACTAGCATTAGCATTATCTTCTCTTATTCTTGGTAGCTTTTTAATATTTGGTTATTGTATTTGGTGATGGGGCCTAGTCCCCAGGTTTTAGATGGGTTGTTGCCCTTGCATGTGCCGTCCCATAACCCGTTGGGTTCCCGTGGACGTAAAAATTCTTATCTTGTCTTATCTTATCTTATTTTCCTAATGGATGCGAACAGATCAATGATGAGCTTCACTTCCGAATTGGGCGATCTTCACTTCCAGACTCAAGCTTCACTTCAAGATTCAAGCTTTCATCACTTTCTATGGCGGATTTCTGTGGCCTTCCTTCTTACCTGCAAAAAGCTCATATCCGGACTCCAAATCTTTGCCCTAACACCACCCATACTTATTTTTCCTTCCTGCTTTTCTATTCTTACTTGCAAGCTGGATCTGGCACAATAAAAACCTCTGCCTTTCTTTTTCTCTTGGTCAAAAATGTCCTTCGATTTGCGGGTTTTGCCTCTTGCGAATTGGAGCAACTCGGTACTGAGCAGACCATCCACTATTTGCTTTATTCCGGTATCTATTCATCGCCATTTTTTTTTTTTTTTGTTTCGTTTTGTTCAATGTTTTTATTGTAGGCTTATATGCAGCAGGACGCAGGTTGTCAAGGCTGTCACCGAAGATGCCTCCCGCAAAAAGAGAAGTAATATTTTGTCTTTGTGATTTCTTCAAAGAGTTTGTTACAGAGTCCAGAGATTCCTTTCACAAATACAGAAATCTTGGTGCAATCTAATTTATTTTAGGGTGTTTGCATGTTTGGACGGTTCTTGCTGCCTCTTATTCAAGGCATTTAGGGTTTTGTCACAACGCAGGGCATATGGAAGCAAAAAACAGCGAGATCTTCTGTGCATCATGAAGTAAATCCTTGGGATTTCTAACACCGTTTGCAAATAGAACGCAGACTTGGTTGATGCAGATATTTCTTTTCTGTTTTTTCATCAAACAGTGAACATAGATATATAAAAATATAAGATTAAATTTGTAGAAATATAAGATTGAGTTGGGCGGAAAATAAATGGCAGATTGGTTGGATAGAAGCAAGGATGCGAAAGCCACAGAGTGCTTTGCACACAAGCTTGTTTTAGAAGATGCTTTGCTTTTGTGTTGCTGATATATTTCATGTTTCTAAAGACCAAAATGTCAGCACCTATTTGTGCTAGTTGGCTGCTTGTAATATTATGCAGCATTTAAATGGAAACTGCTTTTGCTCACATATTTCTGAATCTATGTATTTTATATTCTTGAATGACTTGTATTTCATTTGCGTCCAATGGTTAATGATAAAAACAAGAAGATAATCACTTACACATAAACAAATGATTCACTTAGACAACAGAATATAATACAAGCAAAATAGTGCTAGATTTTTGTTATAATATGTAATGCCTTCAATGCTATATTAGTTAAAAAAAACACCACCTTGTTTTTGTGTTTTTTTATTTAAAAGTATGTCACGTGGCAGCATTTTATTAGTCAACAAAGCATATTAGAAACTCATCTTGATTTTTCTACATGTTATAAAAGACATGTACTTAGAAGACACTACGTGTCGATATTTGATTAATTAAAATAGTGTTTTTATTTAACAAGTAGGACACGTATCAATATTTCATTAGTTACAAGACACATTGGAAACAACACCTCATTTGTTCTATGTGTTATAATAATGCTTTTCTACATGTTCTTATTTTAAAAAATCAATACTTAATAGCATAAAAAACAATAGCAAGATTTCAATAACACATGTTGTACTTTGTTAAATAATATGTAACTATTTTTAAAAACAATCTTAATTTCACGTTGTAATTTAGCTTTTCACGTGTGGTAATATCGAGACCTATGCATGTAATTCTGAAGATAAACAACGCATGATTCCATTGAAAACAACAGCGAAGGAAAAAAAAATACACGTTGACAAAGATTCACAAAAACTATGTCAATTTTTTCCACGCGTGGATTTTTCTGCCAAAAGACCACCGTGGGAATTTTTTGCCAAAAAACCACTGTCTCTTTGTGCAAATCCGGATAAACGGGCCACATAGACTTTTGGGGCCATTTTGGTGTTGTTTTTGGCATAAAACAACACTTCCGTACAACTAAAAAACAACTGTGGACCAAAAATTGGGGTCAGTGTGTTCTCGACTCTCCCTCTGGGTCAAAGAAGATTGGACATTGAGGACTTTCTTGATTTGCGAGTCAAGAAAGTAGCCTCTGGTTTACAAAGGGCTAGACATGAGGCCTTTTTTGTCTTATGAAGTCGAAAGTGCCCTCCGTGTTAGAAAAGACTGGACATTGACTTTCTCGACTCGCGAGTCAAGAAAGTGCCCTCTGCTTTACAAAGGACTAGACATGAGGACTGTAGGAGATGGTGATAAACAGTACCTGACGTAGCTTTCGCCTGTAGCGATAGTATTTTGGCAGTGACTGATGTTGGCTAGCTCGATGGGTGGAGTGTCTGCTGACAATATCTTGCACTCCCTCTTCCTATACAGCTTCTTGATCCTCTGCGAGACATCCTTTTTCGTCTACAATACATGTGCTATTCTCACTGAATGCTCGCCACCCACAACCCAGAACCATACGTCTTTACTCTTCAGTTCCTCTTCCATGCTCCAACTGAATAATTCATTGGTGTTGTAAAAACCAGAAGTTAATTGGACTCTAGAAAGACATCGCAATTGAGAAACTGCCTGGCTTTGTAAGCTTTCTCTTCTTTGCGCTAGCCGATGAGCGATCCTTTTCAACAAAGCGCTTATTTGATGGAGGCAACATACTCCAGCACCGTCGCTTGGTGCTAGAAGTTGCAGTGCCTAAAGTGCTTTTTTGTCGCGAGGATCTTGTGAGCTGAGGATTGCACATAAAGGAAGTTATCTTGAATTTCAAAATAACATCGTGCAATCATTGAATGCACACAAGAGGTTGCCGGCTATAGCACGGGCATTCTTAGGCCACCTAAACGCATATTTCAAATTATTGAAATGAGAGCGGGCCACAGTTCGACCGAAGCAGGAGGTATTGCGAAGCCTCAGAGGCCGAACATTTGACTCTCGCCAGACCTTCAACTGACAACAAGCGCAGGCGCTTCAAATGGCACGCAACTACTATGAGCCTGCATTTGTGCATGATTCAGGCTTTAAGGTCGCATTTATGAATTTGTGTGATGTTGTTTTGACACTGGCTTTTGGTATGTTTAGATGAGTTGCTCGATGGCCGCGGAAGCAAGGTACAGTGGGGGATGAGCTCAAGCCTATGAGCCTTCTTCACTGCACTGCCATGGAGAAAGGATACACAAGAATCATGCTAATTCATGTCATTCAGCCCGATGCCTTGTTGTTTAAGCTGGCGGCAGAAGCAAATACACTTGGAGAGGTGGCCGGATCTGTGGTTCAATGGTCCAAGGACTATTTGCGACATAAGGTGAGTGTTTTCATTGTCCCTTCCTTCAGTTTCTGGGTGTTGTAAATGGTTGAATGCATAGGATGCTAGATCTAGAACGGAATAGAGTTGAATAGACAGAGGTTGTTGAATTGTCATTCTATTGCTTCTTTCCTTGTTGAGCATACTTCAGCATCAATAAATTATTTGCATTGAGAGATGCTGAACAAGGGAACAAGCAATTGACGAGACTATTGAACAGTTGTAAGTCCGTAGAGGATGTTAGATGAATAGAGAGCATTAGATGAATAGATTAGATGAATATTTGCATTCTTGAGTCTCTCTTCGCGGATGCCTCTATCCAGACTAGGCCTCTCCCCTTCAAAAATTTGAAGGAGCGGGTTCGAAGGAGAGTGGTCCAGACTGGGTAAAGGCACCGATGACTCGAGAGTCGAGAATGGAATTGAAGGGATTATTGATGAATTCTCGACGCACGATTAAAGAATGCTTATATCTAGACTAAGCCCCTCTCCTCTCAAGTCCTGGAGTAGAGGGAGGATGGCTGCATTCTCGACCCATGAGTTGAGAATAGGAGATGGTCGTGGCATCCCGAACACGGGAGTCGACTATGCGACCATCAAGATTGAGCTCCTCTCCTTCTAAGTCCTGGAGTAGAGGGATCCATTCTGGATGGCCACATTCTCGACTTCGCCACTGATTCAAATGAGAATAGATTTGCAAAGGAGAGTGTTGGGTGGTTTAGTGACCCATTCTCCTCCACGAGTCAAGAATGCATAGAGAGTATATTCTACTAGTTTGAAGCCATTCTCACTGCAAGTCGAGAATGCAAGGAGAATGTGTTCTCGGGTTGGTGAGCCATTCTCGAACTCATGAGTCGAGAATGCAGGAGATTGTCTTTGTCGGGTGAACCCTTCTTGACTCACGAGTCGAGAATGCATGGAGATTGTCTTTTGTCGGCTAAACCATTCTAGACTCAAGCCGAGAAATGCATGGGGTGAGACATTTTTACTCAAGAGTCGAAAGCATGCGGAGAGAGTGTGTTCTCATTGGCCGGGTGAGCCATTCTTCTTTTCATGAGTCAAGAATAGACTTCGAGAAGTGTAGTGAAGGTGTCGGGTTGGTTGGATAAGCCATTCTCGACTTGCGGTCGAATGGACTTGAGAAGTGCAAAGGAGGATGTCGGGCCGGCCGGGTGAGCCATTCTTGACTCGGGAGTAGAGTAGGAAGAGTGTGTTTTGCTGACTGGTAAGCCATTCTCGATTCGTGAGTTGAGAATTCACTTGAGAAGTGCAAGGAGAGGGCTTAGGGTGGGCAAGTACATCGACCGATGCTTGACGCAGAAGACATGGATGACGTCATTAATTAGGTTTCACTAAGTAGGAATTGGGAGGAATATCGCTGGATTTAGGATTCATATTCTACAATCCTTTCATTCTTTCCGATTCGACGTAAAAAGGTAATTTTATTACATCATTTAAGCTAGCAGTATGACTAAGCAAAAAAAATTGGTTCAAATGTGAACAATTCCATGGTCTTTTTTTATCGTAAGGTCGCTAGTGGGACTCGCAATCTTAAGAGACTTTTCATTACTTGGGGTCCTCAGATTACTAGAAACAAATCTATTCAAACAGAAGTTCTTTAACTTCAGCTATCTAGCAAACTTGGGCCTTGGAAACATACCTTTGCCGATTGGCTTGAACAGGAACCCTTCATGTTTAGTTTGATCTTTGCAAGGGAGCACCCAAGTTGGGAATAAGGGTTTGTAGAACTGGAAATAGTATTAGGGGATGGTAAGATGCTCTAAAAACTATAAAACCAAAAGCATGTAAGAAAAGAGGTTACACAAAAAAAAGAAGCAATCATGGGATTTGGAGAACATAATAAACAAACCTCACTTTCTTCTGAAGCCGTATCTGCAACTAGACTGGAAGATCTCAGCCTCAATTTTGTAGATGCCGGATTAGACGTCCCGATTCGTCGACCAATCTGTTGTCATGTAAGCAGAGGATTGAAAGGGAAAAATGATCGGTCGGAAGGATCGGAGGAGAGAAAGCAAAGAACAGAGAGCCGGAGGAATCGAAGTGAAAAGAGAGAGAAAGGTATCAGAGTTGGACGGAACCTCTACCATGTCCTATTGAAATTGTCAGATGGCTTGCATATCTTAAGCAGCGCTTACGGTCATTTTTAAACTTTCCTTGCTGAAAGAGATTTACCCTGAATACCACAGCCCATGCATATAATAAACCTCGCAAAAAAAGGCGAGGCATTTAGGAATGGTTGTAGTGGGTGAAATAGTGCCTATGGTAAAAGGGGTTTAACTGCCATCTTCCCAAGTGGGATGCAATGAGTAGACTATGTGAGAAGACATAGACTAGGAGAGCCATCCTTCTGATTCAAAAGCCTCCAAATGAATTTTAAAATGAGGATCTTTACTTTGAAGTAAGAAGTCTATCATACCTAGATCACCTGCCCACTTGTGAAGGACACACATGGACCAGGCCATCTTTACACTACATATGCTTCTGTACCACCTCAGAGAAAATTTCTAACCATGGGTATGAGTTTTTGCACCTTGGTCCGTGGAGCCAGCAAGTAAGATGCCACATACATAGGTGCGCTACTAAGCACAAAATTGGCCACAGTAATGTAGCTTGCAAGTGATAACTTTGCAATGTTCCACCAAAACAGATACTTCTGCAACTCTTTAATGATCTCTTTTTATGCTCAACTTCCACACTGACATAAATTCCAACAGGAATGCCAAGAAATTTAATGGATTGCCCATGAGTAAGCACCTTCCATGGAAATGCAAGTACAGATGACAGTGTCGAGGTGTCCAAAGTTCAAAGAGTAGCACATTTCTGCTAGCCAACAAGCACATTAGATGCCAATGAAGATGTATCTAGAAGCAGCTTTGTCATCCAAATTCTTTAAAGAAACTACAAGGAACATAAATGCGGCATCTTCATATTGACTATATACTTTTGTGGGCCATCTTCTATAGCCAAACCCCCGCAGCCAGCTCCATCCGCTGTGACAACCAAAAATAATTGTGAGAGAACATCACCGAAAATAGTGAAGCCAAGGAGGGCCAATGGTCATCCCTGTCGAATGCCACGATCAATTGGAAAAATCTTTGATGGCTTACCATGACAATGGGCCCGGTAGAGACATCCAACTTCTTAATATGTGATGTGAAATGTTGTTGAAGCCCAATATATATCCCTTCATTAGTCGCAGCCACATTGTTAAGAATGTATCTTCAAAGGAAGGAACCCAAATTGGGCACTCAAGATAGACTCGGCAACATTGAATTTCAATCGGTCTACAAAATCTTTGGCAAAAATGTTATAAACAGATGACAATAGTGTGCTTGGGCACCAATTTGAAATTGTTCGCGACTCATTGGCCTTATGAATTAATGAGATAACACATGTATTGTGGATTCTGTTGAGAGCACTAAATCAACGGAAGTCACAAAATGCATCAAATGTGTCTGGTTCAAACCACTCCCAATAATTTTGAAAGAACTCAATAGATAAGCTATCAAGCCATGGGCACTTTTTTTGAGAGAACAAAGATTGACACATGTCTACATCTATTAATGAATGTTGACCCATCAGAAATGATAGGGGGGATTTTAAAAAATAGCTTCTCTCATTTCTATTTAGCAGGGTAAATCTCTTTCGGCAAGGAAAGTCTAAAAATCACCATAAGTGTTGCTTAGGATATGCAAGCCATCTGACATTTCAATAGGACATGGTAGAGGTTATGTGATGCCGCCGATTGTCCGCTTTGACGCCGATCACCCTCATAAAACCATTGCAGCCCGCCTTAATCTTGGGGTGTTGGATAAAGGTTTTACACCGGGTGAAAAGTCACTGATTTAGAAGAATCAAAATGGAATTATACTTGAACAAGTGGGTGTTGGTGACTAAAAGGAGTAAAAAAGTCGTTGAAAATCTAGTAACTCTTTGTAGTGACCATTCCATGGGCCCATGAATAATGCCAAGCATCACCGATACACTTTCTTAATGGATTTTAAATTAAAGTAAGATTTTCATCGTTCGGTGTGACTTTATTATCGTAAGCTAGGAAAGGTATAATAGAAGAGAATAGGCTTGAAATAAATTCTAGAACTCATTGAGGCTAGTACACGGTACACCATAGTAAAATTGTTACTGCTAGAATTAAAAACCCCGCTTTTATGTTTCTTTAGGGAAAAATCTTTGCAGTAACAACATACTTAGCTTCTTATCCAACACATATCCCATGTGTTGGATCAAAAAGTGATGGATAGGGAGTACATCCAATTCTGGTGCAACAAGACTCGCCAAAAAATATATCACAACTATTCCATGCCGCTATGCATCCTACCCCTCTGTGACAAAGCATAGCTTCCTCCTCCTTAGCAACAACTGCATTACAAGCATTTCACAAACATATTACATCACTTCTTTAGTTGTACATTATCCACGAAAAGAGATCGAGATCTACCTTGCTTGAGTAGCATCGCTTTGATCAATGTTGCATGCAAAGGCCGTTTTTGCAGCCTAACACCATTCCTTCATTGTTGCGCGCATGCATGCAAAATAATGGCAAGTAGCATGAGGCGTAGAATCGGCAATGCATGAGCCATGGAGAGATATGATGAAAATATGTGAATTGAAGGCTCATTAAGTATTGTAGCAACCAACCTTGTTGTGTGCTTATGGGACAAAGATGTCTCGAGGAATGAATTTGAGACGCTTTTTCAAGTGTGAAGAGAAGAAATGACAATCACATAAAACTCTTTTATAGGAGCCACACAAACCGGGCGGCCAGGATAATAGGCCACGTTTTTCTACAATCTTATGTAGCTTTCGACTTTATGTTAATTGCATTTCAGATTTTGTCAAGACGTTCCTTAGCTCTGATGCAAAGGAGCATCATAGAATATAGAAAGAATGAATGAACATAAGTGGTTTTTTTTCTCAAGCCGCAAGCAAGAATCTTTCTTCAACATTCTAGCCCAGCCCGCTTTTGGGCACTAGTCTGTTCTAACTTCTAAGAATCCATAACAAGAAATTACTTTGATTTCTTTTAATCATCTCAGATTACCGAAAGTAGTCAGAGAAACATGCATTTAATTTATTTGATAGTCCGGGTTCTAGGTAATATGTGAGTTTCAGTTTGAGACTATGCAAAACATTCAAAGACCTGATAGAGAAGCAAGTATCAATCAAATCGGAAATGAAGCTCGACATCAATTTTCTTAAAATTGTGCATCCTCAATTCCTTTGATGTGCCTCCTCGAGATGTAACACTTTGACCATGTTAAGATTTAACCAGCAAAATGCCAAAAAAAAAAGGTGACTTTTGCCCAATAGTCTCTGCGGGTTATAAATGATGTTGACCTCTTGCCAAGCATTCATATACTAGCATGTGATTTTGTCAACCAAAATTTTTACATAATCCTTTACTAAAGTAGTAGGTACATAAAGTAGTCATAAAGTAGTTGGTACCTAAAGACAAAATAGATAGGTGCAATTCTGCCCTCTCCTCCATGCAAGCCTTAAATTTGAAGTGTTTAGTATCCTTCTTTGGATCTAGCCATACAAAGAACGGCTAAAAATATTTAGAAATTTTTAAGAGGGCCCTTCAATAGAATGAAAAAATTACTTTACAATTTATTTATTATTATTTGTGTAGCAAAAATTGAAAATGAGCAAAACAACATTTGGTTTTTTTCTTTTTATAATATTATCTCCTCCTCAAAGAATCCATTTGTTAAAGTTTGGCAAGCAAGTAAATGCATAAAAAAAAAAAATAGAAACTGCAAAAGTGTTCTCCTTTTCCGTAGTTCCTTCTCTGTCCCGCCAAAGCCCAGCTTCTTTATCTGCATGCATTTTGATATGTAGTTTGATCTGAATCTGACCAATTCGGCTAATCTGCTTCAAAACCTACTCAGTACAGAGATAGTTTGTCTCTTCAACCGAATGATCTTCTGTTTTTTGAATGGACAACTCGCTTTTTGCAAAAGGTTTCATTTTTGAATGACAAGTTGCATATAAAGATTTTCCTTATTTCGCATTGGCAATGGCAATTTGTCAATCTTACTCAGTTGTTACTGCTTGAAAACAAGGATGCTGCTCTTGAAGCATTCAAACAATATGTGAATGAGATGGAAGTTGAATCACACAAAAGATCACGATGATGGTTTATCTGCAATAGGAACTCCAGACCTTCCTACTTCTACCATGGATGTGGATGGCATTGAGAGCATTTATGCAGAAATAAGAAAGTTGGCACTTTTTTACTATAAGCTAGATGAAAGCCTTCAAGAACTTGGGGACGAAACCAAGGTATTGAAGGAACGTGATTTGCAAAACAGGAAGGAACCTCAGCTAGGACAGGGTAAGAGTACATTTCTAGCATATTGGTAGATTGACTGATATGATATTGGTTTTGAGTTGCGTGAGTAGTTTTATTAGTGATCTATATTGTCCACCCTTTAGGTTTTAAACAACTTAAAGCTATTTCGCATAAGTGTGATTGTCTTTGCTACTTTTAATAGTTTGTGTGCTTGTCACTTGAGGCTACGACTATTTAATGGCCATTAAGGTTTCAAGTATCATGCAAAAGATGAAGGAAAACATGCTTATCTTAGAGTGGCATTTTCCACTGCTTTTGTATTGAGAGTTGCTACAAACTTTGAAGATCTGTAAGAATAGGACGAGCGCCATAGAGAGAGAAAAAAATAAAAAAAAAATAAAACTGAAGAATAAGGCGCTTTGATATAAGCCCTCATCTTATTATTGGATTGGCTTAACAAGCTATAGTGTACATGGGTATTTGTGGAAATATCCCAAAAATGAAGGAATGCTTGATGGCATATCTTGTTTAGGGTTGCTAGGAGAGAAAACCCCTATTTGTTGGGTTTGTAATGGGGCTAGAATATTCAAGAATATTCCAGATGACACAAGTCTATATTTTGGAATATTCCTTTTATTCTCATGCCGTTTAGGGCATAAATATTGGTGCCACTATAGTTGGTTTCGTACGCTTTGATTATATATTGTTCTTGCATCCATTATGGCTAAACCCTCAGATATATTTCCGAGCCGCTGGATAATCCAACATTTGGGGAACATATTCCCTCCATAAATCCATAACGCCCAATTCAAGTCTTTTTCAGGTCAAACTACCCCTTGTTGACCTAACTTTAAAGGGGGCATTATTAAAGCCTACACCTTGGATAAAACAATATTCTGGCTTTTGTACAGTATTGTATGAAAGCAATAGAACAGACTATTGCAAAACAACACTCCATGACTCAACAACACGAAGAACATTACACAATCACATGAGTCTGGGGAATCGAACCCTAGATGAATCCAAAGCCCATGGCTTACCTGGACGAGACGTGGAGATCATGCATAGGAGGCATCCAACACATGCCATTGGCTGCCATTCCAAGCTCCAATTGTGAATGGCATGCATTTGATGATCCTATGCATAGTTCCCTTGAATGACTGCAAGCCAACAAAGACAATATGTTAGTGAACTTGGGGAATTGAACCCCAACGCAATGCCAATGCTCATCCGAGCATAAGGGAGATCCCAGCAGAGGGGTTCTCCCTTATGCCCAGGGGTCAAAGCCCTCTGAAAGTCTATAGATGTTAGTAACGAAGTGCAATGAACAAAGCATGTACAACACACAACATCAAAGGACGTAACATCACATATTCATAAGCTTAGAAAATGTACATGGGCATGGCGCCACGCATGAAACCGCATAAAATAAGGACATTGCAAAACAAGATCAAGAACAAGAAGGCCTAATTCATGGGCTCTCCAGATGCAGTCCTCCTGATCACAGCATCAAGCTGGCGGATTTCATGTGTCAACAAGCCCCTAGCGAGGCTCATGTGATCTCAAAGCATGTAACTCAGATAATGGAGCACCAAGCTGCCCTGTGCAACATAAAGATCGCTGAATCGATGGCCACATAAAATCACCAACCGCCTCCTCGTGATCCTAAGGGAAGCAGCTATTTGATGGGTCTCCGCCCCAACCCGATAATAGTCGCTATAAATTCCTCTCAGAGGAATAACCGCCCCCTCAGAGGATAAACCCGAGGATCGATGAGAATCGGCAATCCTAGAGCTTATCAAAGAGGGATCCAAGCTCACAATGGGATGGCCTGCCTCCCCGCCAGATTCCCATCACCTCCATTTCTACCCCGCAACAAACCAGTATATCCCGAAAATTACAATCCATCTCATCGATGGCACATAATCATCCCAATATCGGGCGGCGGCCGTGCCCATTTCATTCAACGACATTACATAATTTGCGTGTAAACCAAAGAGAATAGTTCTAACATCGATGGCATACAATGAGCCGGATTAAACGTAACCCTCCAAGCAAAGACGGACTCTATGCTCGCTCACATGGGCAGTGTTAGATGGAATTATCCAACTGCTGCTTAAAGTATATTTCCCACTTCTCAGCATCCTGCAAATTATGATCGTCAAACTAAGAGTCAACCTACGACCACCATGGTTAAAAAACAAAGTGCGCTACCTTGTTCGTCAAGATTTCTATCCAACATACACAGCCCCCTTTGTGTCCCCAAAGACCCCATCATACATACAAATATTTTCCCTTCTCAATCATCGCTTTGGATATATTATGCGTGATGGCGTGAGTAATGCACCTTGCCTACGCTCTTCATGCAAGATCCCAAAGATGCCCTCAAAACAAAGGTAACCCGTTATTCTTGAGGATCTTGCGTACTAAGATAACGCCGGGCTGGCTTAGAGGGCCAATTAAACTCCCTTTGATAACATCGCTCGGTGGCCTTGGGAGTCTTGTAGGGGGCTCTAAGCACGGCCCACATGGAGGTGATCGATGTAAGACCCCATCTCCGGGCAACGGCAGTGCGCAAGGCATCTCCTATGTAGAACGAAGAAAGGGCATCAAAGAAACTACAGGGAACGCCTTGACCGCATAAGGCCAATGTCACGGAGGCATCTATTGCATCCCACTTTTGTGCAAGGTAAGACATGGCAGAATGGGCATGGCGAGGTCTCAACAGACATGTAACTTGATTCCATTGGCATCGAACAAGGGATGGGCCCATGCAAAGAAAGAACCCCCTCGCCTTTTTGGTCGCTTCTTCATGGCAAACATGATGAAGACACAAATACAAAGAACAAACAAGCATATGCAAAAGTCGCCAAATATTACCGTGGGAACACCGCCAAGGTCGCCGCCCCTCTTTGCTTTGTCGACCTTGAAATACCAAACAAACCCACATACAAAGAACCGGGCCGAATTGGGAATCGGCGCTCGCAAAGAACCGCAAATAGGCTTGGCGCCACCGGGCGTAAATTTGCGACACCCGGCAACCACCTAAAGCGTACCGGGCCGCGACACTGGCGGCCGGATTTAGAATCGGGCCAGATCGATCGACAACACAGCCATCCCCTAGTGCAATTCACTATCCGACCGTGGGGAAAAAACCATGCACCTTCTCTAAAAGAATTCCACGTTGGTTTCTAAACATGACTCAGGTACCAACATCATCCTCATACGTATTTCAATACAAATACCACAATAAACCTTCAAAAATCATATGTTACAAAAATACTCTTTTTTATTGCGGAAACATTATTGTCTTCATTGTGTGGTTACCATTTGGATTATTGTCTTTGACTTGTTGATTTTTCTTAGTTGGGCGATAGCAGGTGCTTGGAAACAAGAATGAGGAGCACTTAGAACTTTCCCCAGCCGCGGCATGGATCCTAAAGGCTCGATTCTAGCCATTCTGTCACGAGTTACGATTACTTCTCGGCTTTAATTTTTGCTTACCCATCTTCAAGAAAGGGCGTTCTCTCGTATAGGTTGCCACTATGTTAGTAAAGTTTCTCCAGAGTTCATGAATATTGATATCATTATTGCCATCTTGAAACGTGTGTTGGATGTGTTTTGTAATGCACACATATAAGCTTCTCTAATCCCTTATCTATAAGAGGGGTGCGAACAATTGTGTTTGATGCATGATGAAATGATAATACAATGGGGTTCTAATGAACAGAAAACACGGCTGATCACCACATCGGCAATAGCTGGTTGACAATACTGCTTTCATATACTTAGAATATGCCGAAAACCCATATGAGCAAGGGTTTGCCACCCTAGGGGCAACCCAAAAACTTGATCTCTTTTTCACTGCTGGCAGACTTTAAGGCGTCTAGAGTATAATAATGTTGATGCATCAGTTCAATTATATGCTATCTTGACCAAACATGGCTCTATAGCCACGAGATATCTTTCTCATTTAATTACCCTCAATGATTTAGATGATAGTTGCATAAAATAATGGATGTTATGCCATCTTAAAGACTTCAATGCTATGGACACTTCAATTTTTACGCTATATATAACATGATGAATGTATGATCATGATACAAGAATGTGCATGAGGTGCAAGTACTAAATTTGGCATTGCACCATATATATTGTAAGACCAATCATGATTAGTTTGACTTTAATAGAATATAATTCTCTCTAATGAATCACTTTCTAATACAAGAATGTTCATGAGGTGCAAACACTAAATTTGGCATTGCACCATGTATATTATAAGATCAACTGTAAATAAATTGTTTGCACAATGATGCAGAACCAGTGATTACTTACAGAGAGATAAAATCAAAAGCATTTTAAATGCCACTACCAAATACGAATATGTGGATAGAGCAAAATAACACACAAAGAAGGCGATTTGAGAAGGCTTATAAACCATTGCAAAGTTGCAATAGACTCCAAAGAATTTTCATCAATCCTATTTTTACGCCATGATCAAACTTATCTTCAAAGCAATGAGATCGTGCCACTTTTAAACAAATTTTTTGGTTGTTATGATAAATTTCTTCTATATTTAAATTAAAGCCTTCGATATTTATACGAAAACCATTTAGTATATATGCAACCATTAGAGAAAAGATAGGTGCACCACTTTTGGCCTAGATTAGAATGGCAATGAAACCTCTGCTTCCTTCCTCCCCCTAGCACTTGGCCATCCCAAGTGGTTATGGTTGGGCGAAAGGCCTACTAGCTCTGGCCAGTAAATCGACGAGGAAACTTTCCTCCAAGTATAAGAAGGAGAGGCGTATATAAGGAGGGACTCTCCACCATCATAAGGAGAAGGATAATGCAGTTAAGATCTTCCAATAGCTATATAAGCAGCTTCAAATGCTTATTAGTGAAATTACCTAACCTAACAATTGCTTCATCAACTTCTGGTTGTTGTATTCCAGTACTTTAATAACACACATTGATATAAAAAAACAAGGAAACACATAACCTAACAATTGCATCATCAACTTCTGGTTGTTGTATTCCAGTACTTTTAATAACACACATTGATATAACACAACATGGAAACACCTAACGTAACAATTGCATCATCAACTTCTGGTTGTTGTATTCCAGTACTTTAATAACACACATTGATATAATATAACACAACATGGAATGTGGGTAGCATTTTTTTTCTGTGTAAAAATAAATCACAGGCTGCCACTGCCAAATGGCATATCCCTACAATCTGGAATAGAATAGAATAGAATAGAATAGAATAGAATAGAATAGAATATGATTTTATCTGGAATGGAAAGTGGGAAGCTAATTCCGTGAGCAGTAAAAGTTATAGGTTGCAACCGGTTAGCATTAGTATTACTATGTGGGATTTGAACCCACAAATAAATCCGAAAGTATCAAATGGCAAAAATTGAACCCTGTGGCAAATATCTCCTTAGCTTGCTTCTGTAGCACAGAACCTAAAGCATAGAACTTGATCATTTGGGCAATTACTTTGTTCGGATGTTCTTTGCATTGCTTCCAGTGTTGGAGGTAGATAATGGCTGCATTTTGTTTGCAGTTTATTTGTACATTCTTTGTTTCTCATGCAGCCCACCTTTCAGTGCATGTCAGAAAAGAAGAAAGCTTATATAGAACGTAATCTTTGTTTGCAGCAAGTTACAAGCTTTGAGTATATGCATCATTTACGAAAAAACCCTTTGTCCTTTTCAGTAGCGCCGAAGAAAAAATCTGTTCCAAACTTTAAAACCTTGAATCTTTTCTAACCAAGAAAACGCACTTTGAACCCCTTACTTCTATTTCACGAATATAGCACTAATTTGAGAAGCACTCAAGCCTAAATCCTCACTCAATCTACACAAAACACAGGCATAATCACAGCATTAAAAAAAACACTATAAATCGAAGCAGCAAAGCGAGAAGAATGCACCAAAGGGCAGGCATCAATGGCAGCAAAGTATGAATTCTGCTTAGTGATCATCCCTGTAATTATATGCTTATATTCTGCAAAAGCGATGGAAGATGACAAATCCTCTGTTTTGGGTTATTCTGCAAAGGATTTAGAATCAGAAGAGAGCATGAGGGCACTGTACGAGAAATGGATGATGAAGCACCGGCGGGTTTACAACGGAATTGATGAAGCTTCGATCAGATATGATATTTTTAAGGATAATTTGAAATTTATTGAAGCCGAGAATGGGGAAGAAGGCAAGGCATATGTGTTGGGTCTGAACAAATTTGCAGATTTGAGCAACGAAGAGTTTATGCAGAAATATTTAGGCAGTAAAACTGGTGCAAAGGATCGGGCATCCAATTTCAAGTATGGAAATCTGGGGCCAAATGATTTGCCTTCATCCGTTGATTGGCGAGAGAAAGGGGCTGTTGGGGCCATCAAAGACCAGGGAAAATGTGGTAAGGCCATCTAACAGAAATATTTATTCTTGTTTCTTTTATTTAATGATGCAAGAAAAAGAATGAAAAATTTTGCAAGAAAAAGAATGATGCAAAATTCAAAAAGAATAAGAAAGAGAGAGAGATTATTCCTTACGTATATGTGCAACTTGTAGGGAGTTGTTGGGCGTTCTCCACTATTGCGTCTGTCGAAGGCATCAACCAAATTACGACGGGCAAACTCGTTTCTCTCTCGGAGCAACAGCTTGTGGACTGTTCTAAAGACAAGAATCAAGGTTGCAATGGAGGTTGGCTGGACCATGCCTTCAAATACATTATGAAAAATGGTGGCATTGACTCGGAGCAAAACTACCCTTATCAAGCATCTGATGGGCAATGCAAAAAGAACAAGGTGAGCTAACAAGGGCACAACAAAAATTCCTAACACCTTTAACTTAATAAGACTTTTCTCCCATGCACCAACTTAAAATGACTGCGTGCGTCGTATGTTTCTTCATCTCCAGATCAAGAATTATATTGTAAGCATTGATGATTACGAGGATGTGCCTACCAAAAATGAGACAGCATTGCAAGCTGCAGTTGCAAATCAACCAGTAAGTGTGTGCATTGAGGCTAGTGGCCGCAGCTTCCAATTCTATGCTAAGGTATAGTCTCGTTCTACTAAATATATTGCTTCTTACTTGGAGTCCTTTTAACATAACACACGTTTCTACCACTAGGGCATATTCACAGGCAAGTGTGGCACAAAACTCGACCATGCAGTGAATATTGTTGGCTATGGCACTGAAGATGGTCTAGATTACTGGACTGTGAGAAACTCTTGGGGTCCAAAGTGGGGTGAGAACGGCTATATTCGTATGCAACGCAACCTCAAGCATAAGTCGGGCAAATGCGGCATTGGCCTTGAAGCATCATATCCGATCAAGAAATTGACAAATCCAAACTTCGAAGAGCTATAAAGCCATATTTATTGCTTCACTAAATTTCTCTAATGAATTTAAGTAAAATTCGAAAGGTCCTCGATCGTCTGCGCTTAGCATTAGGACATCAGATTAGGTATAATACATTATTTAAGGACTGGAGCCACGGCCTATTTATATTCCTAAAAGAAATGAATGTGATCAGACAATTCGCCTAAAGAGGTCCAAATTGACATTGTGGAGAACGTTTGGCCAATGCAACCAATAGGCCTAGCAGCTGTCACGCTAAACCCATCCTAATCATCCTAATCCCTAAAAAAATAAGAACCGTTCAATTCAACCATTGAACATAGAGGCAACCCCTGGTTGCTTGAATCAGAAGGCAAGGTTGGCGATGGAGTATAATCAATTAGCCTTTTCATCACATCTGTATCTTTCATACATGAAATTCAGCTATACTCTTCCATCAGAAACCGGCGGAGTAATAAATAGCAGAAGCAGCCGTGAAAATGGAATAACCAAATAACTTGATTCAACATCCCTGATTCATACCCCTGATTCAAACGCAGCATCCAGCAAAATCGGCCAGATTCCGCCAGCTCCAATAAACGCAAATCCAACACGTATGCAAGCTCCAGGGTTTTCGGACATCTCCAAATCTGGGTGCTACAAATCTGCCCGTTGCAGATGAACCTTCTCGGCAAAAAAACAGCCCTATCCAATATCCAACAGCCTAAGGCAATTTTAAGAAAAAAAGAAGCAAACAACGTTGCAAGAAAGCATCACTGGGGAACCTACTAGGCTCCCAAAGCCTTTAAAGTTCCAGGTATTAGTTCCTACTGTTTAATTCAATGAACGCGCAAAACCTTATTTAGTTGAGACATATCAGCATGCCAGGTACACGCCAAAGTACCTGTCAGTGACGGCCATAAAATTTATATTTACAAGGGCCAGCAATGCCAGAGTCAACATCAGAAGGTGCTGGTAAATATTCATTCATATCGAACATACTGAACCGTCATCCCATGCTTCTGATATAATCCCCATAGCATGACCAGCAACAGCCAAGATGCCACAACAAACTGGTTTTTCGGCCACATACACGCACACTGACAACATCAAGCTTCAAGAACCTTCAAAACTATGAAGACTTATTGCTGATGGAAGACTGACTCGTTAGAATTACATATTGTACATACACCAACCTATGACAAAATTTAATTGCTCTTCCGCATGCGTTGACTATTGACTCCCTTTGGAAGTATCCTTTGCCAACAGATCATAATTTATTGATGCCAATTGAGATAAGTTCTGCACACATGTAGAATAAATCAACAACTTGATGGCACCAGTTTATTTCAAGCGATAATATTACCTTGAAAGAAAAGTTACTGAAAGAATATTTGACAGATGGTGTGCTTTCAAACTCCGCGAGATCTCTGCATTCATCTACCTGCAAAAAACCTTCATGTTCACAAGGCCTCAACATTAATCTAAAAGGAAAATATACTAGTTCAACTTACTGCCTCGTCCAATCTACTCAAAGAGCTACTGCTTCCACCACTACTGCTTGCATAGTCACTATAGTCTGCAAATTCATGTTCTGCATAAACACGACCGTCTGCAGACTCCCATGGATGTCGTGAGGTGAAATAACTTGTGTCATCAATGCCCTCTGGACTAGGAATGAATGCTGCCTGTAAAAGATTAGTTATACTTTAGAATCTACTTATATTTTGTGCAAAAACATTAGCAATCCCCACCTTCTGCCTTGCCAGGGTGTCCCATTTAATATCCTTGAAAAAGGGATGTGCTTTGACCTGTAAAAGCAAAACCATAATCAGCCCCATTGCACTATATACAAAAGCCAAAGGACTATTCATGGGCCAGTACTTCAGCTGCACCACGTGCTCCAAGCCGTTGATCTGGATCCTCCAAGAGTAACCTGAAAGGTGAGATTATAGCAACAGTTCTTAAGGTGATCCAATCACGCTTCTATAATTAACCAAGAAGAGTGACATGAATTTCTAAAAGAAACAAAATATTGCACTTCCATACTTATCAATAAGATCTCGGGCCTCAAAAGACATATCCTCAGGAACATGGGGCCAAGGAATGTTTCTATTGAGAATGTTATCAAAAATTATCTGCGTCATTCAAAAAGAATATTATAAATTATCTGCGTCATTCAAAAGAAATATTATAAATAGCATATTAACTGAGGCTCTTAAACATGAAGAGATCAGCTATAGACTATCCCCTGAAGAATAATACCTCCAGAAAAAAGTAAGTACCTGTGGGTGTGCTGCATTGAAAGGTGGAACACCAGTCAATAGCTCAAAAAGGATGACTCCAACTGACCACCAATCAGCAGTGGAACCTATATACAGTGAAATAGACGTGGTTAACGAATATGTCAAATGGGTAAGATAACCATATTATAGGCTCACCATGAACAGTTCCCAAAAGAATTTCCGGTGCCAAATAATCTGGAGTGCCAACTGCAGATCTTTGTTGCCGCTGTTCCCTCTTTTTGTTGTAATCTGGAGCCTGATTGCTTTCAATGTCATCAAACAGTACATTTCCACAGGCAGCAGGACCTGACAGATCATCTGTGCTATTGATAAGGCCAAATGTTGATAGCCCAAAATCTGTGAGCTGAAACACCATAACAGCTAAATTATGAGAGATAAAGCAAATGCTAATCAAATGTTTCTCTCCTGACAGATGGCCTGTGGCCGTGGTTGTTTGCTTTTCGTAAAGTTACAAAGAAATCCTTTTGGCTGGACTTCACAAAAGCTAAAAAATTTACCTTGATATGCCCATCATGGGCAATTAAGAGATTGTCAGGCTTCAAATCACGATGAATAACGCCCAAAGAATGCAGGTACTCAAGAGCGAGAACCTACAAATGAATTAAAATGAATTTAACAAAAACAAGGAATGGCACATAAAAGGCTTGACCAAAGAAACAGAATGCATGTGACCATATAACATAATTTCATATACCAATTGTGTTTAAAGTCAGAAGTTATGAAAAGCCCAGACTTTTAAAGACAGCCATGACATTAAAATTAGCTATTCTAATTGTCATGCCAATCATAGTGCACCATAGAATAATGTCTCATAGCTGTCTTTGAAAGTCTGGGCTTCTCCTAACTTCTAACTCCTACCTGTAATATATATACTCCTAGTTGCCTCCAGGTAGCCATACGATGGTGAGTGAGACCTATACTGGAAACTTGGCGTCCTAGAGTAAAGTCAACACACAACTTTTCCTTCAATTCAGAAGCTGGCTTTCCCATCAAAGAGGCTACTTATTGCATAGACAGCAAGAAAATATTGTTGCTATTGCCAAAAAGACTTGATTGCAAATGGTACTGGTAGTGTACAAAAAGGAACTCTGTCATAGACAATATCATATAAGGTTCGTGCCATTAAGCACAGTGGCATAGCCTCTGACGGACTTTTTGCCTGCAGCCTACAGGTTGCCATATTAATCATCATTTTCAGCAAGGAAACGTGACCAATGTCACCACACTGCGGACCAAATCCTACCAGAGGAATACCTTCCAAAGATGGCACTAACAGCACAACGATGGGCATTTTGAGATCTAGTCTTATCTCTATGGTTGCAGTGATACAATTGTAGGATTGGATATATGAACCATTAGGCTTTCGTAGGTAAGATTTAGACCAAAGCACTGAGCCATTAGGTTTGACTATATAAGATTAAAGTAAAACACCATGTGAACATACCAATGTTCATTATATGTTTATAGCCTAGCTTGGTCATACACCACAGCTTTTTTAAGCACAGCAGAAAGATCACTCACGCAGATAAAATCAAGCGACTACATTACACACTCGGTTAACTAATTTGCAAAACATTTGGCAAAATATTTATATCCTATGAACCTAAAAGCATTAAAATACATTACAAGTTCGGCAATGTAAACGCGTGCCATTCGCTCTTCCAAACAGCCCAAGTTCCTCAGCATCGAGTACAAGTCGCCTCCATTTAAATACTCCATCACAAGATAAAGGTTCTCTTTACAAGTGAAAGAATAAAAGAAACGTACCTGCCAGAATGCAGAAAAAGCTTATTAAAGCTATCATATAAGAGGATACTAACATTGTAAACAATCTATACCAAGATCTCTAGGACAAGTCCGAAAACTTAACAGAAGACTGCATCCTAGACTTATTAACTCCATGCAAAGACTAGGTTATGTGCAAGACATTTATTAAGACTTGACATTGCCAGTTCTGAACACTTGATTTGGAACATACTTTTGCATGTATTATATCTCAAACATACATACTAAGTATCCATGACATTCTAGTGTATTCCTCGGCAAACATCTATGCAACTATAAGCAGCTGTCAGCAAAATGTCAGAATATCCATATTTAGCACGAAGATTGAATATCACCAAGCATCCTAAGTGCAACATGTCAGGTATTGCAGATTTTGATAATCCTAACCACGAAGGGGTTTCTTGCAGAAATAAGAATGTTCCGCTCTGCCTGAACACTCTCAACAGCATTCTTGCGAATCATATCAGCCTTTCTTAAAACCTGTAAATTCAACAACTAGGATTAGCTCTTTATAATCTCCAAAAAAACCAAAACAGTCAATACCACGACCTCTGATGGAAAGGACTATTTGGAATATGGAGCATGTACTATGTCTTTCCAAAGCATGACCATACAAATATGAGTCTAACCATAGGTTATGCACCCAGAAGGACCTTTGCATACTG
This sequence comes from Isoetes taiwanensis, assembly GCA_021234155.1. Taxonomy (NCBI): domain Eukaryota; kingdom Viridiplantae; phylum Streptophyta; class Lycopodiopsida; order Isoetales; family Isoetaceae; genus Isoetes; species Isoetes taiwanensis. The sequence goes on along the minus strand of JAJEKV010000045.1, from coordinate 1,639,787 downwards.
GACTATAAATCCTACCTTAATTGCAAAAAGATCACCAGTGGTCCTCTTCCTCGCAAGAAACACCCTTCCAAATGCACCTCGGCTTATTGGCTTTATTATTTCAAAATCTTCTATGCTAGTTCTTTCTTTGCAAGCTGGATGCTGTGGAGTGGAACGCAGACTGTGAACCGTATCCTCGTCCATGAGACCATCTTCATCCGCACAACTCAATGGATCCTCCGCCGTTCCAGAAACGAACATGCACTTTTCCCTGGAAAGGTATTAAAATCCTAGCAATTTTTATTAAAGAGCCAAAAAAACAAACCACACCACAAAGCTAAACATATTGCCCAATGGGAACCATTTATGTACTTTATTGTGCCCATAGTGATGCTCCTAATGCACTTTCTGTAAGATACGCATGACTTAAGGCTAAAAGCTTCAACTTGCTCTTCTGAAATTAAACATTGTTCCCAAACCTGTTGTGCTCTCACCCATTTGGTATGTCTACTAGGGAAATTCAGGGGTAAGCTCCTATCTCTAAAATTTCCATACCATTGCCACTAACATTCTATAGGTTTTCCAAAAAAATGCACTTTTATGATAATACCACTTTTATGATGATACAGCATATGCATCCATTTAAAAACACTTCGCATGACATGAAAGCACAGAAGAAAAAAAATGCAAACATAATGAATCAACACCTCTTAACAAAAAGAATTACCTTAAGAGATTCTCAATACGCTTCCCAAAGGTATCGATGATTAAGGCTTCAACCTTACTGTGCTTGAGTACAAAATGAAGATCTTTCAGGCAGTAATTCAAGTATTCTCCCACCCCGTCATCTGTTATTCTCGCATTAGCGACACATTGGGCTATATCTGCGAGTTCACATATCTACAAAGGCCAAAACAAGTATCAAATTGAGCATCTTTTATTCAGTCATTCTTGTTTAATAATAATTGCTTCATTTGCTTTTTCCCCACACTTTTTCCCTTCTCCAGTGGGTACTTGAAGGAAATAAACATAAGATGCGCCATCATACATATGTAAGCATTAAGTAAATGGATTACAAGCATGCATGTTTGCCCAAGCATATGCCTGGTAGAAGACACAACAATTAAGTACTTACTTGTGCAGCATCTTCCAGCTCTACAATGCTACCACGCTCTGCCAACAATAGTTCTAGCTGGCTTGTTCTTGGAGTTGTTATTGGAGAACAAGGAGTCCTACTCCCAGTAGATGACGCAGCCAATCCTTGTTCAGATCTCGGCCCAAAACGAGTTTTGCAATTCACAAGAACATATCCCCTCAGATCTTCTAAGCTAGCAGCATCCATTTCGTGGAGGTCCTCTAACATATCCTCTGAGCCTCGCCGATTGATCTCCGCAAGCTTTGGTGACCCGCCTTCAGAACTGTCTCCCTTCTTCAAATTCAAAACCCTCAAATCTGGACTTCCACCAGCACCAATCTGGGAACTTCTTGGTGTATAAGATTCTACCATCTTTTCCAAAGTTTCAGCAAGCTTATGCAGCCGTTCATCCAGGCCCAAACTTTTATGGTCGCATCTGTCTGCAATTGCACAGACACGTGAATGGTCCTCCAACTGGGAGGTAGGCACTTCTTCTTCGCATATTCGACAAACAAGTTTAATATCCTCTGGAGTTTCAACTTGTGGACCCCAATGAGGCCAGCTCAGTTTCTGCTGCTTCTTAGTCACAGCTTGAGGTATTAAAATGTCCGTTTGTCCCGGTTTCAATAGTTTGGGTTGTTCGTCCTGCTTTGAAAGTCTACCACCTTGAGGAGGAGACTGCCTTACCTTTTCTTCCTCCTCGTCTGTAAACCTTCTCCAAGACGATAACCTATCTGCAATTATTGAGTCGACTACATCAGATCCAACCCCTTGAAGGTCAGATTTGCATTGCCCATGGGGTGTCGGTTCAGTTTCAGGATATATTCTTTCAAGTCGAGTAACACTTGCTTTGTCTTTCCATCTGGGTGCTCCCAAATCTTGGCTATAAAAACGTGGTGCATCCTGGACACAATAAACTCTTTTGTCCTTCCTGGGAGCTGTAGCCCATGGCTTGTCTTCAGCTTTTGAACGTGGTTGGGCACGCTCATCATAGAGCAAAGTTTCTTTTTGAAACTGCAAAAGCCGGGTGCATCGCGTCAAAATAAAAAGCATGCGTGTGTGAAGTTGCTTCAAAGTGCCCATGGGTAATTCCTGTCGTCTATCATCCAACTCCTGGACAATACTCTCCCAAACTGGCCGAAACTGAACAGGTGTCATCATGGCACAGCGCTGTGCTTGCACCAATAGGTCTTCTACTTTCTCCTTCCAGTCTGAAGAAGCACTCTCGTGTCTTTCAAGGATCTCAATTAGGTCAGCAGCAAAAGCAGCTAATTCAGTATTGACTTCTTCTTTTGCAGTATTAAACCGTGCCTGCAATGCTCCCACTACCTCCTAGGAATCACACAGAAACAAAGGTAGAGGGATTAGACTCCACACATGTGCTTTGTGCATTTGTTGCCCAAGTGATACAAGGATGACACAAATTTATGAGAAGCTAATGATGAAATGGCATTTCTGGTTTCTTGTAGAGATGCATTCACAAAATTTCATAAACTGAATCATACTTAGTACCTCCATGCTTTCATGGTTATGAGGGCGCCAAAAGACATTCGACCTGACCCCTCTTGGATCCAGTTCATGGGAAAAGCTCTTGATTTCATTTGGCATCTTATGTTTACGGGGACCAGCCGTCATTCGTAACAAGGCTTGAAACCTCGGGGAATCGGTCTCTTTCACACTATCCGACTGGCTTGCGTTCTGATAGTAGTTGTATGTGATTGCATCCAATGTCAGTGACGGTTGTTTGCAAGAAAAACTGCTTATAAAAAATAACATGGCAATCATCATCAAACAGACCTCAGCTTCTGCTGCAGCAGGATCAGAAGCTTTACTATCGGCTCCTGGTATACGCCAGCTACTGGATTTTCTTTCTGCAAAAGCATGAAGCAATATGAAATCACAAGAGTTTCTTCTCGAGGCTTGTTCATACTTGTTACCCATAGCAATACAAACGGAAGAAAGGACCTCATATGAGTAATACAGCAATGGTGAGTGAGTAATTATGAACCCAAAGAGAGGGAGAATGTCTTGGAAACAAAATAGACCAGTATACCTGCTCAAGCATTTCCTTGGCTGCTCCAGCCACGCTTAAGAGAAGTGTTGTATGTTGATAGGGCTTCCATGGAAACACAATCCAAATTGCTCGCCTGTGTCCAACAACCACCCAAGGCAATCGACAGATGAACTCTCATGTACGCCCTCCACAAACTCCCACTCGAGCTGGACAAACCATCTTCATCTCTGTATCCTTGTCCTATGGAGCAATCTATCAACAAAATAGTCAATCGGTTGCATATATTCTGCATGTTGAAATGAAATATGAAGTTAGTTTCCCAATTACCTTCCTGTTTGCTTGGCCTTTTTACCTCTATCAGGCTTGTCAAGCTTTCCAGATTTTCGATCATTTGTAACCTTTTGCATCAAGGAAAAACCCAGTTATAGTGCTTGTAGCGGCGGAACCAGGGTCATTCATGTTCCCAACCATGAATTGATCAGAAGTGGCCCAGAACGTGTTTTAATAGGATTCAAACCTAGTGTCGATGCCAACCCTTAGCTGGTAAAGCCATTCTTGTCCGTAGAAGAATGGCCTGCACTTGATTTAGATTTCCGTGTCAATGGCAATTTTGTGCCAATAGCACTTTCGCATGATGGGCATCTTGTTCTCTCATTTTTCTCTGCATTGGGTATCCTTTTGAATTATTTAGTTCATACCGCTTCATTATTCCTTGGCCTGAAACATGATGTTCGCTTCTTTCTCCATGCTAGTATCCTTATTTTCTATCTGGAGCCTTGATGTTACATTTTTCCAGCAATTTCCAGTTAGTCTTACTCTGTTCAACAGTTTGCTAGGCAGTTTCCAATTGGTATCCTTGGCTTGAACGTTCTTCTTGTAGACAGCTTCAATTTGGTAACTCTTATTTTCAGCACCTCCTTCTTCTTGGTCGCCATGTCTCTGATTAATCTTACTACCAAAGATATCATCTTCACGCTGATGCACTTCTGCCCAATCACGAAAGATGGTTGATATTTGTCACATCATCAGAGAGAGGTGAAGTAAAGAATGCATATAGCCAACGATTGCAAGCAAAAGAAAGCCTTGTGTCCATGGGTCTTCCACAAGTATTATTCATTTTGAATCCTATATTTCCAAGGGTAATACAATTACTGAGTAATACGTAACTGGAACGAAGTACAACGTT